>SJYA01000926.1:310083-462970 GCA_006410615.1 Neotragus moschatus | reverse complement strand
CCTTAAATACAGTCTTTAGTACAGGAATAATTCTCAGGGGATTTGAGTCTAAAGCAAGGTCCCACAGAGAGGATGGTGAGAAAGTAGCTCCCTGTACTCTCCATTTTTCTCGAAAAAGCATGTATCCCACCCCTAAGCTTTTCCCCAAGAGAGGTGGAGAAGGAAGGAGTAACGAGTCTACCAGCTCCTGCTCTTTCAGAGGCTTGAGAAATAAGGCCACATAATGATTGAAACACCAGTCCTCCAGTTCCAATACACAAGTCTGACTGTCAGATCTGGGGATGTTGGAGCAGCTGCAGGTTTCTCACAGAGTACTTTGCACATGAAGAACAAGCAACATAGATTGTTTATGCACACACTGCCAAACGTCTCTGACCTTTGGCAGTTCCGCTCTCACTTGAGTAAGTCTAATGTAGATTGCATAGCATTTAACATTAACCTGCTGTTCTATCCATTAAGCTTGCACTACATCCATCAGGGAGAGAGAATTCCTTGATGATGAGCCATTAGGCAAGACAGTGCAGGGTTTAGAATCAAATTACCCGGGTTCGGATCTTGCCTCTGCTACTTATTACTTGTAAAACCTTAGGCAAGGGGCTTAGCTTCCTTAAGCCTCCAGTTCTGTATCTATAAAATGGAGATGATGATAATAATAGCTAACATCATAAATATCTAATAAGGACGAACTAAAATAAACCATATAAAAGTTTAGCTCATGGCACCTGGCATAGAGTAACAGCTCAGAGTTGGGTGTTAGCCATTTGACTTGTTATTCCAGGAACTGGCACTTCAGGACACGTCTGTTATAGATGGCTGAGGACATCTGCATGGTACACAGAAAGACAGGGACAGAAGGGCATCACCCACGCCTCTGCCAAAGCAACTTGAAAGTTCAACTTTCAGTGGCAGTGAATAAGAAATAAAGGTCAATAGCCATTTCCTCTGGAGCCTGGCCAGTAATTTGACATCTGGGAACTGGCTCAACTTACAGGTAGAAATAAACAAATCTTCNGATGCTTGGGCCTGGTGTACTGGGATAACCCGGAGGGATGGTGTGGGGTGGGAGGTGGGAGGGGGGCTCAGGATTGGGAACACGTGTACACCCATGGCGGGTTCATGTTGATGTGTGGCAAAACAAATACAAGATTGTAAAGTAAAAAATAAAAACATTTTTTAAAGAAAGAAAAAAACAAAAAAATAAAGAAAAAAAAAGTGGCTTCATTTCTTAGCCCAAAACAAATCTAAATTTAAGATCAAAGAGTTAAACAAAACAACACAAAACAGAAACCACAAAATATCCAGGAAAAAAATGAGAGATTCTTTTTCAATCTTGAAACATGAATTTTATAAACATGATCCCAAACACAAAATCCATAAAAGTATGTTTAACATCACGAATTTTTTAACTCTCTGAATGACAATAAACAAAACCATTGGCAACAGGATATGAAGAGAACTAATTTAAACAAACAATACTTAATTTCATTCACAATTTTTAAAACGGAACTCAAAGTGAGGAAACTGCATATTTTACCTATCAGATTAGCATTCATTTAAAAACTTAAACCCAGGAAATAGGCCTTCGCATACTGTGTTAATGAAGTAGTAAGCTGCTGCAAAAATTCCAAAGGGCAACTTGGCACTATCTATCCCTGATGCTTTTCATCAGTCTTGAAAAAAATTGGCTATTATCTGTGTGAATATTGCTCCTGTCTCATTATAAATCTTTTAATATTCCAATTATGTATATGCTAGCCAAGATAATCCTGAAGAACAGCGCTGAACAGCTATGGCACAGATGAAAAACTACTATAAAACTATGGTAATTAAGACTGTGGTAATATGCTAGTGTAGACAAATCGACTATGGTAGGCAGAACTCTAAAGATACCAACTCCTACTTCAAGATCGCTATTCACTGTTATTTAATCAAGCCTAATCAAAATACTGCTGTGAAGGAACTTAGCAATATAATTATAGTTACTAACCACCTGACTTTAAAATAGATTATCCTGGATTATCCAGGTGGGTGCAGTGTAATCACATGAACCCACAAAAGCAAAAGAGGAAGGCAGAAGAGCCTGTCGGAGATGCAGCAGAAGAGTAAGTTGGAGAGATTCTAAGTGTGAGATGAACTTGACTTGCCGTTGCTGGAGAAGGGCCACATGGAAAGCATGAGGAGGAATGCACAGCTTTAAGAGGCAAAAACGAAAGCCCAACTGACAGCCAATAAGGAATCGGGGAACTCAGCCCTACAACCGCAAGGAATTTAATTCCGCCAACAACCTGAAGGACCGCAGAAGCAGATTCACCTCCAGAGCTTTCAGACAAGGGCCCAGCCCAGCCAACACCTTGATCTCAGGCTTGTTAGACTCTAAAAGCTTGGCATGGTGCAGTTCATGAGGTTGCAGAGTCAGACATGACTCAGCAACTGAACAACAACAACAAAGACTCTAAACAGAGACTCAAACAACAAACCCAGAAGAGTCACACTGTACCGAGGCTTCTGACCACAGAGCTGTGAAACTTAAAATGGGTGTTGTTTTAAGCCACTCAATTGTTGGTAACTTTCAATGACAGTATTAGGAAGCTGATATGACCAAGGATAAAGAATTCATCAACAGGCCTACACATATGGCACAAGTGACACTGACGTACAGTGGGAAAGGATGCTCTTTGAATATATAGCGCTGAGTCTATATAATTTTCTATATTTAGAAAAACATGTGTCTGAGCCACTATTTTATATCATATACCAAATAAATTCCAGATGGATTGCAGATTTGAATGTGAAGGGGAGAGCTGTGGTATGGGGGAGGGTAAGTTTTCAGAGAAAAACATGAAATGTCTTTGCAAGCTCCTGACTCCAGTTTTGGGTGGTAATTGTATATATTTAGGGATGTACAATGTGGTTTTGTTAAATGTTTACAGTATGATGATTTAATATATACATAGTGACCTGATTAATTAACATATCTACCACTTCACGTATCTACTACCTCACATAGGTACCATTTGTGTGTGTGTATGCTAAAGCTGAGACTCCAGTACTTTGGCCACCTCATGGGAAGAGTTGACTCATTGGAAAAGACTCTGATGCTGGGAGGGATTGGGGGCAGGAGGAGAAGGGGACAACAGAGGATGAGATGGCTGGAGGGCATCACCGACTCGATGGACACGAGTCTGAGTGAACTCTGGGAGTTGGTGATGGACAGGGAGGCCTGGCGTGCTGCGATTCATTGGGTCGCCAAGAGTCAGACACAACTGAGCGACTGAACTGAACTGATGGTGAGACACTTTAGATCTCCTCTCTTAGCAGATTCACGTATACAGTGGTATTAACGATAGTCATCATGCTGCACACTCAATTTCCAAAAGCTAGTCATCGTACAGTTGAAAGCTTGACTCACAGCTCTCCATTCCACACCCACCCCCAGTCCCTGGTAATCACTACTTCAGCTTCTGGTTCTGTGAGCTCAGCTTTTTAAGATTCTATACAAAAGTGAGGTGATAGGGTATTCGTTTTTCTCTAACTTAATTCACTTAGCATAATGAACTTCAAGGTCCATCCATGTTGCTGCAAATGGCAGGATTTTCTTCCTTTATGGATGAATAATATTCTAATGTGTGTGTGAGAGGGAGAGAATGTTTGTGCACTATATATATATATATTTACAAATACATATATATCTTACATATATCTTCAATCTTCTTTGTCCATTCATTCATAGATGTGCATTTGTTTCCATATCTCAGCTATTGTGAATAACTCTGCAATGAACATGGGAGTAAAGGTATTTCTTCTAGATACAGTCATCCCCTGATATTCTTGAGGGACTGGTTCCAGGACCCCCAGAGGGTACTGAAATCCTTGGATGTTCAAGTTCCTTATGTGAAATGATGTAGTATTCACATATAAACTATGCACAGCATCCTGCATACTGTAAATCTCTAGACTACATATACTACCTAATATAAATGTTATGTAAATATTATTGTAAATGCAATGCAAATGCTATGTAAACAGGTAATCAGCAGCAAACAGTAAGCTGTTTTTCCTTCATGAAGTTTCTGGGCTCTTTTTCCCTGGGTATTTTCTACCCACAGTTGGTTGAATCCACAGATGTGGAACATGAAGATGTGGAGGGCCACCTGGACTAGTTTCAACATCTTGAGGTATATATTCACAAGTGGAATTCCAGGATCATATAGAAGTTCTAGTTTTTTGAGGCACCTTCATGCTGTTTTCCATAACAGCTGTACCAATTTACATTCCCACCAACAATGTACAAGTTCTCTTTTCTCCGCATCCTTGCTAACATTTATCTCTTGTCTTTTTGAGAATAAACATGCCAACAGGTGTGAGATGATAGTTCATTATGGTTTTGATTTGCATTTCCCTGATGACTAGTGATGTTGAGTGCATTTTCACGTACGTGTTGGGTATTTGTATGTCTTCTTTGGAAAAATGTCTATTCAGGTCCCTTGCCCATTTTAAAATCATGGTATTTGTGTTTTTTATCTTTGTAACTTTGAAGTAGCAAAAGATTCCTTACAAGACTCTAAAAGAGCACACTATAAAGGAAATCTTTTAAAAAACTGGACTATCATAAAGTTAATAACTTTTCTCAAACAGAAGACATAAATAAGAGAGTAAAAAACAATCCATGGATCACAAGAAAATACCCACAATGCATATATCTCACAAAGGACTGACATCTACCATATAAAGAACTTCTGCAAACCAATAAGAAAAAAAATTAGACAACCCAGTGGAAAATGAGCAAAAGATCTGAACAGATATTTTACAAAAGAGGAAATCAAAATGGCCAATAAACTAACAAATTGTGCAGAAGTTCATTGGTTGTCAGGGAAATGCAAATAAAATCACAATGAGATATACTACACACCCATCAGAATGGCTACAATGATGGCATAGAAGCAAAGAGCTAGAATTTTCATATATTGCTGGTGAGAGTATAATTTGCATAATTGGACATCATTTAGCAGTATCTACTAAAACTGAACATATGCATAGTTTGTGACCCAGCAGTCCAACCCTAGGTATAAACCCAACAGAAATGTAAATGTACATCTACCAAAATGAAAGTAAGAATGTTCACAGCATCATGCTAGGTAATACACCATGTTCACAAAACCTGGAAATTACAGGGTTCCAGGTACTGTTTCTCAGCTCCAAAACCACCATTCTGTAGCCTGTTTCTTTTTTTAAAATAATGTTATTTATTTATTTTTGGCAGCGCTTGGTCTTCATTCCTGCAGGCTTTTCTCTAGCTGTGGCAAGCGGAGGCTAGTCTCCGTTACAGCGTGCAGGCTTCTCATTGCTGTGGCTTCTCTTGTTGTGGTGCACAGGCTCCAGGCTCATGGGCTTCTATGGTTGTGGCACACAGGCTAAGTTGCTCTGTGGCACATGGGATGTTTCTGGACCAGGGATTGAACCCATGTCCCCTGCGTTGGCAGGCAGATTCTTATCTACTGCACCACCAGGGAAGTCCTGTAGTCTGCTTTGTAATGATGAAACCTGAATTCTGCAAACCATGTTTCTGCTTTGCCAGTAACTCTATGTTAGCTTCTGCCAATGGAGATGCCAAAGAAAGACTGGAGGGCTAGTAGAGGATAAAGGACCTGGATTCCTTCTTGTTTTGCTCCCTGTTTGCTCCCTGACAGCAGCATCATGCCAGTAATGATTCTTCACTCTGTTATTAGCAATTGGTTGCAGCTTCCAGTTTGTCCCACACTCCCAGAACCAGTCTCCTCATCCCCCGCTCAGAATGAGAACCATTCAGGCCCCTCCTCCAAGGTCCTGAGGTACCAGCACCAGCTGAGCAGCAGCCCCTCTTTGGCTGTCATGATGCTAGTTCTGCAGAGTTACTTCATCCAACACCCAGTTTCTAATCATCTCAACCCCTTCCCTTTGTCCATAAGCCTTACAAGCACTTCCTGCAGTTATTAGCTTTGTATTGCCTTAATGTTCCCTTCTGTCTTTTCAGTTCTCCTGTACCTACTCAACCAATTCTTCATATTAAGTTCTCGCTTTTAAATAATTGATATGTTGATAGTCCATCAACAGCAGAATGGGTAAGTGTAATATATTCTCCACATGCAATACTATACAAAAATGAGGATGAATGATCTACTACTATGTTTATCTGATGATACAACTGATTCATGCTGACGTATTGCAGAAACCAACACAATGTTCTAAAACAACTATCCTTCAGTTTAAAAAAATAATGTTTTAAAGGAGATAAACTATAAGGGGGGAAAGTGGACCACAGCAGACAGAAAATATTTAATAAATTTAGCAGAAGAGAAGATGGAGCAGGGATAACTAACTAAATTAGCAGTGTGACTGCAGTGTCTGCACAGAGGGCTACAGTAATCCAGCCAATTTGTAGGTTAGAGGCTCAGAGCTAAGGTGTCTGAATTCCTAGGGAGAGAGGTAGGGGTGAGGGATTGGAGGTGGGGAGTGTCAAGCTAAAACCAGGACCTAGTTGAAGGTCTGTAGGTTTGTACCTTAAGCAGTGGGAAGTCTAGATCCTCTTCCCGCCTCATCCACCAAGGACTAGAAATTGAATCAGAGAAGCACCAGACCCTCATGATACCAGAGACGGGTGTGAAAAACAGAGGAGAGGATTAAATGAAAATCTGAATACTAAAAACTGAGGTCTTTTTCTGTTCAGCTCTCTGCACTACTTTTTTTCCACCCTACTTTCAACAGCAGCCAGCCACACAAGCCAACCCTCTCACATTTACCCCTCCTCTCCAATTCATGCTGCATTTACATGTATTCAAAATGCTGTTGCTAGGCATGTGACAGAGATCCAGTATTTGAAAAAATCAGCAAGGAAATCTGGCAAATGAAAAGAGGAGAGTATTATTAACTGCAGGGGAAAGTATTATATGAGAAAAAGGAGTGATGTTATACACAACGTGGCTTAATAATGCATAGCACTTGCACAGTCAGAATAATGTAAACACTGAGTTGATTTAACCCGAATTTATTGTGTTACTCCATCAAGGAATGTAGCAGAAGAGAAGGAAAGTGTTTGGGACTTGGGAGTGTGCTAGGTATGACTGCCTGGTCCTCAACATATATTTTCACCCTTTCAAGGTACCCCCTTAATCACAGAAGCCACAAGCTAAAAACAACCACATTTCCCAGTTCATTTTGATGCTACAGTTCTGCATATAATTTAAACTCTATCATAAGATGTACTCATTTCAGAAGTACTCATTTTAGAAGGCAGAAGTGAGGCAAAGGCCATTTCCTTGCAGCTGAACCTATTGGTAAACAAGGTTGGACAGATAAGAACATCTGCACTGGGCAGACTTCACATCCCAATGTATATTTAGGACCCAATGGGTATGCCATGCACTCTGCAAGGTGTGCCATTGAATCCAATAGTCTTTGCCTCCCACTAAATTGCTGCCTGCCCAACCCCCTAGCAATTTGGTAATCACCTAATTGCCTGCTCTAAATCCCTAGAATTGTTGCAGTCTCCTGAACCAAACACTGAGAAAACTTAAGTACCAAATGACAGATTGAGAAACAGCAGTATGAGCACATTATTGAGACATCCAAAATATTACCATAAGGCAGTTGTACATCTGTACACCTATACAGATTCCAATTCTCTTCTCTAAAAATATTTCTTCAGTTCAGTTGTTCAGTTGTGTCCAACTCTTTGCGACACCATGGACTGCAGCACACCAGGCCTCCCTGTCCATCACCAACTTCCGGAGTCTACCCAAACTCATGTCCATTGAGTCAGTGATGCCATCCAACCATCTCATCCTCTGTCATCCCCTTCTTCTCCCACTTCAATCTTTCCCAGCATCAGGGTCTTTTCCAATAAGTCAGTTCTTTGTCTCAGATGGCCAAAGTATTGGAGTTACAGCTTCAGCATCAATCCTTCCAATAAATATTCAGGACTGATTTCCTTTAAGATGGACTGGTTGGATCTCCTTGCAGTCCAAGAAACTCTCAAGAGTCGTCTCCAACACCACAGTTCAAAACCATCAATTCTTTGGTACTCAACTTTCTTTATAGTCCAACTCTCACATCCATACCTGACTACTAGAAAAACTATAGCTTTGACTAGATGGACCTTTATTGGCAAAGTAATATCTCTGCTTTTGAATATGCTGTCTAGGTTGGTCATAACTTTTCTTAAAAGGAGTAAACGCTTTTTAATTTCATGGCTGCAGTCACCATCTGTGGTGATTTTGGAGCCCCCAAAAATAAAGTCTGTCACTGTTTCCATCGTATCCCCATCTATTTGCCATGAAGTGATGAGACCCAATGCCATGATCTTAGTTTTCTGAATGTTGAGTTTTAAGCCAACTTAAAATATTTCTTGGGCCAGGTTTATAGTATTCATATAGACAAAGGAAGAAGTACATCCAAGTATTTCACAATGTATGCCTTACCATACAACTTTTCACTGACCTCTGAAAACAAAAGAAATAGTATGTGTTAATACAAACAAAATGTTTTGATGCTTTCTTTTTTAACCCACTAACAAGGAGTTTTGTTGTTGTCGCTTCCCCTGGTGGCTCAGATGGTAAAAAATCTACCTGAAATTCAGGAAACCTGGGTTCAATCCCTCGGTTGGGAAGACCCCCTGGAAAAGGGAATGGCTACCCACTCCAGTAATCCTGCCTGGAGAATTCCATGGCTAGAGGAGTCTGGCAGGCTACATGGTGTCACAAAGAGTTGGACACAACTGAGTGACTTTCACTTTTCATCACTTCAAGTCATGTCTGACTTTTTGTGACCCCACAGACAGCATCAGGCCAGGCTTCCTGTCCTTCAC
Source organism: Neotragus moschatus (assembly GCA_006410615.1). Classification (NCBI taxonomy): domain Eukaryota; kingdom Metazoa; phylum Chordata; class Mammalia; order Artiodactyla; family Bovidae; genus Neotragus; species Neotragus moschatus. Next base: position 454,131 of record SJYA01000926.1, on the reverse strand, counting down.
TATCTCCCTGAGTTTGTTCAAACTCGTGTCCATTGAGTCAGTGATGCCATCCAACCATCTCATCATCTGTTGCCCCCTTCTCCTCTTGCCCTCAATCTTTCCCAACATTAGGGTCTTTTCCAATGAGTCTGCTCTTCACATCAGGTGGCCAAAGTATTGGCACTTCAACTTCAGCCTCAATCCTTCCAATGAATATTCAGGATTGATTTCCTTTATGATTGACTGGTTGGACCTCCTAGAAGTCTAAGAGACTCTCAAGAGTATTCTCAAACACCACAATTCAAAATCATCGATTCTTCAGCACTTAGCCTTCTTTATGGTCCAACTCACATCTGTACATGACTACTGGGAAAACCTTAGATTTGACTAGACAGACCTTTGTCAGCAAAGTGATGTCTCTGCTTTTTATTACACCATCTAGGTTTGTCATAGCTTTCCTTCCAAGGAGCAAGTGTCTTTTAATTTCACGGCTGCAGTCACCATCCACAGTGATTTTGGAGCCCAAGAAAATGAAATCTGTCACTGTTTCCATTGTTTCCCCATCCATTTATCATGAAGTGATGGGACCAGAGGCTATGATCGTAGTTTTTTTNATGGCTGCAGTCACCATCTGTGGTGATTTTGGAGCCCCCCAAAATAAAGTCTGTCACTGTTTCCATCGTATCCCCATCTATTTGCCATGAAGTGATGAGACCCAATGCCATGATCTTAGTTTTCTGAATGTTGAGTTTTAAGCCAACTTAAAATATTTCTTGGGCCAGGTTTATAGTATTCATATAGACAAAGGAAGAAGTACATCCAAGTATTTCACAATGTATGCCTTACCATACAACTTTTCACTGACCTCTGAAAACAAAAGAAATAGTATGTGTTAATACAAACAAAATGTTTTGATGCTTTCTTTTTTAACCCACTAACAAGGAGTTTTGTTGTTGTCGCTTCCCCTGGTGGCTCAGATGGTAAAAAATCTACCTGAAATTCAGGAAACCTGGGTTCAATCCCTCGGTTGGGAAGACCCCCTGGAAAAGGGAATGGCTACCCACTCCAGTAATCCTGCCTGGAGAATTCCATGGCTAGAGGAGTCTGGCAGGCTACATGGTGTCACAAAGAGTTGGACACAACTGAGTGACTTTCACTTTTCATCACTTCAAGTCATGTCTGACTTTTTGTGACCCCACAGACAGCATCAGGCCAGGCTTCCTGTCCTTCACTATCTCCCTGAGTTTGTTCAAACTCGTGTCCATTGAGTCAGTGATGCCATCCAACCATCTCATCATCTGTTGCCCCCTTCTCCTCTTGCCCTCAATCTTTCCCAACATTAGGGTCTTTTCCAATGAGTCTGCTCTTCACATCAGGTGGCCAAAGTATTGGCACTTCAACTTCAGCATCAATCCTTCCAATGAATATTCAGGATTGATTTCCTTTATGATTGACTGGTTGGACCTCCTAGAAGTCTAAGAGACTCTCAAGAGTATTCTCAAACACCACAATTCAAAATCATCGATTCTTCAGCACTTAGCCTTCTTTATGGTCCAACTCACATCTGTACATGACTACTGGGAAAACCTTAGATTTGACTAGACAGACCTTTGTCAGCAAAGTGATGTCTCTGCTTTTTATTACACCATCTAGGTTTGTCATAGCTTTCCTTCCAAGGAGCAAGTGTCTTTTAATTTCACGGCTGCAGTCACCATCCACAGTGATTTTGGAGCCCAAGAAAATGAAATCTGTCACTGTTTCCATTGTTTCCCCATCCATTTATCATGAAGTGATGGGACCAGAGGCTATGATCGTAGTTTTTTTAATGTTGAGTTTCAAGACAGCTTTTTCACTCTCCTCTTTTATCCTTAGACTGCAATGAAATCAAACCAGTCAATCTTAAAGGAAATCATTCCTGAGTATTCATTGGAAAGACTGACGCTGAAGTGCCAATACTTTGGCCACCTGATGTGAAGAACTGACTCATTAGAAAAGACCCTGATGCTGGGAAAGATTGAAAAAAGGAAGAAGAAGGGAATGACAGAGAATGAGATGGTTGGATGACATCACTGACTCAATGGACATGAGTTGCAGCAAGCTCCAGGAGTTGGTGATGGACAGGGAAGCCTGGCATGCTTCCTTGGGGTCACAAAGAGTTGGACACAACTGAGTAACTGAACTGAACTGACACTGCATGTAAGTTAAATAAGCAGAGTGACAATACACAGCCTTGTTGTATGTCTTTCCCAATTTGGAACCAGTCAGTCGCTCCATGTCTGTTACTTCTTGACCCACAATACAGGTTTCTCAGGAGACAGGTAAGGCAGTCTGGTATTCCCATCTCTAATAATTTTCCACAGTCTGTTGTTATCCACACAGTCAAAAGCTTTAGCATAGTCAATGAAACAGAAATAGATATTTTCCTGGAACTCCCTTCCTTTCTCTATGCTTTAATGAATGTTGGCAATTTGATCTCTGGCTCTTCTGCCTCTTTGAAGCCCAACTTGTACATCTGGAAGTTTTCAGTTCATCCATGAAGGAGAACAAGGAGTTTTACTCTTTCTCAAATCTCTAAGAATTTCCAAGAAGTTTAAGGTCTTGCCATCATTTTTGGTTCTGCATCTACTGAATTATCATTTCACATTTGCTAACTCTTCAACCCAAAAAGGTTCACAAAAGGAACTCAGCTTCTTTTCCTGCTTTTCTCCATCTCATCACTTCAACCATCCATTAAAAAAACCATTTATGTACATATTTGCATACATGCTTTTGAGAAGACCTGACTCTGTCAACTTTGGGAGAATGTAGAGGAAATTTATTCTGGAGATATACAAACATCTGAAAACCAAAATTTTAAATTCTTGTTCCTAAAAAGCCCTGTGATCATTTCTGCAACAGTCTCCTGCTTTTAGCTCTTCTCTTCCTAGCACCAACCCTCACAGGGGGAAAAAATAGTCATATTTTCTATGTGGAAATTTTATCCTTCAAACTCATCTGAGCGCCTCCCATTACACAGCCCAGGAATCAGCAGAAACATAGAAATCATGGTTGTCGGTTAAGCTACAGCACTTTTTCAGAACAGAGCCAAAATTTTTCCCTGTTTTTGTCCCAAAGTAAGATGTAGAAGGTTTTTCATTCAAATGAAGAGAAGGACATACAGATTATCAGAGCAATAAAATAATGAGAGGAATGCCAAAAGGAAATTATAACGTGCAATACTTGAAAATATTATTAAAAGAAATTGCAACCCACTCCAGTACTCTTGCCTAGAAAATTCTATGGATGGAGGAGCCTGGTGGGCTACAGTCCATGGGGTCACAAAGAGTCGGACGTGACTGAGCGACAACAATCTCTCCTAGATAGTTTATATTAGATTTTGACTATCTTTTTGCCATTGTGTGGTAAAATTCTTCATTCATTGCTCCCTCAGGAGCATATAGAACAAGATGAGGTAAAGAAACGTAAAATTACCCTTCAAAATACTTACTCTGTGTGTATGTGTGATACTTATGATGTATTTTTATTTAATCATGCCATCATTAAAATTTTTCTGTTTTGGCAAACACATCATAGACAATATCTCTCAGTTTTCTTATTAATACTTTCATTTCTTCATAGGCAGTCATTGGGTTCTAACTTAACTCATTCCCTAGTGGCTCAGTGGTAAAAAAAAAATCTACCCGCAATAGAGGAGACACAAGAGACTTGGGTTTGATCCCTGGGTCAGGAAGATCCCTTGGAGAAGGAAATAGCAATCCATTCCAGTATTCTTGCCTGGAAAAATCCCATGGACAGAGGAGCCTGGCAAGCTACAGTACAAAATGTAACAGAGTCAGATACGACTAAGCATTCAAAAACGTTTTCATTCAGGAAGCCATTTTCTAAACTGCAAAGTAGTAAATATTTTATTCTTTAGATAAGGTCACTTATTGAATGTTTCTAGACCCACTTTCCTCATTAAAGATTGAAAGAATTTGAAAACTGAAAGGTTAAATCCCTTGAATACTAATTTATTACTTTCATATCTTAGTGACAAACACATAAGTGAATTTGTGATTTTCAGGCTTCTTAAAACAGGTTAATTGAGTCATAATTTACATATTCTAAAATTTGGCCATTATTGGAGAAGGAAATGGCAACCCACTCCAGTATTCTTGCCTGGAAAATCCCATGGATGGAGGAGCCTGGTAGGCTACAGTTCATGGGGTCGCAAAGAGTCGGACACGACTGAGCGACTTCACTTCACTCACTCACTCAGTATACAATGACTTTTAGTAAATTTATAGAGCTNTGGAGAAGGAAATGGCAACCCACTCCAGTATTCTTGCCTGGAAAATCCCATGGATGGAGGAGCCTGGTAGGCTACAGTTCATGGGGTCGCAAAGAGTCGGACACGACTGAGCGACTTCACTTCACTCACTCACTCAGTATACAATGACTTTTAGTAAATTTATAGAGCTATGCAATACCATCTCAATCTAATTTAAAAAACATTTCCACCACCATCCCTATATGGTTTGGAGGTGCTGACACTTCCCATCTCCCTACAGCTACAAACACACAACTTTGGTCCTCCAATCAGAGTATTTAACCCCCTTGTCCTCTGAGATTGGTTCACAAAAGGCAAATGAACCAATCCAGAGCCCTACCTAGAACTTTCACTGGAAGGAGGTGCACAGGTATGCCCTGATTTTGGAAAGTTCACTTTATGCCACTTCACTTTTATGAAAAACCTACATGAGCACCTGTTTTTGTTATCCAAAAAAAATTCCCCCAGAAAAAAAGAGACAAAAAGTGAAAACAGCATTCAGGGTTTGTTTTGCAGCGAGCTGTTACAAAGGCAGTGAGCATCCTAAGAAATGGCAGTGGTACTGCCAAGATCCATCCCAACGAACTACACTCAGTATCTCAGCCTCTAGCTGCCAAAGCTTTGAACTGTGCATGCGAGCATCTGTGCCTTAGCAAGATGTGTTTTGTGCATCCACTAGTAAGATGAGTCCTAAAATAATTGCTTCTTCACTTTACACCACTGCAGCCACAAAAGCTTTCTTAGGAATTCTCTACTGTCAGATAGCATGGGAAACCTGTATTATTTTTAGCTGAGGCCACTAGGCCTGAGGACAATGAAGCCTGGAGGTTTCTTTTCTCAAATGGTAAACCATTCTTCTCCCACTATCTAGTCATCAGATTTGAAAGAGATTTTTTTTTTTTAATCAATTATCCCATCTCTCTTTCTACAGTACAAAACACCCCCCTCCTCCCTCCCTACCCCCCGCTACTGGTCTAGAAGCAATCCAATGAAAGCAAAGGTCAGAACTTTCAATCAGTGGTTAAGGAACTTAAATGCTCTCTTTCCCAGAAAGTGACTTCAGTGCCCTTTAGCAGTCATGAGAAAAGTCAAGCTGAGGATAAATCACACACAAGGAGAATGGCAAGGCCCAGAAAATCTCAGAAAGATCCAAAATCCTGAGGAGGCTATTCTTGAAGAAGTTGTGTGGACAAAATCTTTTCCAGCCATTTTATATTCACTTTTCTATTACTTTCAACAAAAGCAACCTATCCGGTTGAACATCTTTCTGCCCTGGTTTAACTTTTCTATAATATTTGACTCTGTTGATCACCTTTTGGAATTTTTTTTTCCTGGGGCTTCAACCCTTCCTTCATCTTCTGCTCTTTAAAGGCATCCAGCATATCCATGAAAACAGGCATGGAAAAACATGGAGAGCACAGCACACTGCTGTTGATTCAGGCTCATCGCTCCTTTTCCTCTCATCACAGGTTTATGTGATGAGCATGGACATCCTTGTATTGTTCCTAATCCTAAGGGAAATACTTTGTTTTTAGTGTTGATGTTCAGTTCAGTCACTCAGTCATGTCCAACTCTTTGTGACCCCATCAACCACAGCATGCTAGGCCTCCCTGTCCATCACCAACTCCCAGAGTTTACCCAAACTCATGTCCATTAAGTCAGTGATGCCATCCAACCATCTCCTCCTCTGTCGTCCCCTTCTCCTCCTGCCCTCAATCTTTCCCAGCATCAGGGTCCCTTCAAATTAGTCAGCTCTTCGCATCAGACGGCCAAAGTATTGGAGTTTCAGCTTCAACATCAGTCCTTTCAATGAATACCCAGGACTGATTTCCTTTAAGATGGACTGGCTGAATCTCCTTGCAGTCCAAGGGACTCTCAAGAAGTCTTCTCCAACACCACAGTTCAAAAGCATCAATTCTTCGGTGCTCAGCTTTCCTTATAGTCCAGCTCTCACATCCATACATGACTACTGGAAAAACCATAGCCTTGACTAGATGGACCTTTGTTGACAAAGTAATGTCTCTGCCTTTTAATATGCTGTCTAGTTTGGTCATAACTTTCCTTCCAAGGAGTAAGCGTCTTTCAATTTCATGACTGAAATCACCATCTGCAGTGATTTTGGAGCCCAAAAAATAAAGTCAGCCACTGTTTCCACTGTTTCCCCATCTATTTCCCATGAAGTAATGGGACCAGATGCCATAATTGTTTTCTGAATGTTGAGCTTTAAGCCAACTTTTTCACTCTTCTCTTTTACTTTCATCAAGAAGCTCTTTAGTTCTTCATTTTCTGCCATAAGGGTGGTGTCATCTGCATATCTGAGGTTATTGATATTTCTCCCAGCAATCTTGATTTCAGCTTGTGCTTCATCCAGCCCAGTGTTTCTCACAATGTACTCTGCATATAAGTTAAATAAGCAGGGTGACAATATACAGCCTTGACGTACTCCTTTTCCTATTTGGAACCAGTCTCTTGTCCCATGTTCAGTTCTAATTGTCGCTTGTTTTAGGTAAGAGGCTTTCATTTGATGAAGCTGAAGAATTTTAGCAGTCTTCTTTTTAGGGGATTAATCTAGACTGTGACAGAGCTCGTTAGCCAGATTAACTAAATCTGGAGTGGACCTAGTTTTCGATTTTAGTCCTTTTTAAATAGAAGGGAAAAGCCATAGTTGAGACCACTAATAAACAGAGTTATTGTTAAAAAGCTATCCAAGTGGAATGAAGGAAGGAAGGCCAGAATTCTCTAAAAAATATTCTGAAGTCTACTGTAATAATTATGGACAGTTTTGTCAGATTTTTGTGTGCAAGCCTGAATTTTGTTCCAATAAACAGGCTTTGGAGAAGTCCAGGAATTGCCAGATGAAGGTGCCTAGTGATTGCATAAAACTGAAAGTTAACAGGCTGGGTTTCTGGTTGTGACTCTAGAGACCTTTCAAAGCTTTTCTGATTAGTCATTCTCATGCAATGCTGGGCCTAGGCTTCATTAACAAGTACATGAACTAGCTGATATAAAGAGAAATAAAGTTGAAGAGTTTGAATGACTATATTAAATTCCTCAGTAAATCTGTGAAGATCTTCAATTCCTTTGAGAAAAATATTTGTGGCTGCAGTTCAGCTTTAGTCCAAGGAATATAATAAATTAAGCATTTAGTCTCTGGATCCTCAAAAAGCTTACTATTAAAGGGACACTTTCTAACAGATTAAAAGGAAAAGGAGTGGGGAGAGTTTCACAGAAAGGGCAGAGGTCGGGGGGGGGGGTGTTTGACAAGAGAATTAGTACAGGAAAACCGAGGGTATAGAGGGGAAGTAGGTGGTGTAGAATGGAAGGAGGAAGATGGCATCGGAGTTAGGGCCTGAACATAAGGAAACAAGGGAAAGGAAAAAGACAGTGTTGGAGGCAGAGCCTGAGAAAAGGAGCCAGGGAAGAGGGGCTTGAGGCTTCAGAAGCCGTCTTACCTTTCTTGAATCAGTTGCCACAGTTAATTGTAAAATTTTATTTTGCAGAGAGGTAATTTTAGGCTCCTGATAACATTTGGAAGCCTCAAGTTCAGTTCAGTCGCTCAGTCGTGTCCGACTCCTTGCAGCCCCATGGGCTGCCGCATGCCAGGTCTCCCTGTCCGTCGCCAACTCACAGAATTTACTCAAACTCATGACCACTGAGTCAGTGATGCCATCCAACCATCTCATCCTCTGTCAACTGCTTCTCCTCCTGCTTCCTGCCTCAAAAACCAATCAANCTCCTTGCAGCCCCATGGGCTGCCGCATGCCAGGTCTCCCTGTCCGTCGCCAACTCACAGAATTTACTCAAACTCATGACCACTGAGTCAGTGATGCCATCCAACCATCTCATCCTCTGTCAACTGCTTCTCCTCCTGCTTCCTGCCTCAAAAACCAATCAAAATAAGCATTCTGTTCAGTCTGGGAAATTTTAGAGCAACAGCGTCAAATTTGGTTTTAAGAAAAGTAAGTTTGGGTGTTTCAATAGTTCCCCATAACAGCCAATGATGTTCTAAATTGCCTTTGGTTAGCTCAGTTCAGTTCAGTCGCTCAGTCGTGTCCGACTCTTCACGACCCCCATGAATTGCAGCACACCAGGCCTCCCTGCCCATCGCCATCTCCTGGAGTTCACTCAAACTCACATCCATCGAGTCAGTGATGCCATCCAGCCATCTCATCCTCTGTCACCCCTTTTCCTCCTGCCCCCAATCCCTCCCAGCATCAGGGTCTTTTCCAGTGAGTCAACTCTTCACATGAGGTGGCCAAAGTACTGGAGTTTCAGCTTTAGCATCATTCCTTCCAAAGAACAGCCAGGGCTGATCTCCTTTAGAATGGACTGGTTGGATCTCCTTGCAGTCCAAGGGACTCTCAAGAAGTCTTCTCCAACACCACAGTTCAAAAGCATCAATTCTTCGGTGCTCAGCTTTCTTCACAGTCCAACTCTCACATCCATACAGGACTACTGGAAAAACCATAGCCTTGACTAGACGGACCTTTGTTGGCAAAGTAATGTCTCTGCTTTTCAATATGCTATCTAGGTTGGTCATAACTTTTCTTCCAAGAAGTAAGCGTCTTTTAATTTCATGGTTAGCTCAGTCCTAACCAAACGCATGTGAGGAAGGGTCACGGTTTTCAAACATAAAATTGGCCAGGGTCCCTGGGGATGGTACCCTCAGAACATTTAGATAACTGGAATCTCATTTCTCAGAAGTTTTTCTCTAAAGTTAAAGAATTTTCTAACAGTCTAAACAGATCAAACAGTTCAAATAGCCTGCAGCCCTAATACCAGTCAGTCCCAAGGGAACCGTCTGGTCCCAAAAAAGCCAAGCTAAAAGCTGCACAACACAGTTCTAATCAAATAGCCATTCCCAAGGGAGTGAGGACAAAGGCTAAACAAGCACAGCTCCAAGAGAACAGCCCCTACTGCAAAAAAATCAGGCTGAAGGTTGAATCAACACATTTCCAATGAAATAGCCCATGTTCCACAAGGAACAGGCCAAAGGCCAGCCAATTTCAGGAGGGATAACTTCTGTTTCAAAAGGAATCAAGCTGAAGGCTAACACAGTTTCAGTTGGAACTGCCTGTTTGTTGCTAAAGCACCAAATGAGTACTTGTATACACAACAAGGCCTTAATCAGAATCGGTAACACCTGGAAATAGATTCGAAATAAAATATGAAAAGCTAAATACAAAGAGGAAAGAGGCTGAAAAACAGGAGAAAGACTTACTCCAAAACGCCGGGGTCTCTGACAAAAGCTTTGTGCATAAATGTGCTCAATGTAAGTACTATACCTGTTTGCTTACCAGCCTGGAAGTCAACAGGGGCCTTCTCTGGATCCGCATGTGGACCACCAAAATGTTTAACTAACACAGATTACCAGTTATTTCTCCAGCAAACATGGGCTTAATTGGAATCAACAAGGATTTGAAATTTGGGGTCTATAACCACAACAAAGAGAAGGGAATTCCTTTAAAGAGAGGTAAAGAAAGTTGCCAGGTTTACTGGAAACAAGAGTACACTGAAGAGTTGAGAGTTCTAAGTATAAGGGCTTCTCATTGGCTGAATTGTGAGAGTCTCTCATTGGTTGAGCTCTTGCCAGGCAACAAGGGGAAGTGGTTTTCCTTCTGGTTGAGTTCCATTATCCTCATAGAGTATGAGCTTGGAGAAAGAAATGGCAACCCACTCCAGTGTTCTTGCCTGGAGAATCCCAGGGACAGCAGAGCCTGGTNTGGCTGAATTGTGAGAGTCTCTCATTGGTTGAGCTCTTGCCAGGCAACAAGGGGAAGTGGTTTTCCTTCTGGTTGAGTTCCATTATCCTCATAGAGTATGAGCTTGGAGAAAGAAATGGCAACCCACTCCAGTGTTCTTGCCTGGAGAATCCCAGGGACAGCAGAGCCTGGTGGTCTCAGGTCGCACAGAGTCGGACACGACTGAAGGGACTTAGCAGCAGGAGCAGCATAGAGTATGCGAGCTTCCCCTTCTGGCCTCCTGACTCTATTTAATTGAAGTCTCTGTTTATTAATTTTTACTTCTTGCACACCATCGGAACACTGCATGTACTAATTACCCAGCGATTCCCTACAGAGAACTCTGGTCCCTCAAGTAAGAAACATCCTACCTTGGAGCCCAGCCCAGATTCCTGCAACTTGTTCAAGCTGAGCTCACAGGATACACCTGTCGAGGGAAGGAATCAGATATCTGTGTCAGCTCTTCCTACTGGTTCCCTTCCTGCCTTTTTGACAACTCCATTTCAATTGTTTTCAAAGGCTCTAGGAGCCATGCCTGGGTTTCCCAGGGGACTCAGCAGTAAAGACTCTGCCTGCCAGCTCAGGAGATGCAGGAGTCATGGGTTCAATCCCTGGGTCAGGAAGATCCCCTGGAGNTGGTTCCCTTCCTGCCTTTTTGACAACTCCATTTCAATTGTTTTCAAAGGCTCTAGGAGCCATGCCTGGGTTTCCCAGGGGACTCAGCAGTAAAGACTCTGCCTGCCAGCTCAGGAGATGCAGGAGTCATGGGTTCAATCCCTGGGTCAGGAAGATCCCCTGGAGAAGGAAATGGCAACCCATTCCAGTATTCTTGCCTGGAACATTCCATGGACAGAGGAACCTGGTGGGCTACAGTCCATAGGGTTGCAAAGAGTTGAACGTGACTAAGCGAGTGAACACCATAAACCATGCCTATCCTCTAAACATTAGCATTTCCTCAGGTTTAAATGCCACATAGTAATCACAATATATACTGTTAAATAAAACCAAATCCACATAAACTGAGTAATCTGTTCATATCCACAGTGACAAAATTGGGCTTGGTATTCAACTTTCTAAGGCCTAGGAGAATGGTTTGCTTTCCACAGCATATAGAACAGTCTTGTAATAGCCATCGTTGGACAGACTCCATGAAGCACTTTATGTTTGATTCTGAAAGTGACATTTTAAGCTGCATGTTGATATATAGTCATTCTAAGAGGGAAGGACCTAAAAGGCATTATTAAGTGTGAAAGTAAAAGGATGAAGAATGTTCTCTCTTGGGAAGAAAATTCTTAGGAGAGATCAGACAATGATCTCAAATACCTAAACATCTGGGCTGTATAAAGGAAATCAAATTTATTTCGTGCTTCTCAGGAGGAATATTAGGAACAATGAGCAAAGATGCAATTAATTCAATCTGGGCTAAATGCATAATATGAGACATTTCCAATGATTAGAATCATCCCAAAATATTGTTACCTTGTGTGGTAGTAAACACCCATCAGTAAAAATATTTTAAGCCAAAGTTAGATGCCAAGCTATCGGAGATGTTGGAGACACACACCCAATGTGATCAAATGACTCAAGATTCCAGATGCTTTTTAAATTCTAGACTGTGTCTCAAGTGAAATGTAATCAGTAAAATTTAATTAGTGCTTCTCGAACTTTAGTATGTGTAAGAATCATCAAGAGAGCTATCAAGAGAGTTATAGTCAGGGCCCCAACCCTCAGAGATTCTGATTCAACGTGGGGCCCCAGAATTTGTTTTTTTCTAATAAGCTCCCAAGTGATGCCAAATCTACAGATACAGAGGCCATGCTTTGAATAGCTCTGCAAATCGTAATTATTTATTAGATATTTGTGAAAAGATGAACGAAATTAAAAGGCTTTGGCAAGGAAAAAAGAAAATGAAAAGTACTTGGCATTGCTGTAGAAAGTAAAATGGTGTAACGACTACTTCAAGGAAAAGTTCCCTCCAAAACACAGTCCACATCTATGCAACAAAGTTTTGGAGAAAAAACTAATTGGTCCATAAGGCTGTGGGTGCTCATTTTTAAACATTCCACCAAAGCCCTTCTTTTAAACATTTGGTTAAGTAATTCTAATGTGATGCTGTCGTTTAAAAACCTCCTGGGGGGAATGGGCTACCCACTCAGGTACAGATATCTCTTCTGCATATCTCTAACACCTTCATTAGCAACTCCAAAAACAGACCTGGGGAACTTGTCAAGAGTAAAGAGCAGCTTGTTTGGGACAAATAGTACAAATCAAAACTGTAGAAGTCTTTACCCTTTACATGGAGATCTGAGGCGACCACCTTAAAATACAAGCTACCTAAATGGCAAATTCAAGGAAAATCTTATCCACCTTTCAGAACTCATCTCAGATTGCACTCCCTCGTGAAACCTTTCCTGATTCCATCAACAGAGTTACAAATCCTTACTGCACGTTCAGATCTCTTATTCTGACTTGCAAAGGAGAATTGTTGTATTGGTGTGGGCCCAGTCACAGTGAGCTAAACAGAGGACATGTACTATAAAGAATGATTAAATTCTGATAAATAAGTATATTGTTGTAGCTGTTCAGTGCTTAAGTCATGTCTGACTCTGCGACCCCATGGCCTGCAGCAGACCAGGCTTCCCTGTCATTTGCTGTCTCCCAGAATTTGCTCAAACTCCTGTTCCTTGAGTTGAAAATACCATCTAACCATCTCATCATCTGTTGCCCCCTTCTCCTCCTGCCCCAATCTTTCCCAGCATCAGTCTTTTCTATTGAGTTGGCTCTTCACATCAGGTGGCCAAAGTATTGGAGCTTCAGCATCAATCCTTCCAATGAATATTCAGGGTTGATTTCCTTTCGGATTGTTAGATTGATCTCCTTGCTGCCTAAGGGACTCTCAAGAGTCTTCTCCAGCACCATAGTTTGATAGCATGAATTCTTTAGCACTCAGCCTTCTTTGTGGTCCAACTCTCACATCTATACATGACTACTGGAAAAACCATAGCTTGGACTACCTGGACCTTTGTCAGCAAAGTAACGTCTCTGCTTTTTAATACGCTATGTTTGTCATAGCTTTCCTTCCAGGGATGGGAACAAGTATAGGAAAACTGTATAGGTTTTCTTATACAAGGTACAGTAGCAGTGGAAGAACAAAGTTGGAAGGGATTCTCCTACCCAACTTCAGACCTCACTAAAGAAGGGACAGTTCAGGCCACTGGATAGTAGAAAATTCACTGATTTGTTTTAGCCAGAGCTGACTGAGGTCACTGAGAGAGCAGGAGGCATCCTTGTACGGTGTGAACCAAGGATAATTAATCAGCAGCCAGAGAAATTAGTGTGCACTGGGGATGGGAGCCCTGGGAACAGGCAGGCCACTGGAGCTGGAGAAGGAAGTAATAGCTCAGTGAAAGCTTCCAGGCTCCCAGCAACCCATACGTGGGACTGTATAGGGAATGAGGGCTCTCACGCTATGGGCAGGAAACCCGTGAAAAACTAGCTTCTATATCAAAGCTGGGAGTGCTGTGGGAAGCTTATTGCCATGTGAGGCTGAGGCTACAAGGTCACCTAGTGACCTCACATTCTGGGCATGTGGCTAAAGCAGAGCTCCACTAGATATCTTATACCCCCTCTGCCTACTCATTATGCAGCAGCTGGAAAAGGGGAAAGAGCAGGAGGCATCCTCCAACAGCCTCTCCTGAGAAAGCACAGCCTCATGCTCACAATAAAGAAGAGGTGCTCAAAATAATTCTGTCCATTCGCAGAGACATATATTGAAGAACAAATTTGGAGCTGAGAGGTAGTAAGTTGATAACTGATGTATTTGTATTATTCCTAGAATTTTGGTTCTTTTTAAAAAAATATTTATTTGGCTGCATGGCACATGGGATCTTCACTGTATCATGCAGGATCTTACACTGTGCCTCACAGACTCTCTAGTTGCCATGCTCAGGCTTAGTTGCTCTGCAGTGTATGGGATCTTAGTTCCCCGACCAGGGGTTGAACCTGTGTCCCCTGCATAGCAAGGTGGATTCTTAACCACTGGACCACCAAGGAAGCCCCAAGAATGTTGGTCTTTTAAGATTAATGGCTAGGTTTCATTTTTGTAGTCTCTTCATTGCCTAGTTTCTAGAACAGTATACGCATGCATGCTAAGTCACTTCAGTCATGTCCAACTCTTTGTGACCCTTTGGACTGTAGCTCGCCAGACTCCTCTGTCTGTGGAATTCTCCAGGCAAGGATACTGGAATGGGTTGCCATTTGCTTCTCCAGGGGAGCTTCCCAACTCAGGGATTGAACCAGTCTCTCTTGCGGCTCCTGCATCGACAGGTGGGTTCTTTACCACTAGTGCCACCTAGGAAGCCCTATAACAATATATTCCGCAGTAAATAACTGAGAATTCTTAACCGTCTTTTTTGCTGTTGTTATTGTTGCAGAAATTAGCAAGATTATCCTAAAATTCATATGGAAGTGTGAAGGCCTTGGAAAAGTCAAAACAATATTGAAAATGAGCACAGTTAGAGGACTCACACTCTCTGATTTCAAAACTTGCTACAAAGTTACAGTAATCAAGACAATGTGGCAATAGCAGAAGGACAGAAATAAACTATTAAGTTCACAGTAAATTTACTTTTGACACTGGTGCCAAGATCACTCAATGGTGAAAGAATATCTTTTTGACATATGATGCTGAGACAACTGAATATCCACCTGCAAAAGAATGAATTTGGATATAATGATCCCTACCTCATACATATACAAAAATTCATTCTAAATGGATCATAGATCTAAATGTAAGAACTAAAACATAAAACTCCTAAAAGAGGAGAGTAAGTCATCATGACGTTGGATAAGGCAGTGGTTACATAGATATGACATCAAAAGCACAACCAATGAAATAAAAAATAAATTGGATTTCACCAAAATTTAAAGCCTTTGTGCTTCAAAGGACATCATCAAAGAAGTAAAAGACAGCCCACAAAATGGGAGAAAATATTTGAAGGTCGTATATCTGATGAAACATTTGTATCCAGAATATATAAAGAACTTTTACAAATCAACAATTAAAAAAATAATGAATCAATATTAAAAATAGGCCAAAAAAAGGAAGAGATATTTTCCCAAAGGAGATAAACAGATAGCCAATAAGCACATGAAAAGAAGCTCAATATCATTAGCCATTAGTGAAATTCATATCAAAATCACAGTGATCTATTCACCTCATACATACTAGGATGGCTATAATCAAAAAGACACTAATAAAAAGTTGGAAAAAATATGGAGAAATTGGAACCCTCACTGATGGGAATGCAAAATGGTACAGATGATAGTCTGCACCATTTGGAAGACAGTTTGATAGTTTCTCAAAATGTTAACATAGAGTTACCCTATGATCATCAATATCACTCATACACAACAGCATACACAACAAAATTTCAGCATATACAACAAAAACATTGAAAACATATATATACAACAAAAACGTATGTGTGAATACTGTTGTATTTGCACTAGCCAAAAATTGGAAATGC
This sequence comes from Neotragus moschatus, assembly GCA_006410615.1. NCBI lineage: Eukaryota > Metazoa > Chordata > Mammalia > Artiodactyla > Bovidae > Neotragus > Neotragus moschatus. Next base: position 438,574 of record SJYA01000926.1, on the reverse strand, counting down.
TCAAATGCCCTTTAAATGCTGAGTGGCTAAACAAAATATACTATATCCATGCAACAGAATGCTAAAAGCTACCATTAGAAGGGAAGAAGTGTTGATGTTAATACATGCTACCACATAAAATAAATCTTAAAATCTATTCTAAGTAAGCCACCCACAAACAGCTACATACGATAATTTATATCAAATGTTCAGAATAGGAAAATACATAGGCCCAGAGAGTAAGTTAGTGGTTGTCAGGGGCTAGAGGAAGGGGAAGAGAATGGGGAATGACTGCTAATGGCTATGGGGCTTTGCCAAGAAAAGATGAAAATGTCCTGGAACTAGATAATGATAAGGTTATCACCATAATACCAAAAAGAATGAAGAGACAGAGCAAAAGCGAAAACACCACCCAGATGTGGATGTGACTGGTTATGGAAGTGAAGTCCAAGGCTGTAAAGAACAATATTGCACAGGAACCTGGAATGTTAGGTCCATGAAAAGGTAAATTGGAAGTGGTCAAACAGGAGATGGCAAGAGTGAGCAACATTTCAGGAATCAGTGAACTAAAATGGACTCGAATGGGTGAATTTAACTCAGGTGACCATTATATCTATTACTGTGGGCAAGAATCCCATAGAAGAAATGGAGTAGCCATCATAGTGAACAAAACAGTCTGAAATGCAGTACTTGGGTGCAATCTCAAAAGTGACAAAATGATCTCTGCTTGTTTCCAGGGCAAACCATTCAACATCACACAATCCAAGTCTATGACTCAACCAGTAATGCTGAAGAAGCTGAAGTTGAATGGTTCTATGAAGACCTACAAGACCTTCTAGAACTAACACCCAAAAAAGATATCCTTTTCATTATAGGGGACTGGAATGCAAAAGTAGGAAGTCAAGAGATACCTGAAGTAACAGGCAAATTTGGCCTTGGAGTACAAAATGAAGCAGGTCAAAGGCTAACAGAGTTTTGCCAAGAACATGCACTGGACACAACAAACACTCTCTTCCAACAACTCAAGAGAAGACTCTACACATGGACATCACCAGATGGTCACACCAAAATCAGATTGATTATATTCTTTGCAGCCAAAGATGGCTGCAAAGATGGAGAAGCTCTATACAGTCAGCAAAAACAAAACCAGGAGCTGACTGTGGCTCAGATCATGAACTCCTTATTATAAAATTCAGACTTAAATTGAAGAAAGTAGCGAAAACCATTAGACTATTCAGGTATGACCTAAATCAAATCCCTCGTGATTATACACTGGAAGTGACACATAGATTCAAGATATTAGATCTGTTAGACAGAGTGCCTGAAGAACTATGAATGGAGGTTTGTGACACGGTACAGGAGGCAGGGATCAAGACCATCCCCAAGAAACAGAAATGCAAAAAGGCAAAATGGCTGTCTGAGGAGGCCTTACAAATAGCTGAGAAAAGAAGAGAAGTGAAATGTAAAGGGAAAAAGGAAAGATATACCCATCTAAATGCACAGTTCCAAAGAATAGCAAGGAGAGATAAGAAAGCCTTTCTCAGTGATCAATACAAAGAAATAGAGGAAAACAACAGAATGGGAAAGACTAGAGATCTCTTCAAGAAAATTAGAGATACCAAGGGAACATTTCATGCAAAGATGGGCTCAATAAAGNATGCACAGTTCCAAAGAATAGCAAGGAGAGATAAGAAAGCCTTTCTCAGTGATCAATACAAAGAAATAGAGGAAAACAACAGAATGGGAAAGACTAGAGATCTCTTCAAGAAAATTAGAGATACCAAGGGAACATGCCATGCAAAGATGGGCTCAATAAAGTACAGAAATGGAATGGACCAAACAGAAGCAGAAGATATTAAGAAAAGGTGGCAAGAATACATAGAAGAACTGTACAATAAAGACCACCAGATCACCACGATGGTGTGATCACTCGCCTAGAGCCAGACATCCTGGAATGCAAAGTCAAGTGGGCCTTAGGAAGTATCACTATGAACAAAGCTAAGTGGAGCTGATGGAATTCCAGTTGAGCTATTTCAAATCCTNTAGAAGAACTGTACAATAAAGACCACCAGATCACCACGATGGTGTGATCACTCGCCTAGAGCCAGACATCCTGGAATGCAAAGTCAAGTGGGCCTTAGGAAGTATCACTATGAACAAAGCTAAGTGGAGCTGATGGAATTCCAGTTGAGCTATTTCAAATCCTGAAAGATGATGCTGTGAAAATGCTGCACTCAATATGCCAGCAAATTTGGAAAACTCAGCAGTGGCCACAGGACTGGAAAAGGTCAGTTTTCATTCCAATCCCAAAGAAAGGCAATATCAAACAATGTTTAAACTACTACACAAATGCACTCATCTCACACACTAGCAAAGCAATGCTCAAAATTCTCCAAGTCAGGCTTCAACAATATGTAAACCATGAACATCCAGATGTTCAAGCTGGACTTAGAAAAGGCAGAGGAACCAGAGATCAAATTGCCACCATCCACTGGATCATCAAAAAAGCAAGAGAATTCCAGAAAAACATCTACTTCTGCTTTATTGACTACACCAAAGCCTTTGACTGTGTGGATCACAACAGTCTCAAAGAGATGGGAATACCAGACCACCTTACCTGCCTCCTGAGAAGTATGTATGCAGGTCAAGAAATAACAGTTAGAACTGGACATGGAACAACAGATTGGTTCCAAATTGGGAAAGGAATACATCAAGGCTATATATTGTCACCCTGCTTATTTAACTTATATACAGCATATCTCATGCGAAATGCCAGGCTGGATGAAACACAAGCTGGAATCAAGATTGCCAGGAGAAATATCAATAACCTCAGATATGCAGAGGACACCACCCTTATGGAAGAAAGTGAAGAAGAATTAAAGGGCCTCTTGATGAAAGTGAAAGAAGAGAGTGAAAAAGTTGGCTTAAAGCTCAGCATTTAGAAAACTAAGATTATGGCATCCGGTCCCATCACTTCNCGGGCTGGATGAAGCACAAGCTGGAATCAAGATTGCCAGGAGAAATATCAATAACCTCAGATATGCAGAGGACACCACCCTTATGGAAGAAAGTGAAGAAGAATTAAAGGGCCTCTTGTCGAAAGTGAAAGAGGAGAGTGAAAAAACTGGCTTAAAACTCAACACTCAGAAAACTAAGATCATGGCATCAGTCCCATCACTTCATGGCAAATAGATGGGGATACAGTGGAAACAGGGACAGACTTTATTTTTGGTGGCTCCAAAATCACTGCAGATGGTGACTGCAGCCATGAAATTAAAAGATGCTTGCTCCTTGGAAGAAAAGCTATGACCAACCTAGACAGCATATTAGAAAACAGAGACATTTTTTTGCCAATAAAGGTCCATTTAGTCAAAGCTATGGCTTTTCCAGTAGTCAAGTATGGATGTGAGAGCTGGACTATAAAGATAGATGAGCACCGAAGAATTGATGCTTTTGAACCGTGGTGTTGGAGAAGACTCTTGAGTGTCCCTTGGACTGCAAGAAGATCCAACCAGTCCATCCTAAAGGAAATCAGTCCTGAATATACATTGGAAGAACTGACATTGAAGCTGGAACTCCAATACTCTGGCCACCTGATGCGATGAACTGACTCATTGGAAAAGACTCTGATGCTGGGAAAGATTGAAGGTATGAGGAGAAGGGGACAACAGAGGATGAGATGGTTGGATGGCATCACCGACTCAGTGGACATGAGTTTGAGTAAATTCTGGGAGTTGGTGATGGACAGGGAGACCTGGCGTGCTGAAGAACACAGGGTCACGAAGAGTTGGACACAACTGAGCGAATGAACTGAACTGAACTGATGTCAGCACAAAATAGTGCACATACCAAAAACCATTGGATCATCCCCTTAGGGTGAACTTTATGGTATGTAAATTATATCTCAATATACCTGATATTTATTTTTAGAACTAAAATTTTGATATTTCCCTCCATTTTCTTTTTTCCTTTCCAAGTACAGAGTTACAGCCAAAGAATGTATACTGAAAAAAAATAAAATTTCTTTTTTTTTCTTGGAATAATTAGGATATAGAGAGAATTGGAATGTAGTAATCAGTGACTTCAAGTTTCATAAATTCTTACAAAATGTCTATTGTGAATGGTTGCCATGAATCCCGAAAATTCTTGTAAACAAGTGAATAGTGGAGAGGCCATACAGCTGATTAACCTATGGAAGAGAAGACTTGAGTGAGCCACTTGGGCTCTCCCTGGACCTCCAGTTCCTCAACTGTGAAGTGAGGAAGTTGGGGTAGATGACCTCTTGCATGCCCTAGAAAATTAGCTTTAGAATTAAATTTTCAATGAGTTAAATAGTAGTAAGGATTATATCCTGACCAAAAAAAATTTATATTAAATATGGATAGAAATATACATTATGATTTTCTTTTTCTCCTGATGGAGCCTGTATCTTTATTACTAGGCTAAAATATATAATTCTAACCCTGTGTGTATGTGTTATTATGTTTGGATATTTAAGTATTCTTTGAAGGAATTTTTACCCACATAGCAACATAGGCCTTCTAATTCTATACATATTTGTTCATATTTTACATAGATTCTATTTTCCTCTGTGTAGAGTTAAAATTAAGACAGTTAAAAAAAAGCATGAGCTATTTTTGCCAACCTTCTCCTGGGACTCTGTTCCCAAGTTAGGCAGTTATTTAAAACTGAGCAATTGTACTGTCTTTTTTCTAATAGTTATCATTTCAAAAACTGACAGCACTTTAAAAAAAAAAAAGAACAGAGAATAAAGCAAACCTTCTTCAACTGGTCAGTGTGTTCCCTTGAAACACAACAGATACTCATCTATCTATATTTGGATTTAAGTATATATTTAGACTCTTCATCCTAGGGAGCAGACTGCTTACACTCTGAAGCATGTTCTCTTTTATTGTTAGTCATCGTCAGAAATCATTACTTCTTCCTTTCCCACTTCAAAATAAAAAGTATAAGAGCTAATTTAAAAAGAAACAATTTGATGAAGAGCAGGAAAAGAGGATAAGCAATGAGAAAGAAAAATCACAGCAAATCAAGTTCCATGAATCTGTTATGTCCACCCACCTGCTCTCCGCAAGAATTGTTGCCTGCGTGTGAAGCCCTCCAGGACCGCTGAAGTCACAATCAACCCCACCTCTCCTCTGGGGCTCCTCAGCATGTTCCTCATGACTCCATTTGACACTTATTTTATTCTGCTGTATGTTAAATGAGTTAGTTAAATGTTTGTCTCCCCCATCAAAAATTATTTTTCCTCAAGTGTTGTGGCAAAATACTGCTGAGTCACACTGCAAAAAAATAACTAGTCATTTCCCAATTTAAAGCTCTCCAAATTCTTCTAAAATGGTGGAAGCGGTACTTACATTCCTTGAACAGCTCCCTGTACAATGATTTCATAAAATGTGTCCTCAATACAGTTCACTGAATTAAATTCACTTGTGAGATCATTCAGTTAAGCCTTTCTGAATGGCCATTTCCTTGGGTTAAAAATTGGCAAGAATTCCATTACATGGTCCAAATCAAGTTCAGAAACCCACCGTTTAGTGTCATCTTCCTCCTTCCCTGTAAACAGGCTCTCCAATTAACTCCTCACTTTCAGGTGATTTCTGCCAACATTTCATGCAGCTTGGTTTAAAAACATTCACTAAAGAATTTTCAAGTTATAGAAGTACTTTAATTATAAAAGCACTATTGGAAATTAATTTCCTCTTGTCTATCACAGATTTGATATTTAAAAAGTGAAGCAGGGAAGCAATGACCAATAAGAATAGAACATAAGGTGGAGCAATGTTTGTTAGTCTTTTGAAGTGTTATAGAGACTTTGAGACTGACAGAAAATATGGACACACTTCTCAGAAAATGTACACATTCATACACACACCATTTCATATATAATTCCAGCTGTTAACAGATCCTTCCATTCCTGTCAAGCTATTGATTAATAACTTTTCTTCTAGAGGGCTACACTCAGAAGATGAAGAAAGTATTGAGTAATTGTCCAGTCATTTCAACTATTTCCCAATTTTAGATCAAGGGGAAAAAACAGTTTATTCTGGGATCTACCCAGTCCACAAATTACCAGATGGTTGCTACTCTTGGCCTGTATGCTGCTGCTGCTGCTGCTGCTAAGTCGCTGCAGTCGTGTCCGACTCTGTGCGACACCACAGACGGCAGCCCACCAGGCTCCGCCATCCCTGGGATTCTCCAGGCAAGAACACTGGAGTGGGTTGCCATTTCCTTCTCCAGTGCATGAAGCTGAAAAGTCAAAGTGAAGTCGCTCAGACGTGTCCGACTCTTAGTGACCTCATGGACTGCAGCCCACCAGGCTCCTCTGTCCACGGGATTTTCCAGGCAAGAGTACTGGAGTAGGGTGCCATTGCCTTCTCCGCTTGGCCTGTATAAACACAACTAAACTGGAAGAACACATGGTATGTTGCCCAAACTGAGACACTTCTGAAGGTGAAAGGGGCACCAACAATTGTACCAAGACAACAGAACCATGATCTATAAAAAGTAAACGTTATCATTAAATATTTGTAGAGTTTACTTTAAAAATGTATCAGACCTCTATTAACCAGATGATCATCCCATTTCTTCTCTTTCTATAAGGAGCTAATATTTATCACCATAAAAGACAATGACCACATTTATGGATTTTTCTTTCTTTTATATTTTGACTAGAATAAGTCAGTTAAATGCTATAGGACTCACCCTCCTCATTAGTAAATGAGCAGGTAGAATATATTAGCTTTTAAGCATGGCTCTACCATTGTATAAGCCCAATTTTAAAGTGAGATTTTTATCAGAAATGTTTCTAAGTAAAAAGATTTTTAAGCCTTCTGCTTGGGGAAAAAAAAAAAGCATTTACAATCACAGTGTATTTGTAAAATGCAAATAAACTTGATTGAAAGTAGCTAACAGCTTACAATCAGACTTACAATCTACCATATAAATAGTCAGTCTGTAATTTTGAAGTATAAATTGTTAAAAGGTCTTATATATTATTTGTTACCATACTAACTATCATTTATAGAGTGTTTCCCATGTGCCAAGCACTATGTTAAGCACATCATGTATCTTCTCACATAATTATCACACATGAGGTAGGTACCTTAGACCTACTCTACAAACAAAGAAAACAGAACTTAGAAAATTGACTGATGTTACATTGCTAGTGAATGACAGAATCAAAATTAAAACCTAGTTTGTCTGCAGGGCATGGTTCTTCTAAACTAAAGTTAAACTAAAAAATTCACCAAGTAATGTCCCAGCTTTGAACTTTTCTGTCATTCTACTTGTAGCCCTGACATACATAAAAACACCATATTTCCTGTCTCTAAAACAGATATCTCTTGGTCAATCACTTAATTGCTTATTATTACAGTAATAATAGTCATGCTATTGGTTTAGATAGGGGGAGAAGTATATCCAACATTTGTTATTGTTGTTCAGTCATTAAGTCATTTCAGACTCTGCTGCCCCATGGACTGTAGCACACCAGGCTCCTCTGTCCTCCACAGCCTCCCGGAGTTTGCTCAAACCCATGTCCACTGAGTGGGTGAGGCCATCCAGCCATCTCATCGTCTGTCGCCCCCTTCTCCTCCTGCCCTCAATCTTTCCCACCACCAGGTCTTTTCCAATGAGTCAGCTCTTCGCATCAGGTGGCCAAAGTATTGGAGATTCAGCTTCAACATCAGTCCTTCCAGTGAACACCCAGGACTGATCTCCTTTAGAACGGACTGGTTGGATCTCCTGTCAGTCCAAGGGACTCTCAGAGTCTTCTCCAACACCACAATTNCTTGGAAGAAAAGTTATGACCAACCTAGATATCATATTCAAAAGCAGAGATATTACTTTGCTCACTAAGGTCCATATAGTCAAGGCCATGGTTTGTCCGGTAGTCATGTATAGATGTGAGGGTTGGACTGTAAAGAAGGCTGAGCGCCAAAGAATTGATGCTTTTGAGCTGTGGTGTTGGATAAGACTCTTGAGCGTCCCTTGGACTACAAGGAGATCCAACCAGTCCATTCTGAAGGAGATCAGTCCTGGGATTTCTTTGGAAGGAATGATGCTAAAGCTGATACTTCAGTACTTTGGCCACCTCATGCAAAGAGTTGACTCATTGGAAAAGACCCTGATGCTGGGAGGGATTGGGGGCAGGGGGAGAAGGGGACGACAGAGGATGAGATGGCTGGATGGCATCACTGACTCGATGGACGTGAGTCTGAGTGACCTCCGGGAGTTGGTGATGGACAGGGAGGCCTGGCGTGCTGCAATTCATGGGGTTGCAAAGAGTCAGACATGACTGAGTGACTAACTAACAGATAACAAATGGCAAAATCTACAATTCTACATCTATCCATAAATAAGAGTTGAAAGAAGAAAGGCTAAGGGAAGACAAAAATTGCCTTTTTAAAAATATCCAAAAGACTGTCTTGAGGGGAAAAAAAAGATTAATCAATTCTCTCATATTTCAAGAAAGAACTGAACCAGTAGTCAGAGACAAGAATACAGATTCAATTCACTAGATGTAAAGAACTTTCTAACAACTAAAGAGATCCAGTAATTGAACAGGTGCCATCATGAAGTAATGAGTTTCCCATAGTTGGAAGCCTTCAACCAGAAGGAGGGTGACCATCTGTTAGGAATGTTATAGAAGGGATCCCTATACTGGGTGGGAGGTTGTTCTAAACTGCCTCTTAGATTCCTTCCAACTCTAAGATTCTAAATTATTGAGAACAGCATGAATAAAAGATCCAAAAGTCCATTCAAGAACTAAATAATTCAACGAAAGGTAATAGAACTTTCAGCTATGAAGTCAAATCAACCAGACTTTTCATGCCAGCCATCCAATTTTACAAAAATAGAAACAGATCTATAAAAATGATTATTTCTAAATTACAACATTAAAATAAATTTTACAAGGAAACACAAAATCCAGAAAGCATTTTAAGAATTTCTCTTGTGAATTTTATCTATATGTTCACATAATTTCACTTCTGTCTGATTTAGCCCCTAAGTTGAACAGAGTTAAGTTCCATATTACTCTTTTTATCTTCCCAGCTCCTGAGATATAGGATAGCTAAGTGGCTTTGTTACTATCAGGCTGTGCTTTTTCATTTAACATTATATTCAATATGTTTACCACAATGATATAAAATCTTCATCATTACTGTTATAAGGTCTCATACATTTAATTATTGGTATACCATAGTTTTGGAGAAGGAAATGGCAACCCACTCCAGTGTTCTTGCCTGGAGAATCCCAGAGACAGAGGAGCCTGGTAGGCTGCCAGCTGTGGGGTCACAGAGAGTCAGGCACAACTGAAGTGACTTAGCAGCAGCAACAGCAGCAGCAGACCATAGTTTTCTCAGCCATGTCCCTATTGAAGGGCAGGCTTCTCAATTTTTTACTATAGTTTTGCCTTGAACATCAAACAGTTTTTTTTAACCACTTTTTAGTGTTTTCCTAGGTCTGAAGTTGGGCAAAAGGGTATGGATATTTTTATGATAAAAGAATACCATCAGTTTGTGGTGAATTAGCAGTAATTTATTTAACCATTTCCCCAAGACGTTGTCCACATTAGACTTTATTCAAGACTTTAAAAACTGCTAATACTTATTAAGTAGCACTTTATAATTGTTTACATTTTGATTTTTTCTCTACTAACAAGTTTGAATAGCCTTCTCAACTCTTTTTTTTTTTTAATGAAAACACAATTCTTAATCTACATTGCTATTGTTAGGAGGAAACTCATAGTACATGTGGATGCAAAGAAGCCACATCAGAAAAGGGGAGTAAAACAGTTAATATAAACAGATTAGGCCCAAGATGGAATCACTCACGCTAAACCCTACCTTGGCAAACCAAAACTTAACTGCTTTGATACTTGGAAAAGGCAGGCCTAGGTCGACTGATCAGTGCTTACTCGTCCAGCACAAGTTATCTCACCAGGCTCCAAGACCTCCCTTTGCTCCATGTAAGGGAATAACCCTGCATTAAATGGCAACCCACTCCAGTACTCTTGCCTGGAAAATTCCATGGACTGAGGAACCTGGTAGGCTACAGTCCATGGAGTCGCAAAGAGTCAGACATGACTGAGTGACTTCACTTTCACTTTCAACCAATCAGCAAATGCCCAGTTTAACTTTCCTGTTCCTGCTCACTTTGGTCTATAAAACTGTTGTATTGTACAATTCTCTGAAGCTCCTTTCTATCTTCTAGATTGGACACTGCCTGACTCATGAATGGCTGAACAAAGCCCATGTTATTATTGTTTTTGTTTAGTCGCTAAATTGTGTGTGGCTCTTTTGTGACCCCATGGACTGTGGCCTGCCATGCTTCTCTGTCCATGGGATTTCCCACTCAAGGATACTGGAGTGGATTGTCATTTTCTATTTCAGGGGCTCTTACCAACCCAACGACAGAAACTGTGTCTCCTGTACTGGCAGGCAGATTCTTTACCACCAACCCACCAGGCAACAAAGCCAGTAAGATGTACTCAATTGACATTCTTTAACAAAAGAAAGAATAGAAATTAATTCCAAGAAGAAGGGCAAATTTTTCCTTCTCCCAATCAGACCGTGTTCTCTGGGATGGCTAGAGAATATTGAGAAACTGTTGGTTCCACATATTTCTGATATAGCTTCCTTAAAATAAAGGGAAAATAAAGGAAGTGACTGTTCTCTAGTAAGTTCCTTTTCCTTTAAACTCACATGTTATCCAGAAACCATAGTTTTTCCTGGAATTTTAAGATTCCAAACATCTCAAAAAGTATTCCCCATACTGAAGGCTCGGCTAAACAGGAAAGAAAACAAATTTTAAAAATGAGAGGCCGAAATTAAAGTATAGGAAACATGTAATAACATTATGCTGCTGCTGCTGCTAAGTCACTTCAGTCATGTCCGACTCTGTGTGACCCCAAAGATGGCAGCCCACCAGGCTCCCCCGTCCCTGGGATTCTCCAGGCAAGAACACTGGAGTGGGTTGCCATTTCCTTCTCCAGTGCATGAAAGGGAAGAGAAGGGGAAGTCACTCAGTCGTGTCCGACTCTTCGCAACCCCATGGACTGCAGCCTAACAGGCTCCTCCATCCATGGGATTTCCCAGGCAAGAGTACTGGAGTGGGGTGCCATTGCCTTCTCCATAATAACATCATAGTATGTCAAAATTAAACTGAAAAAATGAAGTTTGCCTCAGTTTCTACAAATAACTGCACTTGCTTCTAACACTATATTACTAAATGAGTACATATCACTCTGATTCATTTTTTCTTTCTAGAAAGATGTACACATGAGTGGAAGAAGATTTAAAATAAGATATTAAAGGTGTGAAAGTGAGCGATTCAAAGTCCTTGTTCCCACAGCAACTGCACAAGACACATTTGCACTACCCAGGCCACTCCTGAGAAAAGAATCTGGTTTTTGCCACTTACTAATCCCTAGGAAAACACAAGGTAAATACACCAATAAAATCACAACTAAACTACATTACAATTTGAGACCAACAGGTTATAGTTGCCTAGGTGATAAAAAAAAAATCTTATATTTCTCATGGGAAACTGGCAGTAATAGCTTTATGTATTTATTATTCATATTATGCAACAGAGTAAAAAGGTCCCCCCCAATAAGATGCACTTGAAAGTATGTGATCTGTGATGCAATCTGAATAATGTCTTTTGTATAAAATGCTACTACTGGGTTTTTGGAAAAGAGATGAGCCTCTAAATCTTTAAGAAAGACCAAAGTCTTTATAAACAAATGAATAACAGATCAAAGAGGAAACTCATGTACTCAATAAAGGATAGCTACTGAGAAAGAAGGTTCTGACACCAGTTCTAGGCAGGAATCAGAGAATTCTGCCCAACTTTTGCTGAAAATTCTTGGTGTTTACCAGGAAAAGCAGAATAGAATTCACAAGAAATAAAACGGAACCTTCATGAGAGGAGGAACCTAGACCTGAGTCTAATGCCTAAGAGGTGTTCAATAAATGGAGGAACCTAGACCTGAGTCTAATGCCTAGAGGTGTTCAATAAATATCTGCGAAATAACTGAAAGAATACACCTCTCAAAGAATCATGAAGTGGAACTCTTCAAAAATCAGACATATATTCTAAAGCACTTTAATAAGACTTGTCCCCTAAGTTGAACAAAGTTAAACTGTATTATTCTTTTTTCCTGTCCATATACACAGTCTGTGCTTTCTGAGTCTTCATGTATACAAGGAGTTTCTGTTCACTCTGTAACCTGAGTGAAGCATGCATAGCTGCTTGACTTACCAAGTTAAGAGATAAAGGCCAAAATAGGGTGAACTTCAAAATATGCCTTAAGCTCCACAGAGCTGGTAGTAAAAGCTGATATTCTCTGTACCACTACACATAATCCTAAAGTTTTCTTAAAATATATAAAGTCTTTTTTTTGTTTTCATAAGAAACACTACTAAGAGACAAAGCAAAATTTTCAGAACAGAATGGCATTAGAGGAAAGCAATGAGGGCCATCAGGGAATGCTCTTGGGTTCCCATGGTCACATTTGTTTCTGATTATATATATAAAACATTAAATACTTTCCTCCTGGAGTCTAAAGGCTTTTAAGAAAGGAAATAAATCAGATTCATTTTCTTTCTAATTTGTGATATCCAAAGGCATATTTCCTGGTTTCTGCAGGCCTGACTACCAAAGCCAGGAAACAGGTCTTTAAGCCTTTAGGTTCCTGCCTATTTTAATTCCCTTCTCTGGGCCTAAAGACACTTTAATAGAAGAATCAGATAACTCATTCTTCTCCATACCTAGGCATATTTACTTTCCATTGAAAGATAGTCTACTATTATATCTATATAATAGTCTGTATTTTCTCAAAGTTCAGATAAGAGATATACAAAATTTGATATGGGATTTAAGTCCTCTGGCTTCCCTTTAACAAAATGGATAGGGGAGTCTAATGTGTATTTTTCNAGATAACTCATTCTTCTCCATACCTAGGCATATTTACTTTCCATTGAAAGATAGTCTACTATTATATCTATATAATAGTCTGTATTTTCTCAAAGTTCAGATAAGAGATATACAAAATTTGATATGGGATTTAAGTCCTCTGGCTTCCCTTTAACAAAATGGATAGGGGAGTCTAATGTGTATTTTTCAACCACACCAAGCAATTAACTCAGTTCTGAAACTGCCTATCTAGAGACAAGATCACAGATCTCAGAGGCCAAGGACTCAGTTCCACAAAACTGCTGCCCACCTCTTCCCCTCCGTCCAACTCCACCCCACCCCACACACTTCAGAGGTCAACTGCAAGTCCAGGTTGTAACTTGTGCTTCTATTAATACCAGCCAGCTATATAGTGAAGGTTCCCTTGATCACCCTCTTTGGGTTCCATTAGTTTGCTAGAGTTGCTCACAGAACTCAGGGAAGAATTTACTTAACCATTTTATTACAAAAGATAGTACAAAGGATATGGATAAACAGTCAGATGAAGAGGTACCAGGGCAAGGTGTGTGGGACAAGATGCAGAGCTTCCATGACCCCTCTAAGCTGCCCCTCTCTCTGCATTTCCACCTGTTCACCAACTCAGAAGTTCTGTACACCCCTGTCCTTTGTGTTTCTACAGAGGTTTCAGTATGTAGGCAAGGCTGATTAAACTCTTGAGCTTTGGTGATCGACTGAACCTCAGTCCTGCTGCCCTCCCAGGAAATCAGGGGTTGGGACTGAAAGTTCCAATCCTCTAATCACAAGGTTGGTTCTTCTGGGAATAGGACCCATCCTTAAGTTTCATAGGGGCTACCAAAAAGTTACATCATTAACATAATAAAAGACATCTTTATCCTTCTCACCACTTGGGAAGCTTCAAGGTTTTAAGAGCTCTGTGCCAGGAATGGGGACAAAGGCAAAAACAAAATATATATATATATATAAAATTCTTATTATAAATCATAACACCACAAGTAGAAAGAAAAAGAATTATAAACTAAATGTATCCCCCACGCTGAGAGTGACATATTCTTACCCATTTATAGAAACATACACAAAAGCAGATACACTACCTATGCTCCCAAGGCTTTGACAACCAACACACACCAGGGAAGCACTCAACAGAGAGAAACCTTCAGACCTTCGGAGAGACACAGAAAGGAGGCAAAAGGAATGAAATAGACATAGAATGTGTATTACTTGCAAGGATGAACAGCTACTCAGGACAGGCAGCAAGCAACGTACCCAGGCTAGTAAACCAGTTCAGTTCAGTTCAGTACAGTCGCTCAGTCGTGTCCAACTCTTTGTAACCCCATGAATTGCAGCACGCCAGGCCTCCCTGTCCATCNTAGTTTCCTGATCGTTTTCCCCCATTAACTGTACTATGACTCAGTAGCTAAAGGACTGTTTCCTCTTACTTTATAGTTGTTCAGCTGGCAAAGTGAAGAAAACAGAAATTCCCTGGGGCGAGGGAAATATATTTGAACTGAAGGTTCCAAAGTAATTTTCAAGTGGTTGTAAGGGAGTATGTAAAATACTTCATCTAAGCTTTTGTGTATTTTTTATTAGCAGCAGGTCTGGTCTTAACAGAATTGCTTATGGTACACAAAAAGGGATGAAACAAAAACAGAATGAAACATATACCCTAGAAAACAGGTACACTTTGCATACCTGCCTCTATCATTGTATGTCATGGAAATTTATTTCCCTATACTCCTGTGAAAACGTTATCATTTTATTTTTATCACATGATTTATTTATGTACTCTAAGCCCACATACACAATACTTGAAAATTACACCTGAGATATGCATTCCCTCCTAATAATATATATGCACCAAAGAACTTCTCATAAGTAAGTCAAAAATAAACAAGAGATTGATANTGCCTCTATCATTGTATGTCATGGAAATTTATTTCCCTATACTCCTGTGAAAACGTTATCATTTTATTTTTATCACATGATTTATTTATGTACTCTAAGCCCACATACACAATACTTGAAAATTACACCTGAGATATGCATTCCCTCCTAATAATATATATGCACCAAAGAACTTCTCATAAGTAAGTCAAAAATAAACAAGAGATTGATACAACCCAACCCATTGGTATAAGAAATAAGCTTTTGTGATAAATCACTTCTTGGTAATGAAAAGTGTTAGTTTCAGTCGTGTCCAGCTCTTTGCAACCCCATGGACTGTATCCTGCCAGGCTCCTCTGTCCATGGAATTCTCCAGGCAAGAATACTAGAGTGGGTTGCCATTCCCTTCTCCAGAGGATCTTCCCTACCTAAGGATGGAAGTCTCCTGGTCTCCTACATTGCAGGTAGATTTTTGGCCATCTGAGCTATCAGGGAAGCAATAAATGTAGCTTTTTTCAAGTGCTGAAAATGAAATTTATATGCACTGTCTTGTAATGACAGTAGAGACATAAAGATATTTGAGGAAGAGGTAAATGAAATTAACAACTATAAAACATAAGCTAAGGAGTTTTAATTTGCTTTTCTTTAGGCAGATAG
Organism: Neotragus moschatus; assembly: GCA_006410615.1. Taxonomy (NCBI): domain Eukaryota; kingdom Metazoa; phylum Chordata; class Mammalia; order Artiodactyla; family Bovidae; genus Neotragus; species Neotragus moschatus. Next base: position 423,091 of record SJYA01000926.1, on the reverse strand, counting down.
TGTGTGTGTGTTTGCTGCTTTAAGGACATGTGGACTCCAAATTAAAAATGGAGAACTTTTGAAAACTTGGTTAGTAAACTTGTTGTTAATATTTGAAACTTGGAGTAAACTTTTCCATAGAAACAATGAAAGAAACAAAACCAAAACTAATTAGCTGGAAATGAGAGAGAGGCCATCTCCTTGCTGTCCTTTCTGCTTGACACACTCAGTATTCCAGAATCTGAGTAGCCTCATGGATGTTAAGAGAGACTTGGTAGCAGCGGCTGCAGTAATAGCAGCAGCTGCTGCTAAGTCGCTTCAGTCGTGTCCGACTCTTGTGTGACCCCATAGACGGCATCCTGCCAGGCTCCCCCGTCCCTGGGATTCTCCAGGCAAGAATACTGGAATGGATTGCCATTTCCTTCTCCAGTGCATGAAAGTGAAAAGTGAAAGTGAAGTTGCTCAGTTGTATCTGACTCTTAGCGAACCCATGGACTGCAACCCACCAGGCTCCTGCATCCATGGAATTTTCCAGGCAAGAGTACTAGAGTGGGGTGCCATTGCCTTCTCCGGCAGTAATAGCAAAGGCTCCCTTATATCTGGACCAGGGTTATGGGTGGTGTGTTCTTGAATGCAGTAGCTCCAGAAGGCACCTGAGTTTTGCTCCTCCAGCTCTTTCAAAGATTTTTGTCAGCCCCTAATTTTCCGTATTAAATCCCTTTCTATTTCTAGTTCTTTCACAGTTTGCCCTTACCTGATAATTTGATGAAACAGGTTTCTTCCTTTGGCTCTTTCCCAAGCTAAAGTCTCTTCCACATACATCTTTCCCTTCACTTTTTCTTTACATTGTTGACTCAAAAGCTCTTGCCCTTCTTTCAACCTGGAGGGCTCTTACATCAGCTTTGATTATACCAAATGTATCTTTGGCTCATTGTTATTATGATACCAGATAAAAATGGTATTTGTTTCATGTAGTACCAAAATACTGGTATTTATATAGGTATTTTCTCAATAACTAAGATCTTGTCAGCATTTTTTTTTTTTTTTTTTTACAATTTATCCTTAAATCCTACTCCATTTGAGAGAAAAACTAAGGTTCCTCTGTCCTTCTGACCTGAATCTTTCCAGGTAGGATGGTTGACAAGGCAGCCTGTGTCCTAGAAAGGGAGGACTTGAAAGACTGGACCAGGTTCCCCAGATGAAGTGTGTCAAGTCTGAGGTAGGAGTTTGGCCTCAGAGAGAAAAGCCAGGAGACAGGCAAAATGCCTAAGGAACTGCAGGGACAGGACATAGCTATCCTAAATGTGTGTTGGTGACTGTGTGCATGAGAGATAATCAAAATATGTTCTGACTCTGAATGCCAGGTCCCTTAGAGTCTCTGCCCTGCTGTATACCTAGAAGGTTAAAGTCTCTGGTCCTTTTCTGACATTTATGTATATAATGTGAGTGGCAATCACTCAGACGTGGCATTCACAACCTGAATAACCTAAGATGTCCCTGCCATCTTAGAGCATAGAAAGGTACCACTATTCTTGGATTGACTTTAGAATCATTATTTCTAGCTTTCAGGTTTTTATGATTATGTGTTATGTACTTTGGAAAATGTAGAAATATAGAACAATCTAAAGAAGAAAACAAGAGCATTTGAAATCTCACTGAGTAATATTGTGCTATAAAATATGAAATATTTGGTATTCAGTTCGGTCGCTCAGTCGTGTCCGACTCTTTGCGACCCCATGAATCGCAGCACGCCAGGCCTCCCTGTCCATCACCAACACCCGGAGTTCACTCAGACTCAGCCCATCGAATCAGTGATGCCATCCAGCCATCTCATCCTCGGTCGTCCCTTTCTCTGCATTCATATATCTGTGTGTATGTGTGTATATACACACATTTTTTAACAGGTTGTAATGTAATATTTGAATGTGATATCTTGTATCTACTTAGGTATCTTGTGCCATTTTCCAATTTTATCAAAAATTCTTTGCAAAAATTATTTTTAGGGCTGTCTAATTGTCATTCCCTTAATACTACATATTTAATTTGCTTCAAACTTTCATTTATAGATAATACTGTAATAAAAATCTTTGCTTATAAAGTTCTACCTTGTTGTCACAGTTCCTCACAGTTCTACCTTAGAATAAATTTCTAGAAGTGGAAGGCCTAGGTCAGTAAGTCAAACTTTTTGAAGTCTCTTGAAACATCCTAAAGAATTACATTCAGGAAAGCCTGCACCAGTGTACAATTCTGGCATCCGTATGTAAGAGTGTCAGTTAGAAGCCATCCATGTCAGCAATGATTTGATTGGTAGATTAATCTTTGCCAGTTTCAGTTCAGTTCAGTTCAATTGCTCAGTCGTGTCTGACTCTTTGCAACCCCATGAATTGCAGCATGCCAGGCCTCCCTGTCCATCACCAACTCCCGGAGTTCACTCAAACTCATGTCCATCGAGTCGGTGATGTCATCCAGCCATCTTATCCTCGGTTGTCCCCTTCTCCTCCTGCCCCCAATCCCTCCCAGCATCAGGGTCTTTTCCAATGAGTCAACTCTTCGCATAAGGTGGCCAGAGTATTGGAGTTTCAGCTTCAGCATCAGTCCTTCCAATGAACACCCAGGACTGATCTCCTTTAGGATGGACTGATTGGATCTCCTTGCAATCCAAGGGACTCTCAAGAGTCTTCTCCAACACAATAAACACATAATCAAGAAAGCAGAAATAGATGTTTTTCTGGAACTCTCTTGCTTTTTCCATGACCCAGCAGATGTTGGCAATTTGATCTCTGGTTCCTCTGCCTTTTCTAAAACCACCTTGAACATCTGGAAGTTCATGGTTCACGTTTAGTAGGCAAAAATTATCTTATCATAAGATATTGCTAGAGAGATTTACTAAACTATTCATATATTTACTGCACTTCTGCATTTTCTTCTAGATTTTAAAAATGTTATTTATTTATTTATTTTTGGCTGCACTGGGTCTTCCTAGCTGCACACCAGCTTCAGTAGTCATGGCCCTGCAGCAGGTGCACTCTTACCACACCAGGGATTAAATTCATAGCCCCCAGTATCGGCAGGCAGATTCTTAACCACTGGACCACCAGGGAAGTTCTGCATTTCTTTTTAATCATGCTCCCTGACCATTTTTTTCTTTTGGCATAATGCAGTTCAGTTGCTCAGTCGTGTCCAACTCTTTGCTACTCCATGAATCGCAGCACGCCAGGCCTCCTTGTCCACCACCAATTCCTGGAGTTCACTCAGACTCACATCCATCGAGTCAGTGATACCATCCAGCCATTTCATCCTCTATCGTCCCTTTCTCCTCCTGCCCCTAATCTCTCCCAGCATCAGAGTCTTTTCCAGTGAGTCAACTCTTCGCATGAGGTGGCCAAAGTACTGAAGTTTCAGCTTTAGCATCATTCCTTCCAAAGAAATCCCAGAGCTCATCTCCTTCAGAATGTACTGAGGGACTGTCAAGAGTCTTCTCCAACACCACAGCTCAACAGCATCAATTCTTCAGCGCTCAGCCTTCTTCACAGTCCAACTATCACATCCATACATGACCACTGGAAAAACCATAGCCTTGACTAGATGGATTTATTATAAGATATTAATGCATATTCAAAAGCAGAGATATTACTTTGCCAACTAAGGTCCGTCTAGTCAAGGCTATGGTTTTTCTAGTAGTCATGTATGGATGCAAGAGTTGGAATGTGAAGAAGGCTGAGCGTCAAAGAATTGATGCTTTTGAACCGTGGTGTTGGAGAAGACTCTTGACAGTCCCTTGGACTCCAAGGAGATCCAACCAGTCCATTCTGAAGGAGATCAGCCCTGGGTGTTCTTTGGAAGGAATGATGCGAAAGCTGAAACTCCAGGACTTTAGCCACCTCATGCAAAGAGTTGACTCATTGGAAAAGACTCTGATGCTGGGAAGGACTGGGAGCAGGAGGAGAAAGGGATGACCGAGGATGAGATGGCTGGATGGCATCACTGACTCGATGGGCGTGAGTCTGGGTGAACTCCAGGAGCTGGTGATGGACAGGGAGGCCTGGCGTGCTGCGATTCATGGGATCGCAAAGAGTGGGACACGACTGAGTGACTGAACTGAACTGAACTGAACTGATTAATGCCATATTTCACATTGCTTATAATTATTTTCCCTGCTTGTTATTTGCTTTATAATTTTATGATGTTTTTGATTTAGAAATGCTTTAAATTTTTATTAGCCAAAGGAGTACTTTTGGAAATTTAATACACACATATTACACCCTCACACATGCACACGCACACACATATATTTTTATATATTTCTTTAGAACATTCTTTCTAATCCTACAGTTAATTAAAATATCCACTAATGTTTCCTTTATGTGTGTGTTTATAGTTTTATTTTTATTTTTTTACTCTCTGTATTTAATCTCTTTACAGTGACTTCATGTATTGTGTGAGATATGGAGCTAATCTTTTGTTCCCCCTAATCACTGAATAATCCACTTTCTCTTTGGGTTCAAAATCCTTTATAGTAGTTATAAATACTGAAATAAGCTTTTACATTTTTCTGTTGGCATTCTGAAGGGGATTTATTTTGCCATATCACATTTTTGCTGCTGGTTTTTAGCTATTGGTTTTTATATATTAGTTTTAAACTAGCTACCTTTCTGAATTCTTTTATTAATTCACTTTTTAAGAGAGTGTTCAGGGGATGAAGCCATTTTTATATTATTTACTTATTTGGCTGCTCTGGGTCTTAGCTGTGGAATGTGGATCTTCTGGCTTCAGTGCGGCACGTGGGTCCTTCAGTTGCGGCAGGTCAGGTCTTAGTTGCAGCGTGTGGCGTCTGCCCAAGAGTCAAACCTGGGCCCTATGCATTGGGAGTGTGGAGTCTTGGCTACGGGATCATCAGAGAAGTCCCTATTAATTCTAACACTAATATATGCTAATACCTCTTAGACTTCTAGGCATATAATCATCCATTCTATAGATAAGGTTGATTTTGATTTCTTTCAGATGGTAACGCTTTATTTCTGCTTCTTGCCTTTTTCAGTCCTAGAACTTTCAGATAAGTGTTGGCTTATAGATATTTAAATAAATAAATGAAGGAACATGCATAATAGCATTTGTCAAAGAATGTTCCACAAGATCATCTGTTTAAAAAAAAAATGGCAGCAGCAGAAAGCTTTATATCTGCTCTTTGATCTGTCATTAAAGATATGATTAGCAGTACATATTCTAGATCCAGAATACCTAGGTTTCAATCCTCACTCTGCTACTTACTAACTGTAACTTTGGGCAAGTTAATTGACCTCTTTGGCCCTCAGTTTCTTCATCTGTCTAAAGGGGAAGTCAACCTCACAAAACTGTTATATGTATATATATATGCATGTATATATGTAATACATGTAGAATGTTAGAGTAGTGTCTAGCATATCATAAGCATGTAAGGGTTAGCTTTTGAACCTAATTTTCAACTAGAACCCTAACTAAAAAGAAATCTGAGAAATGTTATTTGTAAGTTTTGCACACTCCACAGTTAGAAAGCCACCCTAGGAAGAAGGAGGAATAAAACAGTGCTCCTCGTCTTTAATGTGCGAACAAAGCATCTCTTGTTAAATACAGGTTACGATTTCATTGTTCCGGGGTGAGGCCTGAGACTTTGCATCTCTCACAAGCTCTTAAAGTGAGGCTGATGCTATGTCCATGGACCACACTTTGAGTGGCAGGGAGAAATAAGCATGCCAACCCACCATACTTTCCCTTCAACACAGTATCAGTAATAGAAATGTATGGAAGTTATCTTACTTTTTACTATTTCCCTAGAAGGGTATATTTGAACTCTAGGTAAAGTGTAAGAAGCCAACAAGCCTTGATTCCCCAGGCCAAGTGATTTGCTCTCAGTCTTACAACTGTCTCGTACTAGAGCACACCAGAACCCAGGTCTCCAAACTCCAGAGCCAGTTTTATTTTTGTTTTCAGAAATAAGAGCCTTCACCCATGATGGAAGAACAGTCTGATAAATCTGCTGTCCCCCTTTAGATTGTGTAGTTCAAAAATAGATATCTGTTTGTACCCACTTCCTTTCACGTCTTCTAAAAGCAGTCTGCAAACAATACTGTAGCAAGTTCCTTGAGTTTAGATGAACTTGGCCCTAAACGTAATCTAATTTCTTTCCAATGGGCATCTAGTCACTAGAGTAACTCCCAGAATAATTTTGTATATGGTAGATATTTTTTGTTCATTTCTGTCATTATTCAAGAATGGAACCTCTAAATCAATGGCTCTTAGGGCAGTTAGACTCACAAGGGACACTTGGCAATGTCTCGAGACACGTTTGAATGTTAGGACTGTGGAGGTATAGTACCACTGGCATCTAATAAGAGTCTAGGGATCCTGCTGAACAGCCTGTAATGCACAGAACAGTCACCTACAGCAAAGCATTGTCTGACCCAGAATGTCACTAGTGCTCAAGTTGAGAAACTCTGCTCAAAATGAACTAGGGTTACAGTGATTTGAGTTGTCGAAAATGCTGTACTGATAGATACTGCAGTGGATACGTAATAATTGTTTAATTTCTTGACACCTACATTCCAAATGCGTAGTCTCCCAACAGATCTTTTCTTGCATCCTTTCTTCAAGCAACTCCTTATATGCAACTTTCTCCAGTTTTCTTTCCCTCTCTGTTGGAGGATGGAGGGAACAAAAGGTGCCCACCAAACTAAGAAGGTTATCTGTAGAAACTGAAAAAAACAAGGCAGGCAGTTCCATGTACTCAGTGGATCACTATATTATAGAGTAACTTGCTCACAGAGTGGGATTGAGGAGACGAGGATATGGGAACATTTGCAGGTGCACTCCACTGTCAAGGGGCCACTGAGACAATTTTACAGTTAACCTAGGATATGGGGGTACATGCTTGGAAATAGGAAGTGCCTTCCTAAGTCAATATTTATGAATAGATAGCTAGTCTTGTGGACACAGGGAATAAGTCAGTGAAGGTTTTCATCATTGTTTGGGGACTACAGAGCAAGAGGCCAACCTGGCCCTAACGATTATTAAACAATGCTGATTAGCTCCAAAGCCCTTGACAACAGGGAAATGACTTACTGCAGAGTACAGTCCTGGGTGGGGTCAGCAGAACAGGAGGAACCCTGTGGGCCCAAAATGGTGTCAGTTATGCCAACAGCCACATATTCTCATGTTCTTTTTCTGCCCTTCTCTGCTATTACCCATCTCTTTTTCTTCTCTCCTTACTGAGTGTCGCATTCTCCCATTGTCTTTTATTCTTCCTCACCTCCCATCATAGCCGCTTTCTCTTCATTTCCATACACCTTCTCCACCCCACTGCCTCCTCTCTTCTATAGAAGCTGACGTTGCAGAGCAATGGAAAAGGTATTGGAGTGGGACTGTTCTAAGTTTGAGTCTTGGCTTTACTGCTTTATTGGTCTTGTCATCCTAATAACTTAATACCTCAGAGTCTCAGTTTCTTCACGTGATGGGTATAATTCTGTCTACTTAAAGTTCTTAAGAGGGTTCAGGAACATTTTGTGTTATGAAAGACCTACCATATAGTAGCCCTCAATGAATATTAGCTTCCTGTTTTACCCTCATCTTCTCTCTCATTTTTTTTCTCTGGTTCCCTTCTTTTTCTTCTTAACTAACCACATCATAGAACTGTATTTTTAGTGTCTACAATTTTCAGATTTATAGAATAAGTATTATTTATTAAATAGTATTAAGATTTCCTAATCTGAAAATCAGATAAGTATTTCATACATTTTTTTAAAGCAGATTATGTTGCTTTTTGTATAGATCTCTAGTTTGATTTTTTTTTTTTTTTTCTTGTTGCGGATCACTGATCCTTGATAGGAAAAATACCCACCCTCCTCTATTCATGTTATTCTCAATTTACTGATCAGGAGAAGTGGCAAAGCAAAGCTAAAGAGAAAAAACAAAAGTCGTGCTATGATATTAACCTTGCACTAAGAGACCTAAGCAGAAACTATATCTTTTTTTCACATTTCCTTTAAGCCTTAGCCACACTATCTTTAATTTCTGTGATCTCTGGAGTCACAGTCTTATCTTGCAGGAACAGCCACATATCTTCAAGAAACTTTGAGTCTCTACTAGTCATATTTTGGTTCCTTAAGAGTGTGGTGTATTCGTGTGTGTGTGTGTGTGTGTGTGTGTGTGTGTGTGTGTGTGTGTTTAGGGGAATTAACAAGATAATCAAAGGGTAGTTTCATTTGGACAGAGAAACTGAATTTCTAATTAAGTTAATGCGAAAGATACCTTCTGTCTTCTGATCTAATTTTTCCCGCATCCAGGGGAATTTTTTCTGTTGTTTTCGTTTTTCTATTTAACATCATTGGCAGCTATGCCTTGTCTTGGCTTAGGAAGAGGAAATGGTTGGCTTTATTTGTTGCTGCTGTTTTCTTATGGCAAGAACTAGAGCTTATCTGATCAAAGGGAACGCATGGTCCAAATGTTTTGAACTTTATGGAAAACGAAGGATAAAATTATTATTAATACTTTATATCAAACACAGTGTTAAGAAAATTAAGTTTACATTTGTGGTTTTTACTATATTCATTTGATATAACTTTTTCTAACATTGGTGAGATTTTTTTTTTATTCCCTCTTCCAATTAATCCAAAAAATTTTATTTTTGTCTTTTATCCTCTTCATCAAAATTTTACTGGGATGTGTGCACACCACCTACAGAGGCAGGGAATTTAAGGTTGATTTCCTATGGCTGGCAAATTTCATCAGTTTGACTGAATTCAGAATTCCTTATTCCATGGTTTTCAGAGACAATAAAATCTAACAGAAGCTGTTGTCATGCCACAAATTGAGAATTAAGAAAAAAGTCATTTTTAAGGAAAAATGTTTGATTTTGGCTTCTTTAAATAAACAAACTATTCCATCTGTGGTAGCAGCCAGTATACTTCCCTATATATACAAGGTACTCAATAATGTCACCAGAAACTACATTTTTTTTTTTNGCAGGAGGAGAAGGGGACGACCGAGGATGAGATGGCTGGATGGCATCACTGACTCGATGGACGTGAGCCTGAGTGAACTCCGGGAGTTGGTGATGGACAGGGAGGCCTGGCGTGCTGTGATTCATGGGGTCGCAAAGAGTCGGACACGACTGAACTGAACTGAACTGAGTGGCATTCGTTTCCATCACTTCATGGCAAAGAGAAGGGAAAAAAAGTGGAAGCAGTGACAGATTTTATTTTCTTGGTCTCCAAAAAGTCCCTGCAGACAATGACTGCAGCCATGAAATTAGAAGATGCTTACTCCTTGGAAGAACAGCTATGACAAACCTAGACAGTGTATTAACAAGCAGAGACATCATTTTGCTGACAAAGGTCTGTGTAGTCAAAGCTGTGGTTTTTCCAGTAGTCATGTACAGATGTGAGAGTTGGACCATAAAGGCTGAAAGAATTGACAATTTCAAATTTTGGTGCTAGAGAAGACTCTTGAGAGTTTCTTGGACTGCAGGGGGATCAAACCAGTCAATCCTAAAGGATTCAACCCTGAACATTCATTGGGAGGACTGATACTGAAGCTGAAACTCCAATACTTTGGCCACCTGATGTGAGAGCTGACCCACTGGAAAAGACCCTGCTAGGAAAGATTGAAGGCAAAATGAGGAGGAAATGGCAGAGGATGAGACAGTTAGATGGTATCATCGATTCAATGGACATGACTTTGAGCAAACTCTGGGAGATAGTGGAGGACAGAGGAGCCTGGCATGCTAAAGTCCATGAGATCACAGAGAGTCAGACACAACTTAGCAACTGAACAACAAGTTCAGTTGCTCAGTCATGTCCAACTCTTTGCAACTGCAGCAGGTCAGACTTCCCTGTCCATCACCAGCTCATGGAGCCAGTTCAAACTCATGTCCATTGAGTCGGTGATGCCATCCAACCATCTCGCCCTCTGTCATTCCCTTGTCCTCCTGCCTTCAATCTTCCCCAGCATCAGGGTCTTTTCCAATGAGTCAGTTCTTCACATCAGGTGGCCAAAGTATTGGAGCTTCAGCATCAGGACTGACTCCATTAGGATTGAATAGTTTGATCTCCTTGTAGTCCAAGGAACTCTCAAGAGTCTTCTCCACTACCACAGTTCAAAAGCATCAATTCTTTAGTGCTTAGCTTTCTTTATAGTTCAACTCTCACATCTATACATGACTACTGGAAAAACCATAGCTTAGATTACAGGGACTTTTGTTGGCAAAGTAATGTCTCTGCTTTTTAATATGCTGTCTAGGTTGGTCATAGCTTTTCTTCCAAGGAGCAAGCGTCTTTTAATTTCATGGCTGCAGTCACCATCTGCATTGATTTTGGAGCCCATGAAAAGAGAATCTGTCACTGTTTCCATTGTTTCCCCATCTCTTTACCATGAGATGATGAGACCAGATGACATGATCTTAGTTTTTTGAATGCTGAGTTTTAAACCAGGTTTTTCACTCTCCTCTTTTATTTTCATCAAGAGGCTGTTTAGTTCTTCTTCGCTTTTTGCCATAAGAGTGTCATCTGCATAGCTGAGGTTGTTGATATTTCTCCTAGCAGTCTTGATTCCAGCTTATGCTTCATCCAGTCCAGCATTTCACATGATGTACTCTGCATATAAGTTAAATAACAATATAATAAGGGTAACAATATACATTCTTGACATATTCCTTTTCCAATTTGGAACCAGTCCTTTGTCCCACATCTGGTTCTAACTGTTGCTTCTTGACCTATATACAGATTTCTCAGAAGACAGGTAAGGTGGTGTGATATTCCCATCTATTTAAGAATTTTCCACAGTTTGTTGTGAGCCACACAAAGGCTTTGGCATAATCAGTAAAGCAGAAGTAGATGTTTTTCTAGAACTCTTTTGGTTTTTCAATAATCCAACAGATGTTGGCAATTTGATCTCTGGTTACTCTGTCTTTTCTAAATCCAGCTTGAACATCTGGAGGTTCACAGTTCACATACTGTTGAAGCCTTGCTTGGAGAATTTTAAGCATTACTCTACTAGCGAGTGAGATGAGTGCAGTTGTGTCATTGTTTGAACAGTCTTTGGTGTTGCCTTTCTTTGGGGTTGGAATGAAAACTGACCTTTTCCAGTCCTGTGGCCACTGCTGAGTTTTCCAATTTTGCTGGCATATTGAGTGCAGCACTTTCATAGCATCATCTTTTAGGATCTGAAATAGCTCAACTGGAATTCTATCACCTCCACTAGCTTTGTTCTTAGTGAAAGTTCCTGAGACTCATTTGACTTCACATTCCAGAATGTCTGGGTTTAGGTGAGTGATCACACCATTGTGGTTATCTGGGTCATTAAGCTCTTTTTTGTAAAGTTCTTCTATGTATTCTTGCCACCTCTTCTGCATATCTTCTACTTCAGATATCTACACAGAAATGTTGAATATGCAATTGAGGATACAAGTCTAGAAATTTGAAAAGTTGCCTTACCTGAGAAAAATAAGAAAACTATCAATCTTTATAAAAAGTACAGGTCATTTTAATTGTTAGGGGCAGCTACAGCCGTGTTTGAATATGGTGATTGAGTACATATCTTTCCTTATATATTAAGCAGCTTAATAGCAAGGAGTGTAGATTATTTGCTTTCTGTACCTCACAGCACTTACCTTGCTCGTGGTAGGCATCCAGTTATTATTTATTGAATTGAACTGAATTGACTAAAGGATTTATTTTGCAAGCCAGATTATTCTGCGAGTCAAGGACTGTGAATTATGAGAGTTGGAGTTTAGTAATCAAAGATTAGTGGTACTCAGGGAGGACGTGACACACACCAAGAACAAGAGTGTGGTTTCCTGAAAGTAAGCAGCTGTGGGTCTAGCAGATCTTTCAGGTCTGTGCAGGCTTGCCACAGTAGGGCACAGCACATCTTGCATAAAATGCAGGTACAAAACAGGCCGAGAGGAGAAGATTGTAATTTTAGAACATGACTACAGGCTTTATTACAGTAGGCAGAAAACCTGTCATTTTCATTATATTACTATTTACCCAAGATTAAAATAAGTAGTATACTTCATTATAAAGTAAGGTAGCTTATGTAGATATACTATTTTTCAAAAAAAAAAAAAGTTTTCCATAAGAAATCTTGTAAACCCACATACTTTTATTTACAAGAATAGATTCCTACAAATTCTTTAGTGTCATAAATAAGGAGAAGCAGTTAAATTTTTCACCACATAGTCCAAATGGTTAATTGATAATGCTGTAGACATTTATTTCATCTCATAAGAAACTGCGCAGAAGTGGTTATTTCAGAATGCAAGGAAAAAATATCAGCCAAGTCACTGAATCAGACAAAAGTGCAGTATATAAAACAAGAAGCTGTTATTATACAGAACACAATAAACTACTCACAAACATTGTTATGTGAGTGGCATTTTCATAGCTTTTTAAAAAATTGTCCCATTCATAAGTACTCTTAGATTTTCTGTAAGACAGAAATCCCATTATAGATCTTAGTAAAAAATTAATGATAAAAAGCTAACCATAGAGGAAAGAGGGAACTTAATTCTAACAAGGATGGTCCATATTTTTGCCTAGTTTTGGTATACATAGCAGCCATATTTAACTCTTTATAATATGGAAAAGATACGTAATAGCATAAGCAAGCAGAATTTTCAAACTTTCATAAAGCTGTGTACTTCCTTAAGCCTAGGAACAAACTTAAAACTCCTATGATAAAATTTAATTTTAAAAGGGGGCATTCCCAAAGTCATAAATGTTGATGAGTCTTTCAATAGGTATGGTCAAGCAACTGGACAACAACAATGGACCCCGTAGTTTTAAGAATCAGCCCTCACCTACTTAGTGCTTCAGATTCTGACAAGTGTCTTTGATTTTGTAATGTCTTTGCCTTTCTTGATTTTGTCTCGGAAGGAAGTGTGACTTGCCTGATGCACAAATGTTTCAGTTTCAATCAGGATCTCCATATTGCTTCTTTTGCTTAGGAATTAAAGTATGATACAGTATAAATCCATTTTTGTCTTTAAATTTATGGATGCAAACATTTGGAATTATGAATCTTCTTTAACCTTAAAAATAAATAGCAACACCTCTAAGAAGGAATGATAGAGTAGGAAAGATTTGGAACAACAAATATTTGGAATTGGACGGGTAGTTACCAAGAGGTGACACCCTCCACTTGTGTAGGAGTACCAAGATGCTGAGGCTACATGATTTTGTAAGGAGGCATCTGAGCACAGTTTTTACCAACACCACCACCACGTAGCAGCTTTGAAGGAGCAGGGGGACTGGAGGTTGCTGGAAATCCGAGAGTGGGAGAACATGTAGTTATGAATTTGTGGTTGAATGTAGACTGTGGGTTCCGCAAGGAGAAAGTAAATGGCAAAATCTAGAAGTAATCCAGAGGCTTTTAAATTTTTAGCTACTTTCTTACTGTCTATTTGTTTATCACAGTATGATGCTGTCTCTTGAGGTTTTGCAAATGTGAGACTCCTGCCCATTTAAAAGAAAGCCTCAAGATATTTTTCAAAACAGGTCTTTCTTTTGAGAGGTCTAGTAAGACGTTGAGGTGGATTGAGAGAAACAGAATTCTGATATTTTGGAGGGGGAGACTTTTCAGGCTAAGTGGAAGTGAAGATTACTCAGTCGTGTCTGACTCTTTGCAACCCTGTGGACTACACAGTCCATGGAATTCTCCAAGCCAGAATGCTGGAGTGGGTAGCCTTGCCCTTCTCCAGGGGATCTTCCCAACCCAGGGATCGAACCTAGGTCTCCTGCACTGCAGGCAGATTCTTTACCAGCTGAGCCACAGGGAAGCCCTTTCAGTCTAAAATCCCTCTGAAACTGACTTCCAGCTTGTTTGTTGTTGTTCTTTGTCTTTCATTTTACCTCTCCTTAATTATAATCAATCAAAAATCATTTTATTTAGAAAGGTAGCCTTTCTTTGATCATTGGAGCACATTCTACTGTATTAGAAATTCATTGTTCATACTGTGAGGACAAGAACATTTCAAGGAGCAAGAAAAGGTGTTTATTTTCTGTCCAAATAAAATACATGTTTCTCTCAAGTGGTGGAATTAAGAATTTGATGTTGGTTTGGTTTTTAGTTTTAAAGAAATAAAAATTTTAAATCTTAGTCAAATTTTATCACAGTGAAGACCAGGTGCTATATTGTATAGTGAGTCAAATATAAACTAGTCAAAGCTCTTTTTAAATGACATTATTTTTATTGAATATAAATTAACCAAGCCAATTATAACTTTGAACTGTTGTTAAAACTGATGCATTAAATAGAATGTGAGTGATTACAAGAGTGATTTTATATTTATTTATAAGAGAGCTTATGGTGTAGGGCTTTAGGGCAGACTGAACATGTGTGTTCACTCTACCAGTTATTAGGTGATCTTGACTAAGTTACATAATCTTTCTTCAGTTTTCTTTATAGTTTGAAGATTGAAGTACTTAATACACTACCCAACATATAATAGATATTCAATAAATATTAGGGCTTTAAAAATTAATAATATGTTGTGAAATTCATTAAAAACTTCATTTAAGCATTATTTATTGTGTTTAAGGCGTATATATCAGAGCATCTCCACAGAGGGCCAGCTTTTGAGATGAAAAGGAATAAAGAGGGGAAAAATGAGTCTCTTCAGGTAACTAAATCCTGAGGTAAAGATATTTCAACCATGGAATCAGTTTATAGTACATTAGTGCTATAAATCACTGTTCTGTTATATAATAAGACAAAAGCAGTTAAACATGTTTATATCATTTTTAAAGACATCATCTAAATATTTGAAAATATTGTAGCCACTTTTTTTTTCCAGTTCTCTAGATTTAATTTTTTTTTTTTTTACTAAATTGACCTTTTGTTATCTAAATGCCAAGCATTTTGCAACTCTTAAACACATCATACTTTGCCTTAAAAATCTACTCATTTTTATATAAATATTACCCTTTTTACTGAATTGTTAGCTTCTTGGAGTTAAGGATATAGTCTTATTTATCTAATACATTTTAGGTATCAGGAAAATTTTATTGAATTGGTTCTCAAAGCAGAAGTGTTTAGAAAGTAAAATAATTTTAAATGTTTTATTGAATAAACATGATAGCTTAAGATAGTCTTATTTGTTCTTTCATATACTAATATGTTTATTTCTTTGTTTACTTTTTTCTTTCTGGGCTGTAAAGATTTATTAATAATATGGGGAGTTAGAAAAGAGATGATTTTAATGCTCACAAAGCATTCTTGATTTACTTCTGACATTTCTGCATCTTTCACAAGCTTTTCAAGAGGGTTATAAATACTGATAACAAAGAACAAAGTGTTTTACTATGGTAAAAATTACTTTAAAAAACAAACTTGGGGGTACAAAATTTAATGTATTAGAAGCAAGTAAAGGGAAAAGCAAAACTATTCTGAGATTTGAATTTCAGTTAACTTTCCTTAGGCTTAATTTTTCTAATGAATTAATTACCAACTAAAATATTTGCTAGACTCTGCTGAGTAAAGAAGGAAAACTGCCTCTTTAATGGTTGATATGAGAGGAAATGAGAAAGAACAAGAAAGCCATTGTTTCTTATTCATTTAGGCTTCATGTATAAGTAAATATTTAAAGTTTTTTTAAGTCCTTTTTTAAAAAATTAAAGTGTTAGTGGGACCATATGATTAAATGGGAACTTCAAAAGTTAAACTTTTATACCCAGAATTTGACTATCACAGCATATATGAAAAATAAACATTCTTCAGAGTGCTTAACGTTCTACAGCTAATTCCAGAAAACCTGCTGTGTACTACCCAGGATCCCCTGGCTTATCCTTACAGGAATTGCCCTTCAATACACCATCAAAAGTAATTAATGTCCAGAAATAACCATGGTAGGACTTCCAGAAAAATGGAGTAAGAAATTCAGCAGACTTTGTCCCAGAAAAATGACAATTTAAGAGGAGAAAATTAAAAATAAAATATCATTTAAAATCTTTGGGAATCACCCTAAGAGCATACAGCAAGAGAAAAACATTCATTTTAAAAAACCTACCAAATCTAGGTAAGAACAGTGTTTGTGAGACACAACCTAATCCATTACCTCCCTATCATAGTGCTATGTTACAGAAGCTCCATCCCCAGCATGTGGAGCTGGGGAAGAAGCTGGGGAAGAAGATGAGGTTCCCCTGTCCCCCTAACTCTCAGTCTAGGGCTATAGTTTCACCCTGGAAGGGTAGGGCTTCTCATCCCTTCCCCACTCCTGTCTCAGTTCCCTGTTAGAGGAAGTCTGTTCCAGGTCAATATGGCTGAAGTCCGTTCCAAGTCTCCCTTCCCCTAAGCAACCCCCACCCTAAGCACAGCAGCTGAGAACACTGAGGCCCAGTTACCCTGCCCCACACCACTACAGAGCAGAGGTTCCACACCAAGAGAAGCAAACCAAGACCAAGAGCGGCTGCCCACCCTCAGTGCCTAGTTACAGAGCAGGACTGTCACTCTAGGAAAACAGAGTCTCTGCCCCCAGCTCCAATGCAGTGGTGCAGGTGTTCTGCCCAGGGGAAAGGCAGATGAGAAAAATAGAGAGGTCTTTGGATCTGCCTAAGAGGACTGACTTCATTGGGAAGAAAGAGTGGAGAACTCCATGCCTAATGGTGGCATTGAAAACAGTACAGATCTTTCTGAAGCACAATTGAAAGGAGTCTGGTAGCCCCATAATACATGAAAACAACAGAGCAGCCAGAAGTTTTGCAGAAAGAGCCATGGAGAATCGGCCATGAAGAACCCTCTTGGGCTCATAGTCACCTGTGAGGATCAGGAAGGCAAGTGTGCAGACACGAGGCTGCATCTACTTGGAGCATTACCGCAGAATGTGGGGCAGACTTGAAAGCATTCCCTAAGCTGCACACAGACTCACGGATATAGGGCAGAAGCCTCAGTAAGAACAAAGGGCTTAATTACAACCTGTGACCAAACACTGACTGAACAGTACACTACACTGACCCAGGAACAACTCCTAGGAAGCAAGGCTCAGAGATTTCACAATCACCAGCAGCAGTCTGGAAAATTGTATTCATGCCCAAGGCTGTACCCTCTCACAAGTAGTAAGTGTAGGCATCTCCACACTACCAGTCCCTGGCTGAATGTAGGGCAAAGAAGTAAGGAGATCAGTCCTGGGTGTTCATTGGAAGGACTGATGCTGAAGCTGAAACTCTAATACTTTGGCCACCTCATGCAAAGAGAAGAAACATTGGAAAAGACCCTGATGCTGGGAGGGATTGAGGGCAGAAGGAGAAGGGGACAACCAAGGATAAGATGGCTGGATGGCATCGCCAGGTCGGTGGACATGAGTTTGGGTGAACTCCGGGAGTTGGTGATGGACAGGGAGGCCTGGCGTGCTGTGATTCATGGGGTCGCAAAGAGCCGGACACAACTGAGCGACTGAACTGAACTGTACTTTCAACTCCAGAATTTCCATTTAATTAAGAAGAAAAACAATTTATCCCAATATTTTCTACTTGATGAGACACTGTCATCATACTTTAGTTCTTTAAGCATGTTTCCTTTAGTTTGTTGTATATTATAATAGCTGTTTTGAAGTCTTTGTCTGCTAAGTATATATCATTGGGCCCCATCAAAGACATTGTCTATTGTCTGATTTTTTTTCCTATTGATGGATTGTATTTTCCTCTTTTTTACCATGTTTCATAATCTTTTTTCAATAATTGGACATTTCTGCTATATTTCTGCAACACTAGATACTGACCCCTACCACTACTGTGGAGGCAGTGGTGGTGGTGGTGGTTTGCTTATTCGTTTAGTGACTTGGTTGTACTAATTCAGCAGTCGAGTCCTTTGCAGTGTGCAGCCTCTGATGTTCCTATTCATGTTTTCTCCCTTGTTTCATCTTTTACTATCATTACCTAGAGGCGTCCCCTGGGGTAGTTTAGCCATTTATTGCTTAGAGGTTGTGCTTATGGTTCCTTAGCCATTATTTTTATTCTTCACCACTGGCTGTATTGGAAACTGCTGTTATAGTTCAGAGTCTTCTCCAACACCACAGTTCAAAAGCATCAATTCTTCAGTGTTCAACTTTCTTCACAGTCCAACTCTCACATACATACATGACCACTGGAAAAACCATAGCCTTGACTAGATGGACTAGTCGGCAAAGTAATGTCTCTGCTTTTGAATATGCTGTCTGGGTTGGTCATAACTTTCCTTCCAAGGAGTAAGCGTCTTTTAATTTCATGGCTGCAGTCACCATCTGCAGTGATGTTGGAGCCCCAAAAAATAAAGCCAGCCACTATTTCCACTGTTTCCCCATCTATTTCCCATGAAGTGATGAGACCAGATGCCATGATCTTAGGTTTCTGAATGTTGAGCTTTAAGCCAACTTTTTCACTCTCTTCTTTCACTTTCATCAAGAGGCTTTTTAGTTGAAAGTACGGTAGCCCAATTGAATAGGCAGAAGATAAAAATCAGTGAATTTGAAGTAGAGCAATGGAAATTATGCAACCCGAAGAATGGAGAGAAAAAAGAATAGAAAAAAATGAACAAATCCTCAGAGAATTGTGGAACATGATTAAACACATCAGTACACAAATAATAGGAATATTAGAAGAGAAGAGACAGAAATATTCTATAGAATATAAGAAATACTCGGGACTTCCCTGGTGGTCAAGTGTTTAATACTCCATGCTCCCAAAGCAGGGGGAGCAAGTTTGATCCCTGGTCAGGGAACTGAGATCCTACATGCCGTGTGACATGGCCAAAAATTAAATAAAAAATGATAATAGTTTTAAAAAGGATATAATAAATATTCTAAAATATAATGGCTTAAAATTTTTTAAACTTAATGAAAAGCATTAAGCTACACACAGAAGAAATAATGAAATGCAGACACATTATGGTCAGAATGTTGAAAGAGCATGAGAAAGTCTTGAAAGTGGCAAAGGAAGAACAACTCATCACATACAAGGAAACCCCAGTAAGGTCAAGTCAGTTGCTCATCAGAAACTTGAAGGACAGAAGGCAATAGGACAACACATTAAAAGTGCTGAGAGTAAATACCTGTTCACAGTCCTATATCCAGCAAAATTGTTTTTCAAAAAAAAAAGTGAAACACATTCCCAGATAAAAACAAGTTTTTCCCAAAACATCTATCTTACAGGAACATTTAAAGGAAATTATAAGGATGAAAGCAGTTGATAGTGACAGTGCTTTGAATCTACGCACACAGGAAAAAAAAAAAAAAGATTGGTAAAGGCAATTATGTAGATAATTACAAAAGATAGTATAACAGCACATCTTCTCTTGACGGATTTAAAAAAGCAATTGCATAAAATACATATATAATTATATTGTTGAGCCTATCACATACTGAAATATATTTGACAATATCAGCACAAAATACAAAGGTGGAAATCAAGTTGTATTCGAGTAAGGAAATGACACCAACTAGTAGCTCACATCCATAGGAAGGAATAAAAAGAACCAGAAAGGGAGGTGTTCAGAAGGCAGACTGTATACCAGTCAACCCAGAAGAAAAATTAGAAAACTATAAATGCCTGAAATATTTAGGATTTAAAATCAACAGAGCCCATTGATAAATTGGATACAGGAAATTCGAAGAAGGCTTTGCAGATCATTCTTGAGTTTCTGACTTGTGGAAATTAAGGATAGATTTTATTCCTGAGGATCTGTTCATTGAATGAAGACCAGTTTTGAGGAGGAAAATCAGGTTTGGCCTTGGATGTGTTGAATATTGAAGTATATTCAGGGTGAGTGCTGCTGTGTGACAAGTTGTGTCAGTGAGTCTTTGCGACCATGTGGACCGTAGCCTGCCGGGCTCCTCTGTCTACGGGGATTCTCTAGACGAGAATACTGGAGTGGATGGCCATGCCTCCTCCAGAGGATCTTCCCAACCCGGGGATCAAAGCTGCATCTCTTAGGTCTCCTACATTGGCAGGTGGGTTCTTTACCACTAGCGCCACCTGGGAAGCCCGTATTCAAGATATCCAAGTGTAAATGTTGAGAAGGCAGTGGAATATATGGTTTTAGAGTGCAGAAGAAAGATCTGAGCTGGATATAGTGTTTAAGTAACTGATGTACTGGTGGTAATTGAAACTGTAAAATTTGAATGAGCTTATTTGGGAAGAAAATACGGAGAGAAAGGAGATGAAAGCTTAAGACCAGATGTTGAGGATCGATATTTAATAGCTAGGTTGAGGATGGTGAACTCACAAAGCAGACTGAGAAAACCAGGAGAATATAATACCATATAATTCAGAAGAAAAGAAAAAGTTGTTGCTGTTCAGTCGCTCAGTCGTATCTGACTCTTTGCGACCCTGTGGACTGCAGCATACCAGGCTTCCCTGTCCTTCATTGTTTCCTGGAGTTTGCTCAAATTCAAGTCAATTGAGTCAGTGATGCCATCCAGCCATCTTGTCCTCTGTTGTCCCCTTCTCCTCCTGCCTTCAATCTTGCCCAGCATCAGAGTCTTTTCTAATGAATTGGCTCTGCATCAAGTGGCCAAAGTATTCAAATTTCAGTTTTAGCCTTAGTCCTTCCAATGAAAATTCAGGATTGATTTCATTTAGAATTGACTGACTTGATCTCCTTGCTGTTGAAGGAACTCTCAGGAGTCTTCTCCAACACCACAGTTCAAAAGCATCATTTCTTCAGCACTCAGCTTTCTTTATAGTCCACCTCTCACATCCATACCTGGCTATTGGAAAAACCATAGCTTTGACTATATGGACCTTTGTTGGCAAAGTAATGTCTCTGCTTTTTAATATGCTGTCTAGGTTAGTCATAGCTTTTCTTCCAAGGAGCAAGCATCTTAATTTCATGGCTGCAGTCACCATCTGCAGTGATTTTGGAGCCCAAGAAAATAAAGTCTGTCACTGTTTCCATTTTTTCCCCATCTATTTGCCATGAAGTGATGGGACCAGATGCCATGATCTTAGGTTTGTGAATGTTGAGTTTTGAGCCAGCTTTTTCACTCTTCTCAAGAAGCTCTTTAGTTCCTCTTTGCTTTCTGTCATAAGGGTGGTGTCATCTGTATATATGATGTTATTGATATTTCTCCCACCAATCTTGATTACAGCTTATGCTTCATCCAGTCCAGCATTTCACATGATTTACTCTGCATATAAATTAAATAAGCAGGGTGACAATAACAACCTTGACATAACTCCTTTCCCAATTTTGAGCCAGTCCATTGTTCCATGTCCAGTTCTAACTGTTGCTTCTTGATGTGCATACAGATTTCTCAGGAGACAGGTAAGGTGGTCTGGTATTCCCATCTCTTGAAGAATTTTCCACAGTTTGTTGTGATGCATACAGTCAAAGGCTTTAGCATAGTCAATGAAGCAGAAGTAGATGTAATTCTGCTTAGAAGTTGAATCAAATGAGAACTGAAAAACTTTTTTTCTGTTTTTTTATTATTTTGGCCGTGCTGCACAACTTGTCAGATCCTAGTTGCCTGACCAGGGACTGAACCTGAGCCCCCAGCAGTGAAAGCACACAATCCTAACCACTGGACTGCCAGGGAATGCCCCCTAACAGATCTCTTAATGTATTGATATGGTACTTTATTGGTAATCTTTACAAGAGCTATTTTGGTGGTATAAAAGAACAGAAGCCAACAGAAGTTGAGGTCTGTTTGGAAAATTGTTAGGAGCAATTCTCCATGGGTCTCTTGCATTGAGAACTTTTGTTAAGGACTGTTTTTCAAAGATGTTTGCTAAATGAACAGACTTGGAAGATAAGAATAGTGTCTCCTTTCAGAGTAGAGGACAGATTGTTTGCCACCCAGTGTAATAAAGATGATGTCTCCCCCGGGACAAACGTCAGGCAGATTTGCTTATAGCCCATTATAAAAGATGAGAGTTCCCTAAGCTCAGAGTCCCTCAGCTGTGACAGAGACACCCTGCATGCAGCATCAACTTGGCCACTCTGTCACCCTGTGGGACTTAAAGAGAACCAATGTCACCGTGAAGCTCAGGCTGCTGCTTGTGGCATGAATAGTGAAGTCATTTATCTCTGACCCAGGAGACTGGTGTCTGGTACCAATATCCCTGACACCCAGACAGGGATCCTAACTTGTAGGATAAAACAGGAGTCCCCAGTCCCAGGCCTCAAAACAGGAGGTGAGCGGAGGGCAAGTGAGTGAAGCTTCATCTGTTTTTACAGCTGCTCCCCATCTCCTGCATTATCACCTGAGCGCCGCCCCCATCCGGTCAGCAGTGGCCTTAGATTCCATAGGAGCTTGAACCCTAACCCTAAAGTCAAGGCAGAATATCCTGAGATCGCCACAAACTAGAAATAAAGCGCACAGTAATACAGTGTGCATGAATCATCCTGGACCATCCCTTCCCCCACCCCAGCCCTGGTCCATGGGAAAACTGTCTTCATGAAACCAGTCCCTGGTGCCAAAAAGGTTGGGAACTGCTGGGGTAAAACACCAGTCCCTTCACAGTTCCTGACAAAGATAAAAAAATGGAAACAAGAAGAGTGAACTGTTTCAAACAGTTTGGTTATGAAGAAGAAAAGGCCAGGCAGAGCTAGTAGCATTAATGGAGGAAAATCTAAGCATGTCTAAATACTGATGAGAAGGAGCCAACAGAGGGAAAACCTCAATATATATGAGACAGAGGGGTAATGGAAAAGGAATACTTCCTTATTTATTTGTTTGTAATGAAAGAAGAAAAGATGGACATAAACTTTGGTAGCTGATACATTTAGTATCACAAAGTTAAGGAAATTCTTCTGACTTCTTTTTCCTGAGAAATAGGAGGTCAAGCAATTTGCTGGAGGAGAAGGAGAAAGAGAGGAGTAGGAGGCAGTTGAAGATTTTTTAAAGAGATCTGAAATAGCTCTGTGTAGAGAGCAAAAAAAAAAAGTTCAGCAGAGAAATGAGATAGGGATGTACTTGAAAATCTGTTTAGGGTTGTCATACACTGTCAGTACCCTATGGTATAACTTTCTCCAGCACCACAGGTACTGAGGTACAGACATAGAAAATAATTCTTTCTCCAAGATTAGGGTTTCCCTGTGAGACAGTGGAGTTTTAAACTTTAAAGAGATTTGGGTCATAGAACTCAAGCTGAAGGAGGAAAGTGAAGAAGTACAATCCCAGTAAAGTTGAAAAGAAGTTAGTGGGAGTACGTACAGGTAGGCCCTGTTTTCAAAAATTGGCTTTGCACCACTTCACTGTTGTGAAGGTTGGTACCTGTTTTTGATGAGCAAAGAAATCCAAAGAGGATTTTTTCTAAGAAAAAAAGTGTAAAGCAACACAGCATTCAGTTTTTGTTTGTAGTGAACTGTTAGGCAGCACACACCCCAAGTAGCCAGAGTGGCCACGCCAGGCTCCTTCCTCAGGAACTACACTCAGCATCAGGCCACCAGCGCTCTGAATTGTGGCTGTGAGCATCGGGGCTTTTTCTCAGTTTGTGTTGTGTATCTGTTATTAACACCAAGATGTGCCCTAAGGTACGCTGCTTTGCTTTACACCACTTCAGTTTACCAAAGGCTTCACAGAACACTCTACTTTTGGATATCAGAGAAACCCTAGAGTTGAAAAAACAGTTGAAAGGAGAAGAGTTTGCACCAAGATTTAGGAGTTGTTCATTCATCAGTCATTTCTTCATTCATTTAATAAGCCTCAGTTCACAGCTTACTGTGTGCTATTGGTCTAGTGGTTAGGATTTGGTGCTCTCACTACCACGGCCCGGGTTCAATTCCCAGTTAGGGAAAACCTTCTTCTGGGTTTCCCTACTGGCTTAGCCGGTAAAGAGGTCTCCTGAAATGCAGGAGACCTGAGTTCAGTCCCTGGGTTGGGAAGATCCCCTGGAAAAGGGAATAGCTACCCACTCCAGTATTCTGACCTGGTCGCAAAGAGTCGGACACAACAGAGCACCTTTCACTTCACTTCATCCAAAAATCATTCCCCTTTCGCTCACTGTGCATTTGTAAGTTTACCTTCTCAGTTATGATTTCCATGCACTTGGGTTATTGAGGCTGGCTCTGCTTGACAGCTCAGGAAAGTTAACCTAAAGTAGCAAGAGGAAATCAGCACTTCAGTCTTTACTCTTTATTCTTTTGTGTTATCTGAATACAATCACCATTTACCCATTTTTATTTATTTATTTTTTTAATTGGAGGAAGATTGCTTTACAGTGTTTTGTTGGTTTATTCTTGTGTAATTTTTAAAAACTTTCAAGAAGTTATCTAAAATTTTCTACTTGCCTAACCCAATTATTATTTTTTAATATTACTAATATATTCTTCATGTTAATTATTGCTAGTAGCAATAAAACCCAAATTAATGAGGAAGTTCTTGAGAACACAGGGCTTTGAAATTAGCTAATAATACTTATTATAATAAATAATGATTAAATAGCATAATGAATATAAAGCACTTAGCACAGTATCTAGCATATAGTAAACATTCAGTTAATGGAAGCTATTGCTACTTTTCTTCTTTTTGAAATGCCATGAGGCATGCCTAATCTTAGTTCCCCAACCAGGGGTTGAACTCATGCTCCCTGCGTTGGACGGAAGTTTAACCACTGGACCACCAGAGAAGCCTGGTAGTAGCTATTACTACTTTTATCATCATCATCATCTATAGTCAGAACTCTCAGTTCCAAGTGACAAAAATTCAACTTTTACTAGATTTTGCAAAATAGGAATTTATTGGCTCATGTTATTTTTAAAAAGCAAAACAAACAAAAAACAGAGGTAGATGCCCTAGCTGGATTCAAGTATTCAAACAATATCCGCTATGTCATTTCTTGGCTTTATTTTATATTGACTTCATTCATAGCAAGCTTCCTCCTCATTGTAATAAGATGCTCTACACCTTAGCAGCTAACCGTTATCAGTTGGGGAGGGAGAATGCCTGTTTATCAGTAGATGCAGCAAACGTCTTAGGTAGAACTTTCATGGGCCTGTCTTGGGTTATATGCTCATCACTTAACTAATCATGTGCTCAAGGAAATGAAATGTTCTGAGTGACCAGGCCTGGAACTTGGGAGTGGGCACACATTCCACTAGAACACAGAAACCAAGAGTGGGTGAGGGAGGGTTTTCCCAAAGTTAAATCAAGATGATATCAATAGAAGAAAGTCGAATAAAAACCAGACAGGCAAAACCAGCAGACTTCCAATATTACACTCGGAAAAAAACAGTTGAAAGTGAATCTTGAATTGTTACCCACTCAGTGAAAACCTGTTTACAGAATGTAACTTGTACTCTTCTTAAAGTGAATAAGCAGATTCTGCCATACTAATGTGCACAGATTGTTCCATAGATAAGGGTGTGCCATAGAAAACATCACACCTCAACTTCTATATAATTAAGTTGTCATAACACATGAAGAAAAATATAGCTGAATTTAATTATCACAAGAAAGATGATCACTAAGGTATTAGGCAGCATGTTACAGTAAAAAGAAAACAGAAGTTAGAAAAAAATCACAAGACACAATTTCTACCAAAAATGTAGTAATAATTAGTTACCATACATTGAGTGATGATTGTATGTATTCTAAAGTTTATCTGTTTCATTTTATTAACACACTTTATGAGGTAGATAGTGATATGCTCCTTTTATACCAGGGGAAACTGAGAGTCAGTGCTTAAGTCA
This sequence comes from Neotragus moschatus, assembly GCA_006410615.1. Taxonomy (NCBI): domain Eukaryota; kingdom Metazoa; phylum Chordata; class Mammalia; order Artiodactyla; family Bovidae; genus Neotragus; species Neotragus moschatus. The sequence goes on along the minus strand of SJYA01000926.1, from coordinate 397,480 downwards.
TTTGCTTCGTAAACATGACAGAGAAAGGTTTGAATCCGTCCTGTATGTTTCCAAAGTCTGTGTTTTTGGTTAATAAAGCTGTGTGATTTAACCTCGTATTTCTTGTTTCTGAAGTAAGAGACTTTAAAGATCCTTTGCTCTCAAAAATCCTGTGATTATTTCAGGGCTCACCTTTAATTTCTCATCACTAATTCTGCATATTTTTAAGAGATTTTGAGTCAGTTATAATGCTTCTATGTCATTAATTATGGACAGAATAATAACATCACTATTTAATGTGCATGTCTCTACTGTTACATGATCATGAAGTAAACTGTCATTTGATAAATGTTCTTCCATTGGGACCTCACATACAAAGAGTAAAATTTGGCAAAGACACAAAGTGATTAATTTTAGAACAGGGGGGAAATGCCATCTACATTTTCATGTTGGTGTGTTTTATGTGTGAAGTGTTTTGTGTGTGTGAGTGTTATCTGGTTGGTTTGGGTTTTTGCCTTATTGCAGCTCTGCCAAGCATATCTCCTCATTCTTGCTTGGAGTCTCTTTTTTTCACATTTGAATCTGAATTCTAGTCAGTACTGAATGGACTATAAAAAGATTTACTAAACTGCTGCAAATAGCTTTTCCTAGTTTAAATTGTTATATAAGACAGAAATTAAAATTTGAGCAATTTTATGCTTGATAAAATCCACCTTCAAGTATGCTATAAACTGGAAAAAGATGTAAAGCACAGAAAGATGTTGCTGTTCATTTCACTGTGTTAAATGTACTCTTTCTGTGAAAAATGAAAATGCGTTTACATTGTTTTTCTTTTTTCAGAGATCAAATATGTAAAATTTCTCTGAAAGCTTAGATTACACTGATGTTAGCTATTAATAATATAATATCTGGAGAGAGTATAACATAGGGATTACTGGTGTGGTCTCTGGAGTAAGAATGTCTGAGTTCATATCACAGCTTCTTCAATTACTAATATAAGTCAATGGCCGACATTTAACTCCTCTGAAACTTAGTTTCCTTATCTGCAAATGGGGAAAATAATAGTGCCTCCCTCCCAGCCTGTCGAAAGACGAAACAAGAGAACAGCGTGCCGCACAGGCACTGGGCACTCACTGTTCTGTTGCGCCACCAGTGATACCACCCCTGCATTACTCTGAAAATTGTAGACCTCTGAGCAAGCCAGGGACTTAAGAACTCATCTGTTCATATTAGCCTCTGCTCTTAAAATACAGTTGTTTAGCAATAGAACTAAGCATGTAAATTTTAGCTAACAGCTACCATATCTTACAATCTCTCAAATTTATTTATACATATTTGAACAAATTCACAGATGTACTTATGGGGAAATAAAATAATTGATGTTGTTTGTAAATTTTGTTTTTATTTTTGAGGAGCTTTTTGCCTAACGTCATTATTATAGAATATTTCTATTGTTCATTCAACAAATACCTACTATGATCCTGCTAAGGGCCAGGCACAATGCAGTATGATAAGTACTCTTCTTCGAACTGACATGGTTCTTATCTTCAAGGTTCTTGTCTTACCCTTCCTATCACAGATAGTAACAGGAAGTAGATATATAAAGAAATAATTTTAAAATTAAATATTGAAGTGGGTAGAATAATGTTTTTTCCCCCCACAAAGATGTCCACATCTTAATCCTTAGTACCTATGAATATGATATCTTACATGGCAAAAAAGATTTTGTAGATATGATCAAATTTAAGGACTTTGAGATGGGAGAAATGAACCTGGATTATCTACATGGACTAAACTTAATCACAGGGGTCCTTAAAAACAAAACCTTCCCCTGTTTTGGTCAGAGGGAAAAATTAACTACAGAAGGATGGTCTGAGAGTTACAATGTTGCTGGATTTGAAGGTAGATGAAGGGGACTAGGAGCCAAGCAAGATGGACACCCTTTATCAACTAGAAAAACTAGCAAAATGGATTCTCTGCTTGTGCCTCCAGAAGGAAACAAGCCTGCCAGTTTTGACTTCTCCCCTGCAAAACAAGTTAGAAAAAAGTGATACATTTGTGTCATTTTAAATCACTAGGTTTGTACTAATTTCATATGGCAGCAATAGAAAGCTAATTCAGATATAATAAATTCTCTTTACTGAAGATCTATCTGTGGAGAAATAGTTCTTCTATTTCTCCTAAAGTGTTAAGAATCACTTTCCAAAGTTGAATCAGAAGAGCTTGAAAGAATTTTCCCCAGGAGACACTCAAAAGTCATCATTCCAAAGTAGATCACATACCCTTTCCAAGGCCAGCTTCTCATAAAGGGCAGGGGATTACTCTTAGACTTGTCATCTCTGAAGCTATAGATGGGGTTTTCCTCAGGTAAAGAATATGGACTGGATTAAGGAGAATAAGTGGATCTTAATAATATCCACAACAAAACATACTGATAATTCCATAAAAATCTATAATTGCTTTGAGATTATAATCATAAATAATACTTTGGAAAAAATAAGGCCATCTTTTTGTTTGGCAAGAAGTGGAGCAGGTAGAAAGTCTATCAAGATATTGCTGTAATGCTTGCCAGCCACAAGATAAATTCTCCCCATGTATTCAACATATTTACTGATAAAGAAAACACTGTAGTGAGATTGACTGTAATGTCAGTGATTTAAGAATGCTGCCTGTTTTCTTTTCCATGTCTTTAAGTGTCTTTCCTCTAGAGTTATTTGAACCTTTATCCAGTTCTTTGCTGAATATCGTTAATGTTTCCACAGAACTTTATTTGTGAAGATATGCCACCACTTTTAGGCATTTTTCTAGTGACTTTACTTTTTTCTTCTCCTTCAGATTGCCCAGATTAAAAAATGCTTGAGTAAGGTTGCAGATTTTTAGTAATTATTTTATCTGGTTGATAGGTACTTAGGGGTTCACTGTACTATTTTCTCTTGGAGAAGGCAATGGCACCCCACTCCAATACTCTTGCCTGGAAAATCCCATGGATGGAGGAGCCTGGTAGGCTGTAGTCCATGGGGTCGCTAAGAGTCAGACACGACTGAGCGACTTCACTTTTCTCTTTTCACCTTCATGCATTGGAGAAGGAAGTGGCAACCCACTCCTGTGTTCTTGCTGGGAGAATCCCAGGGACCGGAGAGCCTGGTGGGCTGCCATCAGTGGGGTGGCGGTCGCATAGAGTCGGACGTGACTGAAGCAACTTAGCAGCAATACTATTTTCTCTAATTTTGTGTTTGAAATTTTTCATATTAAAAAAGAAGCAGGCTGCCGCAGCCACAGCACCCCTAAGCCAGTCTTTTTGGCCTCCCATCTCTAGTCCCCGTTCCCCTAGCTGCTCCCCGGATCTCAGACTGCTGCCTCTCCCCCTGGCTTTGAGGAGTTAACTGAGCATTGCAACACCTACTTCTTCCCCTGAAAAACCCACAAACAGTTTGTAGAATTTCAAGTGAATCTTCAGAAAGAATCGTTTTAGATTAGGGTACTCACTTTGTACTAAAACCACATAGATACTGAAAAAGTTTTAAAAAGCTTCAGTAACAACAGAAAACCCCAAAGTACAATAAGTGCTTTGATTAAAAGAAATTAGAGGTGGGTAAAAAAGAAAAAAGCTAAATAAAAAAAGGAATAAAGAGGCCAAAAATGATACCAGCAATGATAGACACTGGAGTAGAAGAGAAAGTTGAGGGACCAGAAGAACTACAAACTAAATCAAAACTCTTTGACTTCTGTCCTGAAGAAAAGAAAGCCTTAATCTCAAGTAAGACCAAGATTTTTGTTTTTCTTTTTTAATATAGTGTATTATCATGGAACACATTAAAAAGTATGGGAAGCTAAGAAATATATAATTGATCACAGCATATCAGTGAAGGAAAATGTAATTTAGAAGTTAAAATACAAAAAATAAGAAAGGTTAACAAATTATAATTCACGAGTATATTATCAATATCAAAAAGGATTCATATAAATCCCATTTTATGGATTAGAAAACTGAAGCTTAGGAAACTGAAGTAGTTTAATCAAGGTCATTCAGTTTAAGTGTTGGGAGCCTAGATTTGAACTCTCCAAATATCTCAACAACATTTTGTTTTTCTCATTCTTTTTTTGGTAGAAATTAAAATCCAAAAGTAATTTATTATATGTATAAATTAACTCAAAAATAATTCTGGCTTAAACTTATATACATTTAACAATGATGCCCCATTGAGTCTCATTTTTTCATTACATCAATGATACTCTGTACTCAAATTACTATTATATGGGAAAACACTGCCTTAAAGTGAAACACTGAAAATCATTTTGTCTGACTATTGCACATAAAAGTTAGATTTTTTCATTTTTTTCCTTATATATATAAACTATTATGTAGAATAAAAAATAATGCATTTTTAAATGAAAAAATATTTTTAGTTATTGATTACTGAAATGATTAAGTTTTGGTTTCTACTAAAGGAATCTAAGACCGATTCATGTGTTTGAAGTGTGTCTCAAGTTAATTAACTATTTTCTGGCCTAGACAGCCTACTTAGTAGCTTTTAATACTTACTTGTTATTATATGAAAGGCTATACCCAAAGTCTTCTTTTTAAACATGAGTAATTTTCTATCTTGCACCTACTATGAGCAAGTATATGTTCAATAAATAATTACTAATTTGAAACATCACACCTAAAAGAGATTAGGTTTAATAAATTATAATTACAACTGTGTCACTGTGACATAGTTTTTCTCTTGTGACCAAATTAGGGGCTAGTGAAAAGAAAGAAACTATACCAATTATTTTAACAAAGATAAGTTAATACAAAGAATTGTTAAGCAGGCATTGAAGAACAGGAAAGGCAAAAACAGGAAGGCAGTGATAGTCAAAAGATGTAAAAAAAAAATACCAGCATTATAAGCATTACCTGGAAACTAGTTAGAAGTGCAAATTCTCAGACTCCAAGCCCCAGTTGTGGCTTACTGAATCAGAAACCCTGGCAGTGGGCTTTCAAAGCCCTCCAAGGAAGACTGACGTATCAGGTTTAAAAACCACTGCACTAAAGTAGGCTAGAGTGCCACAGGTCGTAACACCAGGAAGCAGCCACTACTTCTGGGCCTGAGGAAGCAGAGGAGAGAGAGAGCATTACTAAAACTGAGAAAACTTGGGAAGGCCCCATCATGCGCAGCTGAGGCTCAGGCTTCGAAAAGCCAGTCGCCGCCCACCTGGTACTGGTGTTTCTGAGCTCAGAGGAGGAGCATCACAGACCCTGGGGACCAGAGATCTGAGAGAAAGGAACCCACAGGTTTGATCTGGTGTCTCAGGAAGGCACATTGAGTTTCTGCAGGTGCTGGGAAGTCACTAAACTGAAACCAGTGGCTGCTACCAGAGAGTGAACTGTCACTCGAATGAGGCCAAGAGGATCAAGGAACCCGTGAGAAGCAAACAAGCAAGAGCAAGTCCCTTCCTCCTTCTCTTGCTGTGCAGTGTCTCTCTAGTTCCTCTACTGGCAGAGCCTAACAGGGAACCAGATATGTTTGTAGAATTTCAAAGAGTGGGGTTGAAGCTGAGAGATAGTAGCTTAATATCTATCTACTAGAGATAGTAGTATAAAGACCCTGATTGTAATAAGACTGAGAGGTAATAGAAATAGTACACAATGTTGGGCATACACATGGATATTTTCTGGGGAACTGATATCTAGCTAAACTTTTAGGCTTTTTATACAAAATTATTCCTATGTGGAAACTATATGTTTCTCCTGATGAGATTAATAAGCATTTAGGACATCAAGGACCTACACTGAATTCTTCTTAGCTTCCCAGCTAAAATCAAAAGATCACAGCCATAATAGCTGAGAATTGCTCAACAGTAGCAGCAAGCTCTGCTCCAGAGAGATGAGGCTGGGTCTTTGAAGTCTTAGTGTCAAAGGAATGGACTAAAAAGAAGCTTACTTAGCAGGACAGAGCCTGCCTCAGAACAGGAGATTGGTATAAAAAGTTGTTCTGTAATCACAGTCATTGATAAGAACAATACTAACATGATTTTTCACTTAATAAGTTGTTTTGTGCAATTCCAGGGAGCTAGAAAATGAATGGAAATGATCAGCTACTTCCTTCATCTTGTAAATCAGTGTTCTAGTAGTTGAGGGTCCAGTCAATGTCAAGGCCATATAAATCAATAAATCAGTGCTTTCCATATTCTTGAAAGGTGATCACGGTCACAGCTGTTTTGGGTGACAATCAAAAGGAACATTCCCAGGTATTATCGAATGATTATCACAAGTATGCTCAGTACATACTCTGGAAGAAAAAGAACTATGAAATGATCCTTACTCTTTAAAGACCTTCACTTGTTTCTCATTTTATGTTTATATTTTGTCTTGTTTTTGTTTTTCAAAGGATATTGAAGAATCACAGAACCACACTGGAGAGCCTGTGGGAGATGACTACAAAAAAATGGGAACACTTTTTGGTGAACTGAACAAAAGCCTCATCAACATGGGCTTCACAAGGATGTATTTTGGAGAACAAATTGTAGAGCCAGTAATAGTCATTTTCTTTTGGGTTATGCTGTGGTTCCTTGGCCTACCAGCCTTTGGACTAGTTGCTATTCTTTGCCTTGTCATTATTTATGTGCAGCAGTAAAATACGGCCAAATGAACATTTGGGTTGACATTTGGTAGCCAGATATGTAATTAGTGAAGTTATATGTTTCACTACATAAAGGCTGAAAAGTTTGCCTTGTTTCAAATTGTGTGTCGTTGTTTTGCAATTAAATTTGTAAGTTGATGTTGTTTAAAATTAAATTAAACTTGATTTTAAGAGGGTTGAATATATATAGTAGCTTATTCATAACTTGTTTAACTACTGTGATCTGTGCCCACTTTTAAATACTCTTATTCCCATGCCAAAACTTAAATAACACCAAAAAGTGAGCAGGGAAAATAGGATACAAAATTCAAATAAGACAATATAGATCTTGTAAAAGCTCTAAAAAGGTGAAACAAGGAGTGAAAATTTTTAACTGGAGAATTGCTCCTCACTTACCCCAACCAAATAAATCCATATCTCCTGGGAAATAGCTTGAATTTCCATTGTCCCTGCTCAGCGAAAACTAATGTAAATGACAACTTCTATACACTACCTTAATATTTTGATGAAAATCAGTAAAGCTAGCACATTTTCTAAAGATTGTAAAGAAATATATTTATTATAACTGGGGAAACTTCCCAAGTTAAATATAACTTTTTTATAATGTGATACTTGGGCTTGGAATCACTTCAGTATATCATTTGGAGTTTTAGACAATTTTGGTGCTAATTAGTTTTTGTGAGTTTTTAAAGTCTCATAAGCCAGGTCTGTAGTTGACTCTACCCCATAGTAATGAATATTTTCCTTGTATTTTTTCCTAGATAAAACATTTTCAGTATTTTTTTCAGAAATTTACATTTTTATAATTCTTTTATAGCAATTAGTCTAAGATTTTAAAAATCTATTTCCTATCTTGATATGGATTTTCCCCTCAAAGTTGATTTGTATTATGGCTGAAATTCTTTATTATTCCTTTTTTTAAAAGAAAAAGCTCATTTTCTTTAATATCTGTATTAGAGATTATAGTATTACAATATAAAACCAAATGCTTAAATTTGGAACTCAACAGCCAATTGTATCATATTCCTCTAATGCTAAAGTCAAGTCAGTAATTGGCCAGGCATGTTATTAATGTGTCTTAATTCAACACTTTGGGGTTTTATATTGAAAAATAGCATTTCTTTAAACATATTTAGAAAATGAAAAGTGGTTTACTCATATTTTGGATTTTGTTTAAAAAAATCTAAAATCTTTATACTTTGGTCTAAAAAACTTTCTATGTAGACAAAAGATAGGTAGTTGAGATAATTATCTAGAAATTTCAGTTAAATAGAGGAAGATGGAGCAATAGGTTATTTTTATCTTTGGCAGGGCAATAACTAAAGTGTGTAAAATGTTTACTATTCTACTTTATAAAGTTTTTACCCAATCCTGTTTCTAAAATTTATTCTATATGTCCTCAGCGTCTTCCATCCTGAAGCAGAAAAATGATGAAAATGTTCAATTTAGATTTCTAAAATTAGATTATCCTGAACAACAGTACCAATCAGAGGGCACTAAAACATATTATTCCTCTGTGTAAATACAGATCTTTTAAAGTTTGACTTTGAAAAAAGACTTTGTACTATATCATTGTGTTTTTACTGGGTTTGCAATATTTTTAATAGTAACCTTAACCTGGCATAAGTGCAAGTTATTTGAAAAGGTGTCATTATTCATGTCCAGTAGAGTTGCGAGGTTTTTAATAGAAGTCATGAGATTTTGTATATCGGCATTCAATATTAAAGTGTATTCCTTTGTAATACTAGTAGAAGTTTTAATTTCCTTTTGGAATGTAAAAAAGAAATAGTATGCATAATAGCAGCTCTGGTTCCACCAGTGCCTACAATTGAAAATATTTTTTAAAGTAATTTTTAATTGTCAAATACTGTGCATCTGTACACTGCTGTTAATAGGATGTATATTAAATTCTATAAAGAAATGAGATATTTTGATGCTATCCTTTCTGCCTATATTATTAGAAGAGCATACCAAAAAATCATTTGCTTTAATAGGGAAAAAACAAACTTTGTTCATTTGATGGAAATAAAATATTTTCTTTTATGAAAGATATTAGAATGCAAATTATACTGATATCTTGAAATAAAAAGAAACTGGTCATTTCCTTGGTTCATGGTATCAGGAATTGATTCAAAAACATTCTCAATCATTTCAATCTCAGACACAAGCCAATTTTAGAAACTACTATTACTATGAACAAAGAGAAATTTTAGTGCTATATTATTAGATTTGTGTATGTATATATCACTCATACCTCAATTCAAAAGGAAAAGGTCAAGACCTATAAGTAAACTGACTGTAGATGAATAAATCAATTTTCACTAAAGGAAAAACTAAGTTTTGTAGAATTCAGTTGTCTCATATGGGGAACTGTCATGTGCAAGGTATTTTTCCATTCCTGGCCACCAGTCAGATCATTCTTAGCTCACTAGTGTGCTGGAGCCAGCTTACACTGGCTTGCAAAAGCCAACTGCATACGTTTAATCCCACTCTGCCTTCAGCGACATCAAATTGGTAGCCTGACATTGAATATGAAAGGAATATTTACACTATAATTGGCAAACACAACAAATCAGGGCTCTTTTGTGGGAAGCCAGTTGTTGAACATGTATCATCAGCGCATCTGATGAGCCACTCTAGAGGCCACATTTCCATTTCTACTCTTACAAATATAAAGGAAGCATATCAAGGCAAATCCCCACAGATCCATCCAAAATTGCATTTGAATCTTTTCCATGTGGGAACTATGGGCCATAGTTGTCTTCTGACCAAAGTGTATCTCTGTTTAATCACGTTTTGATCAGAGAAAATCTTTCTGGGCTATCACTAAGCTGCCAATCCGTTAAAGACTATCCAGATGATCAGGAAATAAGAAACAGTTACGGAACTGAGGAGGGCAAATTACAGCATAAGGTGTGTTGTAAAGTATTAAGCTCAAAATAATCAAAGCTAGGTATTGAGCAATCAAGGGCTGTTTGTCTGGTTTGTGATTCTTAATATAATTACATATTTTAGTTATTTAGTTATTTTAATTAACATAGTTATTTTACAAATGTTTATTGATTTCAGTTTATTTTAGAAGTTTTCATTGTGAATTAATGGCTTGACAGGGTGAAAGAAGAATTTAAAAAATCAGACTTTCATACCTGTTAGTACTTCTAGTACTAACAAGAAGAATATAAACTAATGTACAAACTGTTGCTTCAGGATTATTGCTGGACTGAATATTTTCTAAGTCCTATTTCTCTGCCATATAGTTGTGTTCATTTCACATGCTAGTAAGGTTACCACTCAAAATCCTTCAAGCTCAGCTTTAGCAGTACGTGAACCAACAATTCCAGATGTATAACCTGGATTTTAAAAAGGCAGAGGAACCAGAGATCAAATTGCCAACATCCACTGGATCACAGAAAAAGCAAGGGAATTCCAGAAAAACCATTTACTTCATTGACTACACTAAAGCCTTTGACAACGTGGATCACAACAAACTGGAAAATTCTTCAAGAGATTGGAATACCAGACCACCTTAGCTGTCTCCTGAGAAACCTGTATGCAGCTCAAGAAGCAACAGTTAGAACCAGACATGGAATAATGAACTGGTTAAAAATTGAGAAAGGAGTACGTCAAGGCTGTGTATCATCACCCTGCTTATTTAACTTCTATGCAGAGTACATCATGCGAAATGCTGGGCTGGGTGAAGCACAAGCTGGAATCAAGATTGTAGGGAGAAATATCAATAACCCCAGATACGCAGATGATACCACTCTAATGGCAGAAAGTGAAGAGGAACTAAGAGTCTTTTGATGAGAGTGAAAGAGGAGAGTAAAGTGGCTGATTTAAAACTCAGCATTCAGAAAACTAAGATCATGACATCTGGTCTCATCATTTCATGGCAAATAGATGAGGGGGAAATGTCTGGAACAGACTAATTTTATTTTCTTGGGCTCCAAGAAATTTGGAAAACAGACTAATTTTATTTTCTTGGGCTCCAAAAAAATCACTGCAGATGGTGACTGCAGCCATGAAATTAGAATACGCTTGCTCCTTGGAAGGAAAGCTATGACAAACCTAGACGTGTATTAAAAAGCAAAAACATGACTTTTCCAGCAAAGGTCTGTATAGTCAAAGCTATGGTTTTTCCAGTAGTCATATACGGATGTGAGAGTTGGACCATAAAGAAGGCTGAGTGCCAGAGAATTGATGCCTTTGAACTGTGGTTAAAGAAGACTCTTGAGAGTCCCTTGGACTGCAAGGAGATCAAACCGGTTCAATCCTAAGGGAAATCAACCCTGAATATTCATTGGAAGGACTGAAGCTGACGCTGAAACTCCAATACAGCAGCCACGTGATGGAAGAGCTGACTCATTGGAAAAGACCCTGATGCTGGGAATGATGGAAGGCAAGAGGAGAAAGGGGTGACAGATGGCTGGATGGCATAATCGACACAATGGACATGAGTTTGAGCAAACAGAGATAGTGAAGGACAGGGAAGCCTGGTGTGCTGCAGTCCATGGTGATGATAAGAGTTGGACATGACTTAGTGACTGAACAATAACAGTTTTTCTGCCCAACTCTTAATTTTTGATGTTCCAGACTGTTCTTTCATCAGTCTACACATTACCTTGGGCAATACCACCACTCCCATGGCTTCAGTTACCATTTCACACTAACAGCTCTCCAGTCTACATCTCCATTTCAGAGAGTTCTATGCAGAATATCAGATTCATACATTCAACTGCTTGCCCAATGTCTGTTCTTGCTTATCCCTTAGTACCCCAAATTTAACATGTCCCGAAAAGGAACTCAGCATCTTTTTCCCAAACATTTTCTTCTTCCTGTGTTTCTAGTCCTAGCAAACGACATGATTGCATCCTACACAGCCCGTATGTAACCTATCACTCTTTCACCTTGTTCTTCTACCTCCTAAAAAATATTGCCACTTCTTCCATTCACAGTATCACTAACCTAGTCCATACCGCCATCCCTAGCTTGCTATCTTAGAATTCTCACTGATCTCCCACCTTCATTTTTCCATGTTATAATCAGAATAATTTTTCCAAAATGTGACTGATGTCCTTGGCCTAAATCTTTTCAATGACTTCCTATTACCATAATGATAAAATGCTTAGTCCTTACTATAGGTTTCATGAACCCTTCGTGAACTGGTTTTTACATACATTACCTGTCTATGCAGCCACCTTCGCTCCCCAAGTCTCACTGTACTGATTGTGTTTTCAGCTGAAAGCTGTACTTTCTTTCTTCCAAAACTCTTCTACCTTCCTTCTTTAGCTCCTCCCCACCAAATTGACCAGCACGTCCACAGCTTTAAGACCTATTTAGATATTGTGTCCCCTGGGGAAAATTTCTCTGCCTCTTTTAAATCCAGTTTTGGTATTTCATAGGGCTTCCCTGATAGCTCAGTTGGTAAAGAATCTGCCTGCAATGCAGGAGACCCTTGTTCGATTCCTGGGTCAGGAAAATCCGCTGGAGAAGGGACAAGCTACCCACTGCAGTATTCTTTGGGCTTTCCTTGTGGCTCAGCTGGTAAAGAATCCACCTGCAATGCAGAAGACCTGGTTTGGGAAGATCCCTGGAGAAAGGAATGGCTACACATTCCAGTATTCTGGAGAATTCGACAGACTGTACAGTCCATGGAGTCACAGATTCGGACACGACTGAGCGACTTTCACTTTCACTTTTCACTTTGGTATTTCATGTGCTTTCAGAGGACCCTTTGTTACCCCTGTCCACATTTGTCTTGTTATATTGTAAAAGTTTATGGTAAGCTTCTTCCATTAAACAATAGGCTTCACAGGCAGAGGCATGTCTATCATGTTCATAATTGCATCACCTAACACAATGATTAAGCCAACTTTTTCACTCTCCTCTCACTTCAAGAGGCTTTTTAGTTCCTCTTCACTTTCTGCCATAAGGGTGGTGTCATCTGCATATCTGAAGTTNGCAGTCCATGGGGTCGCTAAGAGTCAGACACGACTGAGCAACTTCACTTTCCCTTGATACAAATAATTTGTAGCCCAAATCCCAATGATTACAAGTATTCTTGAGAAACAACTCTCCTGACTGAGGCAAGACTTGGCAATACCAGGACTTTTGTTGTTTCAGCTTGGTGCATGCATGCCTGCTAAGTCACTTCAGTTGTGTTTAACTCTGTGACCCCATGGACTGTATCACCCAGGCTTCTCTGTCCATGGGATTCTCTAGGCAAGAATATTGGAGTGGGTTGCCATGCTTTCCTCCAGGAGATCTTCCTGATCCATGGATCGAACCCATATCTCTTACATCTCTCACTACCTAGGAAGTCAGTGCAATTCATGAAAAATAACTGCTTCCAGGATGTACTGATATGGTTCTTCCTGACTCTGGCTATAAAAAGTGCATGATTTATGTACATATGCATTGTTCCTCCCAGAATGCAATGTACTGGTCATTTCAATATTCTCTTTGTTATTTGCTTTCTTTGATGGATTTGGAAAGAGAAACAATTGTGCATTTAGTTATCAAGCCACATCCAAACGGAAGGCCTGAACAGTATACGATAAGCTGTTTTGAGTGGTTCTGAGTGGTTTCAGTTTAGTTCAGTCGCTCAGTCGTGTTTGACTATTTGCGACCCTAGGAATTGCAGCACGCCAGGCCTCCTTGTCCATCACCAACACCCGGAGTTCACTCAAACTCATTTCCATCAAGCCGGTGATGCCATCCAGCCATCTCATCCTCTGTCGTCCCCTTTTCCTCCTCCCCCCAATCCCTCCCAGCATCAGAATCTTTTCCAATGAGTCAACTCTTTGCATGAGGTGGCCAAAGTACTGGAGTTTCAGCTTTAGCATCATTCCTTCCAAAGAACACAGATGCATATTTAAGGAGTATCAACTTTTCATTATTGTTTTATATACTCACGCCCATTCTAAAATAATTTCAGACTTGAGATTTCCCAATAAAAGCTTGAGGTGCAAACCTACATTAAGTGCAAATTTGCAGGCATACATTCTGGCATACGTTCTAAGGAGAGGTCCCTGGGCATTGCCTCTGATGCCTGTCCTCAGTGTACCATGACAACTGAATGGCCCAGGTTCAGTACTAGCCCTTGTTTTAAGCATTCAGCTTGGATTAGTTTATCTCTATAGGTTCTTTCTCTTAGTTTTCTGCTTTACTTTCTGGCTAGCTCATTCATGCATTTTAAAATATTTTGTTTAATGTTTTGAACTATGTTCAGTGAGAGAACCTCTTAGGATATCTAGACCTCCACTGCCAGAAACCAAAGTTTATTAATATATATATTCCATATATGGGGCTTCCTCAATTGTTCAACTGGTATAGAATCTGCCTGCAATTCAGGAGACACAGGAAACACAATCCCTGGGTTGGGAAGATCCCTTAGAGGAGGAAATGGCAATCCACTCCAGTATTCTTGTCTGACAAAAACAAATTCCATGGACAGAGGATCCTGGCAGGCTACAATCCAAAGGGTGGCAAAGAGTTGGACATGACTGAGTGACTAAGCATGCATGTTCCTTATATACAAATATTTAGTGTGTGTTCAGATTGCATCAAGAACTCTGCTAGGAACTCAGATACCAGGGAGGAAGAGTAGGCAAGCTACTTGCTCTAATGGAAATCATATTCTATTCGAGTTAAAAATCACAAATAAGAAATACAGATATTAAAGTGTTTAATTTTCACTTATACTGAAACAAAATCCCTGGCACAGATAATAGTAGTTCATTAAACTGTAGATCATGGTGTCTGGAAGTCAGAGAACCTTCTGCAGCAGGATGGTGGGCAGGATTTAGGGTGAGGCAGCATTCTGGGCTAGGGATGTGACACTGAGTAACTTAATTAGAAACTAGTGGGAGGCAGGCACGGAGCTCACGTCAACAGTTTGTCTGGAGCGAGTGGGGTCAGATCATGAGACCTTTGAATGTTAACCCTCAAACTTTATTTTGCTGTCATTGAGAAGTAAAGGAAGTGGGCTCTATCCACGTCAGTTGAAGGTGCAAACAGAGCAAAAAATGGACCTCTCTGGAGCAAGAGGGAATTTTTGAGCCTAATGACCTTCTGACTTAAAGTGCAGCATCAGCCTTCCCCTGAGTCTCCTGGTTGCTTGCCCATCCTGTTGATTTTGGATTTTCCAGCCTCAAAACCATATGAGCTAATCCCTTAAAATAAATCTCTTCCTATGTATATTATATACACATCCTATTGGTTCTATTTCTCTGGAGAGGCTTGCCTAATACAACAAATATCAGAGCATTCATTTTAGTTAGAAAAAAAATCTTTCCTTACCTGGACAGTTTGTTTAGGGAAAAGTATACATTGGGTTTCTAATAATCAAAAACTCAACTCTATGATAAAACAGTCTTCTCTAAGATTTAGTGGGTGTTAAAAATCCTCAAGGATATTCTATGTCATTTCAAACATCTCCTTTCATTTCATGAAAGTCTTCCTTACAAAATTCTGTTAAAGCTGGGTCGAGGAACATTTACAGTGCATCAACTTGTTACTGTTAAATATTCATACTTGCACTGCCAAGCAATATTATATTTTAATACCAATTGCATTTTCAGGAAGAAAAGAGCTTGAACTCAGTGAAACAGATTGCATTCTTGAAACTTCCAAACTGCCATCAAACTCCTCTCAGCTGTTTTATTTTTCTTCAGCATACATTCTCACTTTTCTGCTTTCATTGGAACCATTTGTATATTAGTCGATGTATATTGAGGCGATGATAATTAAATTTCACTTGAAGTTATGAGGCAGAGTGATTAAATTTGAACTTAAATCTTTCTGAAATAGGTAGCTCTCTTGTATTTCACAGAGGGAAAATTCTACTTGAATATTGGGAAGAATATAATTATCTTGTTCAAGATACTAGGTCTTTCAAGAAACAATATGGTATTATCTTGGGTAGAAAGAGGATAATCAGAAATTCAAAGGAGGTTTTCTCTAGTTATTTTACATTTTCACGAAGAACTTGTACTTCCCTCTTACCCAGACATTTGCCACAAAAGNATTCTACTTGAATATTGGGAAGAATATAATTATCTTGTTCAAGATACTAGGTCTTTCAAGAAACAATATGGTATTATCTTGGGTAGAAAGAGGATAATCAGAAATTCAAAGGAGGTTTTCTCTAGTTATTTTACATTTTCACGAAGAACTTGTACTTCCCTCTTACCCAGACATTTGCCACAAAAGATAAGATAAATGCCAAAGGCGGCTCTGCTTGCTTCCCCAAGTGTAAAAGAAAAAAGGAGAACATGTGATGTCTCTGTGTGGCAGGTGGAAAGATAAGGAAGCAATCTATGTAGCAAAAGTTGCTCCAGTGATGGCCATGATTCACTTTCTTCAGAAGCTGCAAGCCACAGCAAAGGCTGACAGCAGAGTTCCCCAGTGGCACTGGGCCCTCTGGGGGTCTAGTCATATGCAGTTGGGTCAGACTGCGGGGAGAGGAAGATCTACCCAGAAATGGGCCTGGTAGATAAGGATACCTGGATTGTAAAATTCAGCTTTGGCTATCAGGAATCTAGTTCACCTCCTAAATAGAAGGGCTAGTCAGTTTCCTATTGCACTGGGACTTTAATTCAGCAGTTTCCCTTATCCTACATCCCGCATTGATTAAGGAATCTGAATGCAAAAGTCAAAGTTGCATTACAAGCTCAGGCTGTTTTTCAGTACCGGATTGACAATCATCCCTATTCTCAGTGTGAACTGGGAGCAAGCACTAATTAAAATTATAAGCTAGAGAGAACATGCATTGAAAAAAAGAAGCCATCCCTAACCAATAATTCCAGGGATAAATCACACTTGATTTGCTAACTTATAGAAGTGTCCAGGAACTATGATCTACAAATGTCTTGAATATGATTCTAATCAATCTGCCGAACAACAATCAAGGAGGCATATAATTAGAACAGGTTCACCCAACCAGCAGCACATAACATTGTCTCACCTTGAAACAGTGCATCCTGTCTCAAAAGTAAGAACTTCCAAACAGAGGCAGTATTCTCCTTTGAAACACACTCAGACAGACTCCTAGCAATTTGGGGCTTCCGACCTGTCCTGGTAAAGATTTATTGGGCCTCCTGCTCTTTCTGTCCTCCTCTCCTTTCTTTCTGACCCTTGTCACATCTGCTACCTGAACGTGGAAAGGATTCTGAACTGAGATGCCCTTTGANGAGGAGAAGGGGACAACCAAGGATGAGATGGCTGGATGGCATCACTGACTCAATGGGCATGAGTCTGAGTGAACTCCCAGAGTTGGTGATGGACAGGGAGGCCTGGCGTGCTGCGATTCATGGGGTCGCAAAGAGTCGGACACCACTGAGCGACTGAACTGAACTGAACACAATGACTGGCATACAGTATGTGCTCAAAATCTTTGCCAAATAAATAAATCAGCTTCATTTATTCATATTCTCCCTAGCGGGTGTTCACAAAGAAGACCTAGAGTTGGTTGTACTTTAAAGTTTTTTAACTCCAAAAATATACCCTATTTGCATAAAGAGCATGGATTGATTGTTATCACTTACAAAGTTTATTCACTTTCAATGGAAGAATATTGCTGCTTTTGCATACATATACAGTATCGCTACTCTATGCTTTTTCTTCTAAAAATGTATTTTCATGTTGTGCTTGATGAAATCACTATTTCTCCAGAATGCAAATGGTGACTCATGCTACCTAAATTTCATATTTTTCCAGTATTTTTCAACAGATCTCTATTTTCTAAACTTCAATTTTTAAAAATCTCAGAAATGTGAGCATGAATTCTCAACTATCTAAGCTTGGTATTTTACGCTCCTGAATGAATTCACAACTAGAGTGACCTAGCTGCCCAGATTATATATGTTAAATAACACGTATATAAAATACTTTGTTACTCTTTCTAATAAATAATACCCTTTCACAGCCCTGCATTCTGAGTCTCCCTTCTGACTCCTTATATTGTTTTCTGCTTGTCAGTTAATTACTGCCACATCAAGTTTGGGTATAGTCACCTGAGAATAAAAAGAACATGTTTTCTTCATCCTTATTGCTGGAGCAGAAAGCCAAGGCCTGATGGATGTACAGCTTCCCAGACAATAGAGTACCAGGAAAATCCAGATCTAGGTGAGCCAAACTCTATTTCTTCTTTAAAATTATTGAATGAACTAAGCAGAAGCCAGCTAAGATCCAACACTTGGTCATTCAAATGCTTATTAAATTTGAATTGCTATTTTTTCAGCAAAGTTCAATCACTTAACCTGTCTTTGACTTCATCAGCTGGAAATTCTTTACTAGAATACAGTGATTTTTACCACAAGGCCATCAACCTTTTTTGTTATGGGTTTACCCCTGTATTACAAGAGGCTAGCTGATGGTATATTTTTTAATGTGAGTTTTTTTTAAGGAAAGAATGAACATTCTACATATAGTATACTTATTTATACCATAGTTGGTTCAAAACAAAACCTTCAGAATTATTTTTGTGGGAGGGGGGAATGAGATATATAACAACTCAATATTTGAGAGTATGTGCCATCTACAAAATGCCCTTCTCTGGTTTGTCAATAAATTCTGGTTTTACATATATATCAAAAATATTCATGACTATCATTTAATGTATTTTCAGCTTTAACAGGCACAACAGTAAATGTGTAAACACACCATACAAATAAAGGTGAAGAAGAAACAGTTACGAAAGGAAAACACTTAGTTGTTGGTTTGTAAAGATTAACCTAAATTAACCCTGCACAAAACCATAATGATAATTTTTCATATAAGGCTTAATATAACATTGTTTAATTGTTAGACCAGTGGCTTTCGAAGGTTTTAGTTTGTTTTGCTTTAAGGGGACTATAAATATATGAGTGATTATGATAAAGCTGAGCTTTATCTACATAAACATAAATGATAAAAGCAGAGCTCTCTTAGTTGATTTTGCTGTAGGCCCCAGTTCCCTGGGAAGTTAGTAAGTGGGAAATTTACGAGGGAATGCTCTGGAGTAAGATCCTATAAAGCAAGCAAAAGAAGCAGGATGGGGCAGTTCAGCAGTCACAGCAAGGCCTCGGTGACTACTGGGTGTTCTCAAACAGGAGTGATGCTTCAGGATTGACCTATAGTTGGGACAAGGGAGCTCTCTTCAGCCAGAAGTGACTGCCAGAGAGGACTGATAGCTGGGGGCTGTCCGCTAGCAGCATTCCAGCAGTCATCAGAGAAGACTGGTTCTTCGGAACTTTGGTTCTAAAGGAAGGATCTGAGCAGCACACAGCATCCACATACACTCCCTTCTTTTCTCACCTCATCTTCCATAACCCGACTCTTCAGAGTACAATATGAAGATGACTAATTTCAAACTCACTAGTCAAGATACTTTTAAAAATTTAAAAAGGGAGCTTCCCAGGTGGCTCAGTGTAAAGAATCTCCCTGCCAAAGCAGGAGACATGGGTTCAATCCCTGGGTCAGGAAGCTCCCTTGGAGAAACAAATGGCAATCCACCCTAGTAGTATTCTTGCCTGGAAAATCCCATGCACAGAGAAGCCTGGTGGGCTGCAGTCCATGGGGTGGCAAGAACCGAACACAACATACCAACTAAACAACAACAGCCTTTTTAGTCTATTGTGTTGCCTGCTTCTGCTGGAGATTTGGCTGTTAGATTATGACAAAGTTTTAGTTGACTAAACAGTATGCCCTGAATTCAGAAAAGGCTTGAGGTTGCTGCAAATAGGTGAACAGATGATTGACAGAAAAGCTCATTACTTAAAATCAGGAGTAGGAAATCCATGAAAGTTTGTATACGTAACTGCTTACACCAAACTCATGCTAGTGAGTCCCTCAGATAGTCCCTCACAAGACATCAGGACAAAGCATCAGGGCGTGTCTTGGGAGCTGGGTAAATTTAAGCCTAGATGTAGGTAAGTGCTTTGTGCTTCCTGGCCCCTTTCTCAAGTTAAAGCAGTTTTAATCCTCAGACTTTGGGAGCGAGCTGAAAATAAGATTTCTAATGGTAGAGCAGAACTCAACTTGTAAAGAAACCATATTCCCCTTGCCCCCAGCACACTGCTGCAACTAATTTATGACTTGGAGATTTGGCCCTAATCATGGCTTTTCTATTTATTTTTAGCACAAAAGGTAGCAGTGGCCAAGTTTGGTAATTCAGTAGGCATGAACTTTCTCTTGTCTTGGCTCAGAATATTTAGGGGGGCCCTAAGAGTAATTTTACTTACTATTTTTAATCCCTGGAACTTTAGGAGTGAGCAAGATCAAGCAACACAGTGGCCAATTATATACTAAATTATATAGCCAATTATATACTAAAACTATAACATTGTTTAGGCATGATTTCCCCCTTTGGTTATAGAAAAATATATTAGAACCACGTACAAACTTTCAGAATGATGTCTTTATGTTAGACCTGACTTTAAGACTTGGTTCTGCATTTACTAACTGTACGGTCTGTGTAAGTCATAACCACATCTCTTTAAAATACAAGATTCTCCTCTGTAAAATGGGGTAACTTTATGTAAGACTGAATAAATTATTGCATATCTTATCATAGTACCTTACACATAGGAAGCTTTCAATAAATGCTAGACATTAAATATAAACATCCACACATAAGAGAGGACATTCTTCACTACCCATGGATATAGGAGCCATAAAAGATGAGTATTTTATTGTTGCCAAAAGATGGCTAAATACAAGGGAATTCTGTAATACTGCTATGATTCACAATTCCTCATGATTAAAATCTTTTGCGAATTGTCTCATTAGCTTCAACTATTAGTGTTTCATGAATCAAAATGATCATAAAAATAAGGAATTTTAAAAAACAAAAAGAATGCAAAGACTTGAATGGAAATAAAATATGCTCTGTGCAACCACACCTTCCTTAATGAGATGTCATTTTCCCTAAACACCTATTTACTGCAATACCATACATTTTATGTGCTCCTTTGCCTTAGTAAACTTAGGTACAGAAACACACTCACCAATGCATACACAGGCCTGCTGTGGATTTGAAGAGTTTACAAAACGAAATCAGTTCTAAAAATACTTCTCTAAGTTTTACTCCACCGCATAGGCCAGGTGAAGTGAAAGTAGGTTCCTCAGTCGTTTTTGCGACCCCATGGACTATAGCCTGCCAGGCTCCTCTGTCCATGGAATTCTCCAGGCAATAATATGTGTGTGGGGAGCAATTTCCTTCTCCAGGGGATCTTCCCAACCCAGGGATCAAACCCAGGTCTCCTGCACTACAGGCAGATTCTTTACCATCTGAGCTACCAGGGAAGTTTTTTATAGTGTATAGAATTGCAAACAGTATCTTGCTTTGATTACAAAGAAATTTCAGATTAATCTGTTGGGGTTTATTTTTTTATGTTTTCAATGTGCACTAGGAATGCTGTCACCAAGATAAGTATAACTGAATCCTGGTACTCACATGCTTCCTGTGTGGCTCAGTGATAAACAATCCACCTGCCAGTGCAGGAGACACAGCTGAGACAGGATCAATCCCTGAGTCAAGAGGATCACCTAGAGGAGGAAATGGAAGCCTGCTCCAGTATTCTTGTCTGGAAAATTCCATGGACAGAGGAGCTTGGCAGGCTACAGTGCATGGGGCCACAAAGAGCTGGGCATGACTCGGCAACTGAAAACACACTCTCACATAGGAAAATGAGTACATGCCAGTATACCTGGATACGTTCTGTGCACAGGAGAGGAGAGGCCAGTAAACATTATTCATATATAATGTTTAAAAGTATTCTTAATTTGTTCATAAAGTCCTATTTTTTTAGTCTGTAAAAACATATTAAAGGCTTATTACGATCTTAATTTTTTTTATTGTAGTAGATCTTCAGCTGCATTTTTTCCATCCTGGCTTTCTCTTTCCTACTTCCTTTTCTTTTAAGTCATTCTCCCTCCCTGAAAAGTGAACATTCCTCAAATCAGACATTTATGGCTATGAATATTTTATAATAAATTATGGCATATCTTTAGTGCTATCTCCTAGTGTATTTCAAAACTGGTTCTCCCACATTTTCCTTAACTGTCAGTTTACGCTTTCAGATATTTTTATAAGATGCTCGGATAGAGCTTATGTTGGCAAAATACAGCTCTCCTCAGGCATTTATTCCTTTTTCAACTTGAAACATTTCTTGAGAGCTGTATGTCTAGCTACCTGACCACCGCAGTCTTCTCCCTCTGTAATGGAAAGATACAGAGCCTTTCCTTTCCTGCCGTATCACTGACACTCAAGTCAATGGCACAGGTTTTTTTCCTACCAACTTGGCAAAAGACCTGTGCTAACAAAGAAGACATTATTTTTGTAATGCAGAAAGAGTTAGACATAAAAAGGCCTGAACATTAACACTTGTTTTAAATTTCAGATGCTTTACTGATACCACTTACTAGTGCTAGGTGCTGCTGTCTCGTCTCTGCCAAAGTAAGACAAACTGCTATTAACATGACCTCTTTACCACGTGAGTCACTTCTTCCTTCATCAAGGCCTGTTGGAAATGGTCATACCAGGAAAAAAGTGATTCTAGTAACTTCTCTAAGTATATCCAGACTTCATATTTAACCTCTTCACTACCACCCGGCCAAAGAGCAGGCTTGTTGCTCCTCCTGCCCTACCTCTCTATTTCTTCTAATGCTGACCGTGCTTCCAGTTCTATGCACCGCTTTGTGCCTCCGAGAACCATGTTTTTCAATGCAGACTGCATTGCAAGATTAGATTAATCTTCAGAGGAGGCCTAGAGAATGGACAATGATTTTTTTTAGTAGATTTGGCACATATCATCAGAGCAAGCCTAAAAGGAAACTTTCTGTGAGGCACCATCTGCTGCCAACCTTTTTCTTTCTGGAACAAGGAACATCATCAGCATGAACTCATGTTTAGCCTAAGATAAATACAGATAAATAAAAGCAGATAAAGATAAACAGATAAAGAAGTATAGATATGAGTACATACAAGGGGTTACTGTTGAAAGAGTTCAGGTCATGCCACCTCTAAAATATATCACTTGTGTACACTGATTATTTTGAGCTGAAAGCACTTAAAAAGCAACCAATGCTAAGGAGGTTTTCTCTGAACTCCTCTTATGAGCCTAAAGACAGATCCTCTAAAAGGAACTCAATTGTCATAAATTCCCTTGACAGGTGTTTCATCAACCAGGGAACACTGACTCCTATCAGACAAGTAGACCCAAGAGCCAGACAAACTTTGTCACAAACCACCATACAATATGTCCCATCTATTCTTCTAAAAGCCCATTCACCTTCCCTGGAAATCATTTCCTGAACTGCCTACATCCCCTTCCCCTATTAAGATGGCATCATGTTCGTGCTTAGTTGCTCGGTCCTGCCCAGTCGCGTCCAAATCTTTGCGACTCTAGATTGTGGCCCACCAGGTTCCTCTGTGCATGGGATTTTTCAGTCAAGAGTACTGGAATGGGTTGCCATTTCCTCCTCCAGGGGATCGTCCCAACCCAGAGATCAAGCCTACATCTCCTGTGTCTCCTGCATTGCAGGCGGATTCCTTACCTGCTGAACCATCGGGGAACCCCAGCTAAGATGGTCCGTTGGTTCTCGAATCTCACCAATTTAGGGGCGAGGGTATTCCATTTTATTTTCTGTGTGTGAGATATTAAAGTTTAATGAATTTATATACCTTTATCCTGTTAGTCTGCCTATTGTCAGTTTGTTTCATAGACACATATTTCCAAACTGAGAGCCCCCAGAAGTAACAACACCCCAGTGGTAACCAGCACATTAGTACCCCTCTGTTTCTGAGGTCTTCCTCTCAGGACTCCGTATCTCCATGCGTATCACGGGGAAAATATTGGACAAATTCAGACGGAGGATCGTTCTAGAACATATCTGACTGGTACTCCTCGCACCTGTCAAGGTCATCAAGAACAAGGAAATTCTGAGTAACTCTTCCAGACAAGTGGAGGCTTAGGAGACATGATTATTGAAGATAATGTGGTATCCTGGAAAGGACTGTGAAAGAAAAGGAACATGAGGTAAATAAAACCAAGGAATTTCTGAATAATACATGTACTTCAGTTAATAATAATGTATCAATATTGGTTCATTAGTTGTGACACATGTACTATACTGTAAATATAAGATTTTAATAGGAGAAACTGGATACTGGATATATAGGAACCCTAGGCATACTCTTTGCAACTTTTCCATAAATTTCAAGCTATTCTAAAATGAAAAGTTTGTTTTAGGGTGGGACACAAACTGGGAGGGAAGCTCAAGAAGGAGAGTGTATACGTACACTTAACAGCTGATTCGTGTTGTTGTATGGCAGAAACTGACACAACATTGTAAAGCAATTATCCTCCAATTAAAAAAAACTTTTTTAAAAAGTTTGTTTTTTAAAAAAAAGCAATTTTCCTGAAAAAAATAAATAAATAAAAACTTAAAAAAGCAATTTAACTCATTCTGCTAAATCCTTAGTCAAGTCAGTAATTGTGTATTATCCCCTTTACTATAAATGTAATTTGTTTTATCAGACATGAGTTCCTAATGACTTCTCCTTTCATCCTTTTCTTACTATGTATTATTTTATAGCAGCAATACAAAGTTCACAATTCACTCTTCTTTGAAAATTTATTGATTCATTACTTTCCGTGTATCTGATTAATGTTTAATAAGTTTCCAGGGGAAGGGAATAGGAATCTAAATGTCCTAATACAAAGCAGTGAGCTCATGCTGAAGAGAGCCTTTGGGTTTGACATATACACAGGAGTATATGTCAACAGGTTCCTGCTGGGTGTGGGGTATACCTCCAGAAGCCCCTGAAAGTGGACACACTGAGACTATGTCACAGTCTGCTGGCTCAGAGGTCCTGAAGAGCCTCACCCCTGTTGAGAACTCTGACCTGCTCAGGACACAGCAAACTGGAACATCATCTCCTTCCCCCACCAACCTCCAAAGGACAGCCTGAATCTCAGAGCTTACCCAGAAGAGAGTTCCTAGACTAGAAGTATCTTTAAAAGTCTTTCCAGAGAGACCTCCCAGGTCCATATTGGCATGACTCCATGGCCTGAAGGCACTTGGAGAGGAAGGATGCAGGATGGGTCCTGCAGCCTGGCAACCTCCTCTCGCACTCATGCCTACCCATGGGGGCATCCTCAGTGTATCTGCACCGAGAGGCCCTCCCCAGGGAGGGTAGCAGGTGCGGGGTACTCTCTGTAGCGTAAGGCTTTACCAGGTTTGATAACTGCTTCTGACAGCAACACCTGTTCTCATTAAGCTATCTGTGCTTTATGAGAGTTTGAAATTATTTCTTCCTGAATATCTTCAGTATACTCTCTACCAGCTTTTGAAAAAACTTTGAGAAGTCTAGAGTCAGCGACTCTGACTATCCATGAGTGATTATAGAGACGATCTGTACATTGAACAGGTGAAAAAAGAATTTTGCTTGCAATCTGTTCTTCACTCCTGCCCTCAAGGAAGCCAGCTGCGCCTGGATTTTCTTGTTTTTCAGTGTCAGTTTAAGCACTCAAAGGGATAAAACATTATCAGATAAGGTTTAAAAAACATCTTGACCCTAGTTAAATATTAAATTTAAATTAACTGGGTTATAGATATAATTATATATATAATTTGTATTATATTTATTTAATTTTTATATACCTTTTCCAGAAGACATAGTAAGGTATTAACAGTGGTGACCTCTGAGTGGTAGGTATGTTTTATTTAATCATTTTTGCTTAGTTTATTTTCTACAATGCAGTCCATGTCCACTAAAAACAAAAGGCTATTGTTTTCATCTATGCTAATTTATGTATTTCTTGCATTAAATTTTTCTACCTTCTATCTGCTCCCTGGCTGACAGAAAAATGATTTCTTTAAAGGATAATCTATTTAATGAAACAGAAAAGCTGCAAAAATACATACCAAGAATGCTAATAAACTGGAGTTTTTACTCATTAAAAAAATACTTCTCAAAGTTTTCCATGAGGTACTGGCCTTCAGGATGGAAATTTCCAAACTGTTTTCACTTGCTACTATAAAAATTGCATGAGTGATCAGGCCTGAACGCAGATGGGGAAATTTGGCAATGCTTAGATGACAAAAAGGATAATAAGGCCCATACGCTGAGCTGTGTGCTTTACACTGCCCTGGTCCAAGCGGCTCCAAAGTGCTCCAAAGCCAACGTCATAACTGGTTGTTGGGAAATGAGCTTAATGTCCCAGAAAGGTCAGTTGTAACACTGAAAAACATCTGAACTGAGAACTTCTTAGCACTGTACTTTGAAGATTATGTTTATATAGTTATTTTGTTCAACTGTTTGCATTGTTGTTCAGTCACTAAGACATATCTGACTCTGCAGCCCCATGAACTGCAACACGCCAGGCTTCCTTTCCTTCACTATTTCCAGAAGTTTGCTCAAACTTGTGTCCATTGAGTCAGTGATACCATCCAATCATCTCATTCTCTGTTGCCCCCTTCTCCTCATGCCCTTAATCTTTCCCGGCATCAGGGTCTTTTCCAATGAGTCAGTTCTTCGCATCAGGTGTCCAAATTTTGGAGTTTCAGTTTCAGCATCAGTCCTTCCAATGAATATTCAGGGTTGATTTCCTTTAGGGTTGGCTGGTTTGCTCTCCTTGAGGTCCAAGGGACTCTTAAGAGTCTTCTCCAGCACCACAGTTCAAAAACATCAATTATTTGGCACTCAGCTTTCTTTATGGTTCAACTCTCACATCTATACATGACTACTGGAAAAACCATAGCTTTGACTATATGGACCTTTATCCGCAAAGTGATGTCTCTACTTTTTAATATGCTGTCCAGATTTGTCATAGCTTTTCTTTCAAAGAGCAAAGGTCTTTTAAATTCATGGCTGCAGTCACCATCTGCAGTGATTTTGGAATCCAAGAAAAATAAATCTATCTGTGTCCACTTTTTCCCCTTCTATTCACCATGAAGTGATGGGACCAGATGTCATGATCTTAGTTTTTTGAATGTTGACTTTTAAGCCAGCTTTTTCACTCTCCTCTTTCACCTTCATCAAGAGGCTCTTTAGATCCTCTTCACTTTCTGCCATTAGAGTGGTATTATCTGCATATCTGAGGTTATTGATATTTCTCCTGGCAATCTTGATTCCAGCTTGTGCTTCATCCAGCCTGGCATTTCACATCATGTACTCTGCATAGAAGTTAAATAAGTAGGGTGACAATATAGTCTTGACATACCCCTTTCCCAATTTGGAACCAGTCCATTGTTCCATGTCTGGTTCTAACTGTTGCTTCTTGACCTGCATACAAGTTTCTCAGGAGACAGGTAAGGTGGTCTGGTATTCCCATCACTTTAAGAACTTTCCACAGACTGTTTTGATCCACACAGTCAAAGGTCTCAGCATAAGTAGTGAGGCAGAAGTTTTTTGGAATCCCCATGCTTTTTCTATGGTTCAGTGAATGTTGGCAATTTGATCTCTGGCTCCTCTGCTTTTCTAAACCCAGCTTGTACATCTGGAAGTTGTTGGTTCATGCACTGTTGAAGCCTAGCTTGAAGGATTTTGAGCATTTCCTTGCTGGCACGTGAAATGAGTTCAATTGTACAGTAGTTTGAACATTCTGTAGCATTGCCTTTCTTTGGAATTGGAAAGAAAACACCTTTTCCAGTCCAGTGGCCACTGCTGAGTTTTCCAATATGCTGGCATATTGACTTTAACAGCATCATCTTTTAGGATTTTTCAGAAGCTAAGCTGAAATTCCAACACCTCCACTAGCTTTGTTCATAGTAATGCTTCCTAGGCTTCCCTGGTAGCTGGGACGGTAAAGCGTCTGCCTGCAATGTGGGAGACCCAGGTTTGACCCTTGGGTTGGGAAGATGCCCTGGAGAAGGAAATGGCAACCCACTCCAGTATTCATGCCTGGAAAATCCCATGGACCAAGGAGCCTGGTGGGCTACAGTCCATGGGGTCGCAAAGAGTCGGATGTGACTGAGAGACTTCTCTTCCTCTTCCTTCTTCCAATGCTTCCTAAGGCCCACTTGACTTCACACTCTAGGATGTCTGGCTCTAGGTGAGCAATTACACCACCGTGGTTATCCAGGTCATTAAGACCTTTTTTTGTGTAATTCTTCTGTGTTTTCTTGCTACCGCTTCTTAATCTCCTTTGCCTCTGTTGGATCCTTGCCATTTCTGTACTTTATTGTGCCCATCTTTGCACAAAGAGAGTGTGTAGTTAATGCATTATAAATAAAGCTCATGTTATATTAATTTGGCTCCAAATTGCACTTGACTAATTTTGGAAGTTCTATATACGGATTCTAATTCTTTCGTTTGAATTTTTTTTTCTCTGTTTCATGAATCAAAAGAAATTCAAGGCAAAAGCAGTGTGACAGAGACTATTCATCATCATCAAATATACATGCGCTTCTGCTCATGTCATAGCATTCCCTACAGTCAGGTTGGGGCGATATATCAAGTTCTAGACCAACCTAGATAGTATATTCAAAAGCAGAGACGTTACTTTGCCGACTAAGGTCCGTCTAGTCAAGGCTATGGTTTTTCCAGTAGTCATGTATGGATGCGAGAGTTGGACTATGAAGAAGGCTGAGCGCCAAAGAATTGATGCTTTTGAACTGTGGTGTTGGAGAAGACTCTTGAGAGTCCTTTGAACTGCAAGGAGATCCGACCAGTCCATTCTGAAGGAGATCGGCCCTGGGATTTCTTTGGAAGAAATGATGCTGAAGCTGAAGCTCCAGTACTTTGGCCACCTCATGTGAAAACTTGACTCATTGGAAAAGACTGATGCTGGGAGGGATTGGGGGTGGGAGGAGAAGGGACGACCAAGAATGAGATGGCTGGATGGCATCACTGACTTGATGGGCGTGAGTCTGAGTGAACTCTGGGTGTTGGTGATGAACAGGGAGGCCTGGCGTGCTGCAATTCATGGGGTTGCAAAGAGTCGGACACGACTGAGTGACTGAACTGAGTCAATACATTGAGAGTAGAAGTGATGAATGTAACAGTCATGCTGAGATGAGATTGTTAAAAGTTGAGTTGCCTTTTCAAGCCCTCTTTTCTCTCCCAAAGCAACTTTGAATAGTACATGTTCCAAATCTATAAGAAGATATCACAATCATTATTGAACTATGTTGTGAATGCAAAGTAAATATTTATTGTGTTAAGTCACTAAAGCCTGAGGATTAATCTATTATTAAGCATAGCAAAGCATAAAGTGACTAATTCATACTGCCAATACTTCAGTTAAATATTTAAAAGTCTAATTTTTATGTCCTAAGTAAATTATTTTTATCCTTATTAGAAAGCAAGCTATTTCCTTTTAAGAACAATAAAAGCAAATGATACTGGAGTATTTATATCTAGTCACTGTAACATCATACTGAACCTCAGTTAATTGTGATCTAATGGGTAAGACTTAAAGAAAAATAGCTTCAAGTACAAAAAAGCTTTGAGGAAAAAATTAATGAATGCAAGTCAAGCTCTGAAAAATCCAGGGATTAAGAGAAATTATAAAATAAGTTCATGATTTTATGTGAAATTCATTATCAATTGACATTTCCTAAAGTTAAATCCAAAACTTAAAAAATAATTCATGGAAGAAAGAAGAAAAATTCAGTTAAATAAGCAGATTCCTAATCTTTGGAGGCTAAAATCTGAGATAAATAATGTTTTACACATGGCAAGACTTATGGTTATGTACATGATAAATGATATAAAATTGAATTTCTAAATCCAACCATTATTTTTTAGAAATCTTTTCACATGTGTCTGTTGGAATGGAAGATTGTTGAATAAAGGAGGTGAAGAGGATGAAGATGTTGAAAGAACAAGTGAAAAAAAGGGAATTAAGAAAACTAGCAAAAATCAGGAAAGACTGGTAAAGCAGTGGGAGGAAGAAGGAGCTAGATTATTTTATTAATAAATAAAGAAAAAATGAGTATTGATCACAAATTCAATCCCATTCAAAAAGAAAAAAGGCCCAGTGAATGTGTTATTTTATTTTGTGCCAGCAGGTGGCAGCTCTTACTAAGTGTATAACGGAGATGTTCCAGAGTATTTCTGTACTATTCGCAGGCAGGCTATCCTGAGAATTTAATCCAGGCTCTCACTTTAAAATGGAAAGAAAGGAAGAAGCCAACATTTTATATCAGTCACTTCTTTATACAGCACTAAAGTAGGACTTTTCAAAATTGTTTAATTGTAAGAAAAATACAAAACAATTACCTTCTAGGGGTACAATAGAAACAAAATAATATTTCCTCCAATAGAACAATTTTCAGTTACTTCTTGAATTTCTTTTTGTTTTGTTTTGTTTGTTTTTGAGTTGTAAACTTTGTAAACTTTGAGTTGTCAAAACTCACTAGTGTACTCTAGGTCAGATCCTGAAACGCTAGGATTGGATGTATGGGACTTAGCATTATCCTAATCACATAAAAAGGGTTAAACACACACAAAAACTACTGTGTATTTCTCAAGGGTACATATATCTTTAAATAAGTATCAAGAAGGTATATCAAAAGGACATATATGCCTTAGTTCTAATGTTTATAAAGGAGAAGGAATGGGAAAGAAAAATAAAGTATATTTAGATTTATCCATAAGTATGTCATAGTTTCTGTCACTTTAGTAAACAGCATATTTTTATTACACTTCCAATTGCTTGTTATGATACATACAGAAATATGGTTGATTTTTGTGTATTGACCTTATATCTTGAAATTCTGCTAAATTCACTTATTGACATTACTATTCTTTTGTAGATTCATTCAGATTTTCTATCTACAAGTTCATGTCATCTTCGAAGGATTAACTATCACCAATCTGTATATGTATGATTTCTATCTTTTGTCTACTTCACTATCTAGAATTTCCAGTTTAATAGAAATGGCGAAAGCTGATATCCTTGCCTGTTTTTTAATCTTAGCAATAAAGTATTCACTCTTTCATCATTAAGTATGATTATAGCTGCAGGTATTTTATAGAGTTTCTTCATCAAGTTGAGAAAGTTTCCTTCTTTTCCTAGTTTGCTGAAAATTTTTATAACAGATGTTAAATTTTGTGAAATATTTTTTTCTGTGTCTTTGGAAAGGGTTGTACACTGATTAATTAGCCTGAACCAAGCTTATAGTCATGCAGAAGGCAATGGCACCCCACTCCAGTATTCTTGCCTGGAAAATCCCATGGACAGAGGAGCCTGGTGGGCTGCAGTCCATGGGGTCGTGAAGAGTCAGACACGACTGAGCGACTTCACTTTCACTTTATACCTTTCTGCATTGGAGAAGAGAATGGCAACTCACTCCAGTGTTCTTGCCTGGAGAATCCCAGGGACAGGGGAGCCTGGTGGGCTGCCATCAGAGGGGTTGCACAGAGTCAGACACAACTGAAGTGACTTAGCAGCAGCAGCAGCAGCAAGCCTACAGTCCTGGGAGAATCCAACTTAGTTACAATGTTTCATCCTTTTTATATATTTCTGGATTTTATTGGCTAATATTTTGTTGAAAATATTTGCATCCATGTTTACGTGACATAAATTGTCTTGTCTTGAAATGTTTTTGATCTGGTATCAGAGTAATGCTAGTCTCATAAAGTAAGTTGGGAAGTATTCCTTTCTATTACCAAAAAATTTGAGTAAAATTGGTATATTTCTTCCTTCTTCCTTAAATGTTTGGAGAAGTTACCAGTGAAGCCATCTGAACATGGAGTTTTCTTTATGGAGAAGTTTTTAACTATAAATTCAATTCAATCTATTGATAAAATGTCTGCCATCCAACTGGGATGTTTGAAGCATTTATATTTAATGTAATTATTTATGCGAAGTATGAAAGTGTTAGTTGCTCAGTCGTGTCTGACTCTTTGCAACTCAATGGACTGTAGCCCACCAGCCTCCACTGTCCATGGAATTCTTCAGGCAAGAAGACCGGAGTGGGAATTTAAATCTACCACTGCATTATTTGGGCTTCTGTCATAGCTCAGTTGGTAAATAATCTGCCTGCAATACAGGTGACACTGGTTTGATTCCTGGGTCAGGAAGATCCCCTGGAGAAGGGAAAGGCTACCCACTCCAGGATTCTGGCCTGGAGAATTCCATGGACTNGAGGCAGGTCAGGTGGTCTGGTATTCCCATCTCTTTCAGAATTTTCCACAGTTTATTGTGATCCACACAGTCAAAGGCTTTGGCATAGTCAATAAAGCAGAAATAGATGTTTTTCTGGCACTCTCTTGCTTTTTCCATGATCCAGCGGATGTTGGCACTAAAACTTGTTTCACTTTGCAAATCAACTATACCTCAATTAAAAAAAAAAATCTGTTTCACTGAATAATTGTGAGAAAGAAACAGTTAATATACTCAAAATATTTTGCTGTAATGGAAGAAAAAATAAGCTCCAGTGTCTACCATTCTTTAATTATTTAAGCATTTAGAAAAGTATGGGAAATGGCATAAAACTACTCCAGCTCTAGTCAATCTTGCCCTTGTGCCTTGTTTTGTTTCTTTGTTTGGTTTAGCTCTCCTCTGCCTCTATTTTTTCTCAATCTTATTTCCCTTCCTTCTTCCCTACTTGTAGCTACTATCCTCAATGTTGTGCTTAACATTTCTGTGTGTTAAAAAAATTTTTACTATATAAATTAGTACCTTACGGTAGTATTGTATATTTTGGAATTTCATATAAATTGTATTACTCTGTACGTATTGTTCACCAGCTTGCCTTTTTTTCATTAAAAATTTTATTGGAGATTTTTAAAAAATATTACCATAGTAGTGCTGCTGCTGTTGCTAAGTCGCTTGTTGTGTCCNGCTTAACATTTCTGTGTGTTAAAAAAATTTTTACTATATAAATTAGTACCTTACGGTAGTATTGTATATTTTGGAATTTCATATAAATTGTATTACTCTGTACGTATTGTTCACCAGCTTGCCTTTTTTTCATTAAAAATTTTATTGGAGATTTTTAAAAAATATTACCATAGTAGTGCTGCTGCTGTTGCTAAGTCGCTTGTTGTGTCCGATTCTGTGCGACCCCATAGATGGCAGCCCACCAGGCTCCGCCATCCCTGGGATTCTCCAGGCAAGAACACTGGAGTGGGTTGCCATTTCCTTCTCCAATGTATGAAAGTGAAAGTGAAAGTGAAAGTGAAGTGGCTCAGTCGTGTCCGACTCTTAGCGATCCCATGGACTGCAGCCTACCAGGCTCCTCCGTCCATGGGATTTTCCAGGCAAGAGTACTGGAGCGGGGTGCCATTGCCTTAGTCCGTTCATTTTCAGTGCTATAGAGATAGGACTGGAAAACTTTTTCTTTTAAGGGCCTGATAGAAAATATTTTAGGCTTTGCAGACTATATGGTCTTTAAGGCAATTAGTCTGTGCTGTGGCACAGAAGTAGACATGAAGGACACACAACAAACGAGGATGGCTGTGTTCCAATAAAACTTTATCTACAAAAACAGGCAGCTAGATTGGGAACTCATGTACACCTGAGATGAAAAAAATAAAAATTAAATTAAATTAAAAAAAACAGGCAGCTCAGGGTGGTAGATTGCCAACCTCAGCTGCTGAGCAGTAGTTCTCAACCTTGACAGTAATTAGTATTACCCAAAGAGCCTTTTCAAAATACCCATGCTTGGTATTGAAACTGAGCCTCTCAGGTGGCTCAGTGGTAAAGAATACACCTGCCAAACAGGAGACACAGGTTCAATCCCAGGGTCAGGAAGATCTCCTGGAGAAGCAAAAGGCAACCCACTCCAGCATACGTGCCTGGGAAATCCCATGGACAGAGGCACATGGCAGGCTATAGTACATGAAGTCACAAAAGAGTTGGACACAACTTAGCAATTAAACAACAACAGGTACTGAGACTAATTCAGTTCAGTTCAGTCACTCAGTCATGTCCAACTCTTGTGACTGCATGGACCGCAGCATAGCAGGCCTCCCTGTCCATCACCACCTCCTGGAGTTTACCCAAACTCATGTCCATTGAGTCGGTGATGGCATCCAACCATCTCATCTTCTGTCGTCCCCTTCTTTCAATAAACTCTGCACTAAATTGAGAGTAATTGGATGACTTAATAGTCTCAATACATAAAGAAGTTCTCTTAATATTGCTACCAAGCCAGGGCTCACTGCCTGACATGCAGAGAAGCCAATAATATTGCACCAGCCTTTGAGCAAAAAAAGAACTCGTGTGCAAGGT
Organism: Neotragus moschatus; assembly: GCA_006410615.1. NCBI lineage: Eukaryota > Metazoa > Chordata > Mammalia > Artiodactyla > Bovidae > Neotragus > Neotragus moschatus. The sequence continues at coordinate 363,702 of SJYA01000926.1, read as the reverse complement.
CAACTGTCATGGCAGGAGGCAGGGCTCAAGTCTGTCTCCCCAGTCTGGGGTTTGGTTAAACTTTTTTTTGAATTGTGGACGACAGGCTGATATGTAGAAACACTAGCGGGGCAGTTTCCCATTGGAGAGCTTTGTGTTTAGTCGTTCAGTCATGTCTGACTCTTTGCAATACCATGGACTATACAGTCCATGTAATTCTCCAGGCCAGAATACTGCAGTGGGTAGCCTTTCCCTTCTCCAGGAGATCTTCCCAACACTTGGCCATAGATGGTAAGGTACTGAATGGTGGGTTTTAGCACCGGATCTTCCAGGACAATGGAGCCTTCATTTCTGAAAAGGTTCCAGTGTCCAGGTTCCAAGTGGAGGAGATGTGGGTTCTGAGTGTTGCCTGAGGGAGATTTTCCTTATCTGCACATGCTCAGGTTCATGACTTGCACTTCTGGCTCTTGTCGTATCTGCAAGACAATTAGACATCCATTTATCTGTCGACAGAGAAGGACCAATTTGAGTTGGTCCTGAAGTTACATTTAACAATTTTAACTGTTAAAATATTGACTTATATTAACTTTTTCCCCAATTCTCATATTGCCATCTAAGATTTTTACATAGTTACTAAGTCTATTATCTCTTACTAGATTATCATACTTCATTAGGTTACACCTAATCCTACAATCCAGAAGCAGCACAATATGGCAGTGATCACAACTGGCTCTGTGTTGAAGCTTCCTGGGTTCAAATCTCAATTCTACAACTTAAGTTTTGAATATCTTCGTTATGTTTTAGTATTGCCATTTGTAAAATGAGAGTGGTAGGAATAATTCTATGACCCAAATGTGTTAATGCACGTTTAAAGTGACAACTGGTACAGAGGAAGCAGTATAGAATTTAGTGCTTATTTTTATTGCAAGAACAAATATTGTGTGCCTATGATGGAGGGCGTAAAAATGGTTTTAAGAATGTCATCCAATTAAATAGAACTGAAAATAAATAGGGTAACCAAGGGGCACCCTCTGGCTTCAAACCACTCATGTTGGTCTGCTTATCCTCTCTGGCCTTGTGTCTGTCCCAGAATGTCTCTTATGCTGGAAGAACTTGCAACATCGCAACAGGGCCAAAGGTGTCCTCCATTACTGCTATCAACTGATTTCTCTATTTCATCAGAGCTTTCTCAGAGGCAAAGTCCTAAGGAGATTACAGGTTCTACAAGTAGTCATTCAAAGGTGAATCCAAAGGAGCGTCAACCTGTAGCAGGTGGCCACAGCACTGGGGAGAGAGCCAGCCCGGAGCTGGGTGTGGGTCCCCCAGGATACAAGCACTGCTACCAGTGTGGCAGACAGCCACTTTGGCCTGGAGAACACTGTGTGATGGGTGCTGGCACCCAGGAGCCACAGACACCTGTACATACTGTCAGTGGCACCCACGTGGACCCCACCCCCACAACCAGTGACAGGTGACAGGCTCAGGCAGAGCATAGGCCAGTCCTTGGGAGGCTCTCTGGGACACCCAATGGCAGTGCCTGGGGGGCCAGACGCAACTAAACAAATTAGAAACCAATCCCAGGGCTGGAGCAAGGTCCTGTAAGCCTCTCTCTGTGCCAGGGATTAACCTTTTAATGTTAGATTTTAGAGAAATGGGAGGGAAGATGCTGAGAGACACTCCGAGGGCTTCTGTGGGTGGGTGTGCTCAGTCCTGTACGACTCTTTGTGACCCCATGGACAGTAGCTCACCCCTCTCCTCTGTCCATGGAATTTTCCTGGCAAGAATACTGGAGTGGGCTGCCATTTCCTCCTCGAGGAGATCTTCTTGACCCAGGGATCAAACCCACATCTCCTGCATTGGCAGGCAGATTCTTTACACTGCGCTTCCTAGGAAGCCCCCAGAGGGCTTGGTGCAATAGCTATTTACCAATCAACACGAAAGTACCCCAGTATCTGAGCAACAGTTGTGTGATATTTTTAATATAATAGGTATAACAGATATTTTTATTTTGCTCTGACTGCTAAACAATGTTTTATTGGGGTATTGGTTTATTTTCTCTCAGCACTTTGAGTATATTATTCCATGGTCTCCTGGTTTTTATTGCGGCATTGAAAATTCTTTTGAGGGTCATTATTCCTATAAATGTAATATGTTTCTTCTTTGGTATTCTATTTTAATATCTTTATGACGCAGGTATTTTTCAGTTTTCATATGATACTTCTAGATATGGATTCTTTTTTTCTCAGGAATTGCATTTTCCAAATTTGAGGCTTCATTTCTCATCAAGTATTGGTAATACTTCAGCTATTATTTCTTTGAGTATTTCCAAACTTTATCTTTTCTTGTTTCTCCTTCTAGAACTCCTATTATACCCGTCCATTCTATTTCCTACTCTATTAACTTCTTTTTCGTATTTCCATCTTTCTGTACTAAATCCTGGGCAACTCGCTCAGAATTTTTATTAATGCATAAGTTATCTTTAAAAAAAATTATTTGTACCATGGTAATAGTTTNTTCAGCTATTATTTCTTTGAGTATTTCCAAACTTTATCTTTCCTTGTTTCTCCTTCTAGAACTCCTATTATACCCGTCCATTCTATTTCCTACTCTATTAACTTCTTTTTCATATTTCCATCTTTCTGTACTAAATCTTGGGCAACTCGCTCAGAATTTTTATTAATGCATAAGTTATCTTTTAAAAAAATTATTTGTACCATGGTAACAGTTTAAAGTATCAAAGAGGCAACCACTTTAATTTTTTCTACTGATCCCTTTCGATATGACTTTCATATCACTAAATAACACGCTTTTGTTGCTAGTTCTTGATTTTTCAGATATATAGGTATCGTATCTATTATCTATTGCTGCACAACAAACCACCCAAAATGGAGTTGCTTAAAACAACTTATTATCTTTCACATTTCTGTAAGGTGGCNGGACACGACTGAAGCAACTTAGTAGCAGTAGCAGTAGCAGCAGAGAGTGCAAGCCCATTCCTTAGTTAAGATGAGGGTGATTATTCAGATTATTCCAAGTTATGTTAAACACAGAATATATTTTCAAGCTTTACTTCACTCATAATCAGCCTAACTCCCCAACACATTAACTCTATGTCTTTAATTTTCTGTTTTTTTAGTCTTTAAGTTTGGAGGAGGTTGGGCACTTTCAGATATTTTGGGCTCATTTTTAGATTCAACTCTGATAAGGTCCAGAATCCAAACATTGTGAGGATATAGAGGAGTGTGTATTTAAATACCTATTTTCCAGGCTTTACTCCTTATTGCTGCTTTCCTGGTAATATTTGAGTATAAGTGTCACGTAGAGAGGGGAGAACTATCAAGGTGGGTAATTTATTGTCAAATTTGGAGCTTATTCTGGTTATCTATTGCTTCATCACATATTACCCCAAGTTTAGAAGTTTAAACATTTGATATACTGACATTTGAACTGAAATAAAACAATAAAAACTGAAATAAGACCATTGTATTATATTCAGGAACCATGTGAATCAGGCTGGAGGTAACCTGCCTCCAGGGAGCAGGAATCTTCTAGAGATGGCTCCAATCATGTGCCTGCTGGTTGATCCCAAGTGTTGGCTAAGAATTAAGCTTGGGATGACCCTGAACACCACCACATGATGTTTCCTCACACCATAGCAGCTGTGGACTCCTTATACTGCAGTGGAAGTTGCAACATCATGTATCCCAAGAGGGCCAGCTAGAAGCTATAACACCTTTGACAACTTAGCCTCAGAATTCACATATCATTACTTTCACCATTGTCACAAATTTGACCGGATTCAAAGCAAGAATCATGAACACTACTACTCCATGGAAGGAATGTCATTGTCACATTGTAGGAAAGATTCTGCAGGATTGAAGATACTCTTGACATTTTTTTTGAAAACTCAATCTACTATAGTCTTCTTCCAAATTCCTTTGCATCTCACAAGCCCACATTATTGTCTAAATCTTGGTTGATTTCTTCTCATCTCCATCTTTGACAAGCTAATTACCCATCCACCTGTATTTAGTCAGTCAGTTAGTTAATTCAGTCACTCAGTCGTATCTGACTCTTTGCAACCTCATGGACTGCAGCACGCCAGGCTTCCCAGTCCATCACCAACTACCAGAGCTTACTCAAACTCATGTCCATTGAGTCAGTCATGCCATCCAACCATCTCATCCTATGTCATCCCTTTCTCCTGCCTTCAATCTTTCCCAGCATCAGGGTCTTTTCCAGTGAGGCAGTTCTTCACATCAGGTGGCCAAAGTATTGGAATTTCAGCTTCAGCATCAGTCCTTCCAATGAATATTCAGGACTGATCTCCTTTAGGATAGACTAGTTGGATCTCCTTGCAGTCCAAGGGACTCTATCTAGAGTCTTCTCCAAATCACAGTTCAAAAGCATCAATTCTTCAGTGTTCAGCTTTCTTCACAGTCTAACTCTCCAGGTGACTACTCCCAAATGGGAAATCACTGAGGTTTTCTGTTTATTTATGAATGCCTCATTTCTCTTTGAAAAGCACTTTCTCAGGGCTTTCTTTCATTCTTCATTCCTTTCCGACCTCATTGAAAAATATGATTTTTTGTTGAGGTTTTTCTTATTGTTACGATTTGTCTTTCACATTCTTCTACATCTTAACTGAAAGCAGAAGTTTCTCTATTAGTTTAATTTTATTATCTTCACTTTTCATGTCTATTAGTTGTTTTAATTAACTATTCTCTTGTGTCCCTTTCTTTTTTATGACATTAAATATTTTAAACATATGTTATAGTATCTGATTGCTTTATTACATTTATTCCATAAAATTCATGGGAATTTTTTCCTCTGCTATCCCTGTGTCTTGCCTATGTCATGGTAGTTTGTAATATGTGACTGCAGGTTCATTTTCAGTGTGGTTTTATATTTACAGAAGTCCTGTGCAAACTAGATCTATTATCTCCCCCCAGAAAGATTCTATTTTTAATTTGCAAGAAATCTCAAAGGTATCATTGCATCAAAACCCACTTTTTATGTTAATGTCTTAGCCTGGCATTTCAAGACCCTGAGGTTACTGTAAATTCCAATTCCTTAACTAGTAAGATGGTAAGCCTTGTTTTTTTTTCCCTAACCCAGATCACATCAACATTAACAAACTTCCTTTGTATCTCCCACCTTTCTCTGCCCTGTTTTTTGATGCTACAAATCAATTCTGCACACTACCTTTCTCTTCCACTGGCAGATTCTATGTTGGGATCTTTTAACAAGGGTGCTGGAGGAATACCACATGGAAGGAAGAAGCAATTCAATCTTTTTCTGCTGTTCTATTCTCTGTATGGTGGCAAGCAGGTCAGCAGGAAGGAACCCTGGTAGTGATTACCACAGTGGCCACAGCCTTCCTACTTCAATGGTGAAGTAGGGGCTGCCTTACACCCCCAGCCCACAGATATGGGTTCACAAGCAGACATGTCCCATGTAGCTTCTCAGTTACCACAGTGATGGATAGCATGTTTCTATGGCATTCACATTGTCTTCTCAGAGGTCTGAATGTCTACCATGTAGGGCCTTCCTCTAAATATCTAAATTTCTTCTTCATTTTTCCTCAGTCCTGGGCTGGTGGTGGCTCCCTGTGGTACCTACATCTTTTAGACTTTTCAGTTTCCTTCTAGAATTAACCACTACTTCCCTACTTAATGATTCCTTCTGTTGTTTTCCCTGCTCAAATTACTAGTATAGTTTCTGAACAGGCAAAAAAGATCTGAACCAAACTACCCAATGGAAGCACTCCATATTCATCACATAACTGCTCTTATTAATCCCTCATTTTGTGAACTGTAAATGTTGAATGAGCAGAGAAGGAAGGAAATCACTGTGTGCATTGTACTCAGTCATACTGAGCAACTAATAAAGCTCATTACACAACTAAAAGTGAGACTAAATGGAGCATTGGTGATTCAGCCAAGAGTTAAGTAATGTCCCCTTCTAGTTTTCCTTTTATCTTTAAGCCTGTCTCTGTATTCCTTTGTTCTTGGAAAATCACTCAAAGGGTCCATTTAGCTATTTACCTCTGCAAAAAGACCACTGCAGAAATTAAAGGCATTTGAGNTTACACAACTAAAAGTGAGACTAAATGGAGCATTGGTGATTCAGCCAAGAGTTAAGTAATGTCCCCTTCTAGTTTTCCTTTTATCTTTAAGCCTGTCTCTGTGTTCCTTTGTTCTTGGAAAATCACTCAAAGGGTCCATTTAGCTATTTACCTCTGCAAAAAGACCACTGCAGAAATTAAAGGCATTTGAGAAGAGTGATTTTAAGGAGGTAAGCCTCTCTTGTATGATAACGCAAAGGTGGTCTGCATTTGTAGGCAGAACTAGTTCACTTGGACTTTTTTTGGAGAAATGTTTGTTTTTAAAGTTTGAAGTTAAGCTGTGACATGCCTGCAAAATGTTAGGACTTAATTTTATAGAACTATGCTCTTTTCAAGCCATTGTTGAGTATTCAGAGGCTGAAACTAGCTTTAGTGCAACTTAATTTTTCACTTCATAATGCAGGTAAAAATGTACCAAAAAACTAGGTAATGTTGGGTTAAGTCAAGCCTGGCCTGGACTATTGGTCTTTTTACATAGTTAAGAACTAATGGACTTCCCTGGTGGTCCAGTGGTTAAGTGAGCCCAGTGGTCAATGCAAGGAACACAGGTTCAGTCCCTGCTCTGGGAAGACCCCACAGTTTGCAGGGCAGCTAAGCCCATGAGTCACTCTACCTAGTCCATGTTCTAAAGCCCGTGCTCTGCAACAAGGCAAGTCACCACAATGAGAAGCCAATTCACAGCAACTAGAGAAAGCCCATAGGCAGAAATGAAGACCCAGCCTAATCAAAAATTTAAAAATAAAATTAATAACAAGACTTTAGGGACCATAATGACACTGTATTATTGTGTTATGGTGAGATTTGGGGTTTCCAAGACAAAAACTCCTAGCTGGCCAGGGATGAGGTCTCCCTATTAGTGGATATTCTCATTTTTGACCATCCTAGAAAGAGGCAGATCATAGGACAGATAAGTCCTGAGAGTTGGAGAACTCATTCCTGTGTAGGCCACACTTTCTTAGAGCCTGACTTCAAGAAGTAATGTAGGATATGCCTGAATGCATGTATAAGAGGTAGAATTTTGAAAAAACTAACTTTTTTTCATGGAATGCCAAGGATATAGCTACAAAGGAGAGAATACTTGTTGATGAAAATCTCCTTTGGCCTGTGGATAATAGTAACAACTAATATTTATATTACATTTATGATATTACACATAATTACAGCATAACAGACAGCATATTACAGGAATTACAGTGTATATCATACTAAGCACTTACTTTTATGTTACTAAGCATTTGATTAAATGCTTAGTCATTTATACTAACAACGCCAAATTTCATTATCTGTAGTGGGCATATGTAGTATCTGGTGCAAATTTTGGTAATTCAAACATGCTCCAGTGAATTAAAAGGATGCATTTACCTCTATAACCTCAGGAGGCCAAGGTGCTAATGGGGTGCAGAGAATTCTTCCCAAGCAGGGAAAACCTAGCCCCAAGAACTACATGATTGTAGCAACCAATCTCAAAACAACAAAAAGTGATTAATAGTCCATATAGAAGGAGTTATGAGCAAAACAGAGCTTCAAATTTGGAACTACATAATCCAAAAGACAGTTCAAGGTACGGAGTGCATCCTGATTGACTCCAGGGCTTCTATAAGAAAAACTCTTGTTTCAACTACAGGATAAACTACAAGACAGAAAAGAACTTCTGAAAGGGATGGCAAAGACATAGGAAGGTCCCACTACCTGGAAGGTGGGCAAGTGGTATCTATCTGGAAGGCTGACATTAAGTGGCTATCATTGAAAATAATCTATTTGTGTCTCTTACTGGTAAACTGAATATTGTGTCTGGGTAATTGCCATATGAATAAATTCTTTAGCTGTAATGAATGAAACATATATATCTTACCAGGATACATGTGTCTATTGTCTTACTGATTTCATAACCATTCCCAATTGTAGAGTGGAGAATCTGATGCTATATCCACCCAGTATACTTTCCTACAGATTCTCTTAAGGTGTGTATGGCAGGGAATGTTTAACAGTAGGATTTCTGTGTGCTGTTTCCTATCTCTCTTGAACCCTCTGTTCCTTATCAGTTCTTGACAGGAGTGAGAGGAGTGGCAAGCCACTCCCAGGACTGAGGTGAAAGAGATGGGATTCTTGCATAGGATTTCCTTCATTAGCTTTTCCATATGGTGAAAGGGACTCTTGATATGGATTGCCTTTTGGCCTTATGGCCTCTATTGCTCCTTGTTTCCTTGGTAACTTGTAAAGCCTGGTCTTTTGATCTTTATCTGAAGAAGCTACCTTGTAATATGGTATATATACTCACACAGAATTCAATGAAGCACCCTTGTTCCATCAGACTTGGGTCCCCCTGTCCTTCCTTCTCTCTCTCTGTTTCTAGCTGATTCCCTGGAGCGTGAAGGCCAGCTGCATAACCTAGGGAATATTAGCCTCCTTCCTTCTTTCACTTTCTTATTGTTGACTCCGGACCACCAGGTTCTGGTCCATTAAAGGACCCCAACATGTGTATATCAGTGTGGTCTGCTGTGCTTAGTCACTCAGTCCTGTCCAACTCTGTGAACCTGTGGACTGTAGCTCGCCAGGCTCCTCTGTGCATGGGGATTCTCCAGGCAAGCATACTGGAGTGGGTTGCCATGCCCTCCTACAGTGTGTGTGTCAATAATATGTTCCTTTTCATTGCTGAGTAGTACTCCATGGAGTGGAAATTCCACTGGAATAGAAATTCCAGTTGGAATAGAAATTACAGTTTGTTTAAACAATTAGAGTTAAACTTTAAAGACTGCTTCACAAACATATTTACTTGATTTCAGGGGTAAAAGAGGGAAAGAAAATAGTCATTATTCAGGAAGTTATTAAGTCATTCCACCAACATTCACTGATAGCAGATTATTGGGCCAAATATATCTCTATACACTTGATTACAAAAATGACTAAGTCCAAAATAGGGTCAAAATGAGTTAAGTATCAGGGTTAAGATTGAAACCCAGGTCGGTCTAGAACTCAGGAAGCAAGAAAATGAATAGGTCAAAGAACATGTTATCATTAATAATAATTTTTTTAATGTAACAATTTTTCTAGGTTAAATTAAGACAGTCTAAAAATGGGTACTTCTGGTTAGTTATCATCCTAGACCATGCGTTTACTAAGCCACGCCTTACAACGGTTTTAAGGTCTGCTGCTGCTAAGTCACTTCAGTCGTGTCCGACTCTGTGCAACCCCATGGACGGCAGCCCACCAGGCTCCCCCGTCCCTGGGATTCTCCAGGCAAGAACACTAGAGTGGCTTGCCATTTCCTTCTCCAATGCATGAAAGTGAAAAGTCAAAGTGAAGTCACTCAGTCATGTCAGACTCTTAGCGACCCCATGGACTGCAGCCCACCAGGCTTCTCCGTCCGTGGTATTTTCCAGGCAAAAGTACTGGAGTGGGGTGCCATTGCCTTCTCCATGTTTTAAGGTCAACCACAGACAAAAACCCAGTTGTAAAGCAGCACTTGAAGACAGTGGGGCAAACCAAGTCGCGTCAGAGTAGGTATGTCTTCCCATCTACTGCTGTTCTGGAAAATACGCTTGGACTGGTAAGTCTAGTGTCCCTGAATTATCTTAGGCCTCTAATTTATTTCCTCTAGATCTCTGAAATTATTTGAAGATTTGATTTTAAACAAAGCAAAGCCAGTAGGGTACTGTTTATAAACTTCCATACAATGTTCACAGTATGGAGATTGAAACGCAAACTGGAGACCAAATAGAAAAAATTCTTGGTGCTTCAAAACAACCACAATCGGTTCCCTGACTATTTGCCACTTACGGTGTAATACACACAAAACCTAAGCACACACCTCCCAGAGAAGTGCCCCCTTCACACCTGATGCCTCTTGATCTGGGGCTCACAAGGCTTTGGTACAAAGTTCGAAAACAGAACCTTGCTCCTACGACACTGGAGACTCTTGGGACCAGAGGCGGGTAACTGCAAGGTTTTAAGATTTCCTAGTCAGGTCAAGGTCCAACAGAACAAAAACACACTCAAGAACTCCCCTGCACACGCCGGTGTTGGCGGAAGTGACGTCAGGGACAGTCGCCGCAGGAGGCGGGGCGGCCGAGGGAACGGCCTATTGGGGCCCGGGAGAGGCCGGGGGTGTGGCGGCGTCGGTGGCGAGGCGCCGGCCTGGGCGCGCCGGAGGGCGGGGCCTGCCCTCCTTCGGCGGCGGGAGGCGGTCACTCGAACTGGGCTCGGGGGCTGAGGCGACCGAGGGGCCATGCGGACTGCGAGGGAGTCCAGACCCTGCCCGGCCCTCCTCCCTCGCGCGGCAGTGACTCGGCGGCCGCAAGAGTAATCGCTGTCTTTGTTCCTTCCGTCGCCCTCGCGTCTCAGGCCGCCGCGCTCCGGCCGGCCCGCCCTTGGCCCCCGAGCCCCCATTCGGCTCGTGCCGCGCGGATGCGGCTGCCGGGCCTGGGTTTGGGCTTTGAGTGGGAGGAGGAGGAGCGGCGACGCCTGGACGGCATGCGATGGGGAACTGCTGCTGGACGCAGTGCTTCGGACTCCTCCGCAAGGAAGCTGGGCGGCTGCAGCGTGTAGGAGGCGGCGGAGGGTAAGCCCCGGGGAGGAGGGGCCCGGCGCCCCTGGCTCCTCCTATTCGGCCCCCGGCGGGGAACCCCGGTCAGTCCCCCGTTGGCTTAGAGGAGGCTGGGAGGCCAGCGACCCTGCGGCTGCACAGACGTCGCGTGGGTGGTCGTAGTGGGGCCCTGATCTGGAGGGGCCTTCCAGGGAAAGCTGAAAAGCGGGCGGGGTGTCGCTCCTGCCGCCTCCGAGCAAGATTCCCGCTGGGCGCGCTGTCACGCGGGGAAAGAGTCACGGGAGGCAACGTGTCTGGGAAGCTCGGGGCACCCTCCCAAGAAAGGGCGGTAGAGCAGGAGGATCCACGGCAGCCTGAGCGCACCCTGCGTTGAACTTGGGTTTATTGCCGAAGGTGGTAGTAGCTCTGTATTTGATTCTGTCTTTGGCACTGACGGAGCAGGTGAAGAATCTGCTTCCAAAAAGTTGATGTCTCTAAGAGGGGTTTTGTTTTTGTTTTTAGTGGAAATCATTTGGATGTTGGAGTAAAATTAAGTTCCAGACATTGAGCAGTTAATCCTTAGATATTTACGATTTGCTAGGTTTCCTGTGGGCATTTAGATTCGTAATACTAGTAACAAGAGGGACAGTGTGTTACTCTTTAATATTTTTTGGAATTCCGAGAGGAATGCCATGCCCCGATTGCTACCCACAAATTCTGTGACACCAGGAAAATCACAGTCCTTCTGAAGTTCTCTTGATTAAATCTGGGATATGCATAGATTTTTCTACTCACATCATGTATAGAATAATAGAATTTCATAATGATTCCATTTTTCTGTGTTTATTTCATAAGATATTGAAAAACTTAAATGCCTTTGAAATTGACTTTGTTGTTGTCTAATATTTCCCAGGAATTCAAACTTAGAATTGAAAATCTGAAGCACACCACTTTATGTAAGAAATGACATTAATTTTGCACTTTCAGAAACAGATTGCCAAGTTTTCAGGATCTGTCCCATTTAACCAACATCATTAGGTAATAAGATGTTCAACATACATTGAAGCCAAATGATTTATCATTTGGATCTTTTGGTGATGTAGATCTAATATGAATTACTCATTGGTTCATTAGGCGTTTTGTCACCTCTCTGATTGTGAGTAGCTAGGGCATTACACTGTCCCTTGAATGAAAAAATAAAGATTTAAAGACTTTGGGCCTAGTTTCGTATTTTAATTTCCCTAACTTAAGGGCTATTACTCTTACAGGGGAGCATGGCAGCTGTTTTATCTTCTCAGCAGAAGTCATCTAAGTTACTTCTAATTTTTATTTGTGGATGCTCTCATTTAGTCAAGCTGCTTTAATAGGCTTGCCTTAGGACTTGATGTCACAGAATCCTTGACCTTGTTATTGTTTTTATTTATGTTTATATGTAGTTATATTGTAAGATAATTAAAAATAGGATCTTATACCCAAATGACGTAAACAACATTATGTTTCACTTCGGAGTACATTATTTGGTGTCTTTGGGATTTTGGCTTTTTGCTCTTTCCTGGTGATTTTACAAACTAAAAATGTTTTCCTTAGAGTATAGCATTAAAATTACAGATTTTACTCCGTGAGCACATGAACTTGGCAGCTTAGGGAAGGTAAGGGAAAAATCAGTGAATCATTGTCAGTGCTAATTGTCTGTAGATGTCCCATAAAATATTAATAGTGGGATCTGTACTCATTTGGTTGTGGGCCAAACTTGAACAAACAAATTCTACTGAGGCAATGAGAGTCTGTGGGTTGTAGACACTGTCATCTAAAACAATATAATGATGATATCCATCCTTCTGTTTTAATCCCTAAATGTAGGTTTGGACAGTCCACTACTTGAATCTTCAGTTAACTTATTGTTGTTATTCATTTTAACTTTATTTTAGGAGCTTACATGCAGAGATGGGTGAATATAGTTTGTTTTTGTTTACAAATAAGGTTAAACTTTACCTCTCATTTCAGTAGTTGCTTTTTTTTTTAATCACCTGGTAATTCTGATTTTCTTTCAGGTATAGGTCTAGATGGTTAACTAGTAGTTCATCCAAGGACAAAAAAGTTGAGGAGCAATCACAAAAACTTGATTTCTGTTTGTCAGTGTGATGACCTTAGATGAAGAATCCTGGGCTTTCTTAGGCCACTTTAAGCTGGGCATCACAAAGGTACATTATAATCCAGGGCCTGGTTTTTGAGGCTTGTAGATTTCCCACAAGTATCTCAGAGTCAGATCGCTCATTTTTCACTATCCAAGTGCAAAACCAGAATTATCTATTTTTTAATTTGTAAAATTTTGGAGAATTCTGGTATTTTATGTTCTAGAATATGTCGACTAGTCAGAATATAAATGTCAGTGTTATGTCAGAAATCTTGATACTAGTAAAGTTATTTGGTGGTTAAGACAAAAGAAGTTAAGTACCTTTTAACTATCTTTAAGGGATAACATTTTAGACATCCTAATGAGTCATCCTTTTTCACTATGGGAGTTTTGCCTTACCCGTATAGTCTAGAGGGCTCCATCTGCTGGTCAGCTCTTTTTTCTTGAGTGATAGGAGAAATCTAGTGCATAGACACTTAGCCTGTTAGCTTTTTTCTTTCTCAAACTGAAGATCCAATATATTTTGTTGTGTTGTATTTTAATTCCCATTTTTATCTTACTGTATAATTCCACATAGTGCTTCCAGCTAAGATGGACTATAAAAAGAAAAGGTCACGTTTTATATCCCCCTTGAGACTTAACGTGTGTTGGCTTTTTTTGGCTCCAGCAGCAAAGTTGCCTTCAGATGGATAGTTCACAATGATTTTGTTTGTTTGTTTGTTTTTTCCTGGTAAAAATGATTTTAGTAATAACTGCCCACATTTGATTACTTTGTGTGTTCCAGGCACTATTCTTAAGTATTTTGCATTATCTCATTTATTCCTCACCACAGTCCTGTCAGGAGGGTGAGTACTGTGAGAGACATGATAGATTGATAATTAAAGGTTAGGAAGTTTAACTTGCCCAGGATAGCAGAGCTGGGGTTGCAGCCCAGATCCTTCTGAATTGAGAGCCTTTATCCTTAGCCACTAATATCATACAGCTTTATATTAAACATTATAAAATTTTGTTAAGCATATAAGCGTTATAAACATTTAATTGCTGTATCTCAGTGCATTATCTTATATGTTGTCACTGGAAGATCTTACGCATTTCCAAAACTTGGCTGTTTATTTTTTGTGTGGTAGGCTGTCTTCCTGTTCTTGAAATGGTGCACTTCTCTGCAACATCGCTTTTATCTTTTTGTTTTCCTGTTCTGGCTGTATTTACTCTATCTGCCTATTAAATATGGAGTTTTTCTTTGTCTTGTCTTTATTTAGTTCCCTTAATTTCGCCCACTCCTGTGGTTTCAACCACCAGCACTTCCAGAGCTCACGTCTTCTGAACAGGGTTCTTTTCGGCGGTTCAGCCCTGTGTTTTCAGTTGTCTGCTGACAGGGATACTTGGATGTACCAAGGCTCCTCATATCAACTTGTCTAAAGAGTCTAATAGCTATGTACCGTTAAATGTCTGAAATCCTGCATTTTCTTTCCCCCTAGATTTCTTCTTCTGCCTCATGTATCCCCTAATCAGGGATTAGGGACTCCCGTAACAGCTCCCATTCAGAGTCTCTATGCTACAAACTTTATGTCCTCTAGGGGGAGAGGGGCGAAGAATCCGCCTGCAGTGCAGGAGATGCAGGTTTGATCCCTGGGTTGGGAAGATCCCTTGGAGTAGGAAATGGCAACCCACTCCAGTACTCCTGCTTGGAAAATTCCATGGACAGAGGAGCCTGGCGGGGTACAGTGCATGGGGTTGCAAAGGATTGGGCTCGATTGAGCCTGCACACACCACTCTAAGTTGCTAGTCAGTGTCTTCTTAATATGTACTGAACCTGTGGCCTTCCTCTGCGCTTCTTCCTTAAACTTTGTCTTTCAAATCACCTGCTCAGTGGCATCTAGACTGCTCTCCCTGGTGTATCTCTGTGCTTTGGGCCATCTTCCTTTCCTGTCAGTGGAATTCAACTTTCTAAAACCCATACTTGGCTTTCCCTGGCTTAACAGTTTCCATCTGCAAACTATTTCTTACAGCTAAATTGCCCAGCCTTTTTTTCCCTTCTGTGACAGATGATGAGTTGCAAGGCATTCAAACATATGACATAGTGTCCATCTGAATACGCAGGATTATATGCAGGTCTGCATTTGGGTAAAGACTGTGTATCTCACTCTTTGCTCTCTCATTCAGAAAATCTTGTCAGAATACAAATCAAAATAACATTAAAAGGAAAACATGGACTATTCTAATCTCAGAAAACTTTTAACTCATTCATAAACCTTAGTATTTTAACTTTTTTTGATAAATGATAATCTTCCAATTCAGAGTAGTATGAAGTTCAGACACCTGACAAGATAACCTTCATCTATTTTACCAGCCTAATTACATTTTCTATTTATAGTTCCCTTAGAGTACAGCATTAAAATTGTAGGTTTTATTCCTTGTTGACATGAACAGGGCAACATAGGCAGGGGAAGTCCGTGAAAGGATTCTCTGCCATTTTTTCGCTTGGCATATGCCAAGTACTTGGTATACCAAATGGACACTACCTGTTTCTGTTTTCCTAACACGTGGTGTTCTCTCTTCTTGTGCCTTTCTGTACGTGATATTTTTCTTCTTTTCCTGTTCTTTTTGAGCTTTTACTTATCCTTCAATATTACCTTCCCTGTGAAACCTGCTCTAACCCCCTGAAACAATATTATTTCCCTGAGGAAATGATATTTCCTACAGGCTTAAGTCCACTGTGTATTAGGGATTGCAAACTTTTTCTGTAAAGGGCCATCTAATACACATTTTAGGCTTTGCAAGCCATAACATCTCTGTTGCAGCTATTCACCATTGCCATTTTAGCATAAAAGCAGCCATAGACAGTATGTAAATAAATGAAGGTGACTGTGTTCCATTAAAACTTTATTAACAGAAACAGGCATTGGGCCATAGTTGGCCTGTGGAGTGTAGCCTGCTGCCTCTTGGTATGGCCTGAGAGCTCTTCTAGTTCGGGGACTGTGTTTAACTTTCTTCATTTTTAGTAAAATGAGTATTACTTGTGAACTTGTAAGTTCTAGGAAATAGTACATATTCTTCTTTTTTATTTCTCAGGCTATCCCCTAACTTTGGAAAAACATTACATGGTGAAACATACATCCCACCAGTTTTGTGTTGACTTTCTTTTTAGCGACCATATAGAGTACCAATGAGAATTTTAAAGTATTTTACAATAATTTGTATTACTAAAATATAGTAATCAGTAGTCACTATTGAGAGATTCAGGTTGGTTTTCTGCATATTTGTCAGCTTTGAGAAATATATAAGTGTAAGACGTTTCTCTTGGAATTTCAGAAATTAGGAAGGAAAACCATAGTAGCCTGAAATGAGTATGAATTTCTTGGACATTCTGTGTTGTACCTTGAGGACTCCCCAGAGCTCTGTTCTGAATCTCCCTCTGTTCTTCCTTAATATATTTGCCTTCCATAATATACTTTTCCTGGCTGATGGTAGGAAAGCACATGGTTTTACCTATTACCTGCATACTAATGAGCTCAGTCATCTTAGTCTGAGCCCTGAGTATCTTAATTGCCTACTGAGTATCTCCCCTTGGATATCAAACATAACCTCAAATTCAGTGTGTAAAGTTGAGCTCACCTTTCTTTCCTTCTCACAGTTCTTCACTCCTTTTTTTTTCCACCATTTTTTTAAAACCCCAAGTAGTTTTACTACTCTGTGCCATACTTTGTGAATGGCAAAACGAGATACAACTACCAAAGCCATGGATCTGAGAAGCATATTAAAGTCCTCCCTTTCACGCATCCTCCAAGTCTAAGTTGTCACGTTTTGTAGATTATACCTTCTGAATGTCCTCTACCATTTTCTTCAGTGGTTTACCATACTTTCAGGGTAAAGATTAGAATCTTCAGTGTAGCTTTCAAGACCTCACATTATCTATTCCTTGCCTTTTTTGTTTGTTTTTGCCTCATTTTGTCACACTCTTCCTTGAATCAGTTTCTTTCCTATTTACTTAGATAAATCTTACTCATCTTTTAGTTGCCATTTCAAAGATTATTTCTCACAGAAGTCTTCCCAGTCTGTTTCCTAATGGAACCGTCTTCCTTATCTTGTCAGCACTTCCTCAGACTGTAATTAAACCTGCCATAGTCTGCTTATTTGATTAATGTTTGTTTTCTGCTCTCG
The DNA here is from genome assembly GCA_006410615.1 of Neotragus moschatus. NCBI lineage: Eukaryota > Metazoa > Chordata > Mammalia > Artiodactyla > Bovidae > Neotragus > Neotragus moschatus. The sequence continues at coordinate 346,779 of SJYA01000926.1, read as the reverse complement.
GTGTAAAGGAACACGTTCATGCTTACTTTGCTTACCATTGACTACCCAACTCCAGGTTATATGCTTAGTATGTAGATGTTTAGTAAATACTTGTTGACAGAATTAATGTATACAGTCTGATCTTTTCATTCCCCTTCACCTTTGGTAGCTACTGCTGCTCCCTAAACGTTTCTTTCCACTACTGGGGGGTGTGGCTGATTCCTTCTCCTTCAGCTGATTTTTGATGCTCCTCTTGAGAACATAGCCCTTTCAGAGCATGGTAGTCGTTAATTCACCTGTGTGTCTGTCCCATTAGACTGTAAGTCTCCTGAATCGTGGGTCAATTTTTACTCATTTTTATATTTTAAATATAAATACATACCTATCTCCGTCATTCATCCAGGGAAGTAAGAAGACTTAGAAGATTCAAAATCATGGACACATTAAGCAGCAACAGTTTTTAAAAGGAGAAGGTTGTCGACAGTTGCTGATGCTGCTGATAGACTGCAGAAGATGAGTGAGGAAGAAAGAAAAGACCTCTAAGGCCCCTTATGGTTGTTGGTTTCTTCTAAGTCAGGTTTCTCTTAAAGGACAGTGGCTTTTTTTTAACCCGTGTTTTCTGTCTTCAACATGTTTTGCAGGAAGATTTGCCTCTTCTCTTCCAAGGAACATAATAAGTTTTTTGAACATCCATTCTTCCTAAATTTGCCTTCATTAGGGAGAGACTTATTTAACAGCAAATATTGTTACTTTATTATTACCACCTATGTTGACGCTGTTCCTACATGGAAAATCTGTTGATGGATTATCCCTTGAGATTTGAATAGTTAAACCTGCATTGATGTATTTGATACTACCTGAAAAATGATTTGTCCATCGTCGTCAATGTAATAGCTTTTGCCGGGGCTTCTATCTCTGACCTTTCCAATCCTCTGTCCAGAAAAGAAGAGTCCTGGGGAGCTTTTAATTTTTAATAGACTATGGAACAAATTTACCATGATTCTTCGTTAATTATTTATAATGTCAAACAGAAGGTGAAAGACTGTTATTTTAATAGATATTATACAGTAGAATATGAAGAAAAGGAACTATAAGAATGTACGATTTATGAGAAATTTTAAAGTTATCTTTTACTTAAGTCACTTTGATATAAAAGAGTATTTGCCTGCTTTGCAAAATAACATGTAGGAGCATAAAGAACTGTATTTTCATTCTATTCTTGATGAGAATGATTTTGTCCTAAATAAATGATTGTCTTAATATCTGCCTTGATAACACTGATAAATAGATATATATACTAGAAGCACCATTTTTGTACCGCTTTACTTTCAGACTGTTACAAGTTCTTTTACTTGCCATGATCATTTGGAGTAGGATAGCCTATCTTTTCTACCTCTTTAATATCCTTTACATACTTGAGTCAACTTTCACACCTTTAGCAACAGAATGGTTATACAGAAACTTAACATTACTTAGAGGAAGCTCTCAGGGACATGATGATTGTGTGTAAAGAAATGTGCGAGGATTGCTTTGGAGAGTTCTAGACTGTATTTAAAAAGAGGGAAAACAGACTTTTGTTTTAAATTATTGGTTTTGGAACCTTGAGTTTCAGCAGCTCGTAATTAGTGCACCTGAATATACATGCTCTTGAATACAATGGTGGGTTGTTCCCTATTTTCTTTGTCATTTTCCCCTTCCCTCCAGGGCTTATGACTAAATTCATGATGCACATGTGTTGTGACTGTAACCAATTACTTCACAGCTCAGCTTTCTTTTCTGTGATACTGTGATCCTAGAGGGCTTTTGCAGCTTTTTACACCACTTTGTCATTTTTCCTTTCCCCGCTCTGGCATTTAAGTTTTGGGTCTTGGATTTACCACATTTATTTTTTCTCCTGCACCTCCATTCCTGACACTTGCTTCTTTTCTGTTTCATCCCCATTGAGATTATGACACTCTCATCATCTTGCATTTTCCAGTCCATCTGCCTCACTAGATGATTTTATCTTCTAAATATTTCTTTAATCTATTCATTTCTCTCAATGACACCACTCTAGTCCAAACTGTCTAGGCTCAAATTTTAATTGCATAATTATCCATACATCCCCTCTTTCTCTGTGCCTTTGTCCCCACTCATTTCTCTCTATGGTTCCTGACACTTGCAGGAGCAGATTCTTATGAGGACCCACGTTTTCTCTTAACTTGAAGGAAATAATGGTGTTTTCATTCCCCATATAGTCAGAGACAAATTCTTCATTAAAGGAAGAGAGTGATGATTGCTAAGGGAGAGCATAGAACACTTTAAACATAAATCATAATACTAGAACACAGTGCTACTGGAAAACTCAACTCATTTCTGTTTTTATTTGAGAAATGGGAAAGATAGAAGAATGGGAGCACTAGATTCCTGGAATATTACGGTACTTTATTCACATTGCATATTTTTCATGAATTATTATGATAATATAATTATTATTGTAATATATTATTATGATAATACCAAATGTTTTGGGTTTTACTGATGATCTCTTAATGGGCAATAAAACTGCTTTGCATCTGTTAGCAAATAAAGATTGTACAGGAAAAATTATTTTTTATTCTTTATAATAATAAACATTTAGTCATGGTAATATACCATTCTCTTTTACTAAATCTGTCTGCCGTCTCTGCACACATATACACATAATAAAAAGTATTCTGATCTATCCTAACACCTCCTGGATTTTTCCATCTCCCAAAGGGGTGCTTTCTGTTAAAGAATCCTGACACACTAGAAGGCACTGGCACCCCACTCCAGTACTCCTGCCTGGAAAATCCCATGGACGGAGGAGCCTGGTGGGCTGCAGCCCATGGGGTCGCTGAGGGTCGGACACGACTGAGCGACTTCACTTTCTCTTTTCACGTTCATGCATTGGAGAAGGAAATAGCAGCCCACTCCAGTGTTCTTGCCTGAAGAATCCCAGGGATGGGGGAGCCTGGTGGGCAGCCATCTATGGGGTCACACAGAGTCGGACACGACTGAAGTGACTTAGCAGCAGCAGCAGGAACCCACTGTGTGAGTTTTGGATCCCCATGAGAGGATGGCGGGTGTTCTCTGCCATCAGTTTAGGCAACAATAACAGGATCCACGTTATAAGTGAAAGTTTTAAAATTTCCAGGCACTTGCAGTGGTAAAGGAGTTTGAGGGACTCTGACCTGTACCAACTTGTATACTATAATAGTTGGAAGACATACAGTTAATGGAATGTGGTCATATCTTTGGAGCAGGTATTACATAGGAGACACTTATTTGACTGCATGTGAGTTTCACTAGTAGGAGCAGAAAAAAATGATTAGAATTTTTAAATTTCAGCTTTATTCAGGTATAATTGACATAATTCTAAGACATATAAAGTATGTATCATGGTGATTTGACATTTGTATACATTGTGAGGAGAAATTAAAATTAAAGTCAATATTTGGCCCTAGTTGGAAAAGTTAATGGATTATTTGGTTGATGTATGTATGAAGTATATTGTTTTTCATTTTCTTCCTCTTATTTTTGCAGGCATGGCTTTGTATAAACATATATGATCCCACCGGGGCTTTCCACATGGCACTGGTGGTAAAGAACCCGCCTGCCGATGCAAGAGACGTAAGAGACATGGGTTCCATCCCTGGGTCAGGAAGATCCCCTGGAGGAGGGCCTGGCAACCCACTCCAGTATTCTTGGCTGGAGAATCCCATGGACAGAGCAGCCTGGTGGGCTACAGTCCATGGGGTCAGAGAGAGCAGACACGACTGAAGCAACTTGGCATGCATGCTTACATGTGATCCCGCCATCTAGAGATAACCACTGTTAGCAAAACGACATATATCTTTTTAGATTTTTGTTGTTTTGTGGGATCATATATGTTTATACATTTACTTTAACAAAATTGGAAACATGCTCTTATAGATTATTTAACACACCAGTATTTTAACAAGATATTTTTCTTGCTACAGTAAAAATAATGAGATAAAATTTTAAATTTAATTGTATTTTATTCTAGGTAATAAATATATATAAATTAACTTACGATTACCAGTTTTGTAACTGTTAGGACCAATAGAAAATTATGAGTTGACTAAACACTTAAACTGCATTTAAAAATCTGGACTATCTGTATTCTTTTGTAAGTTCGATGTTTCCCTTTTGTAAATATAAGATGCTGTATATTGGAGAATTTAAAGTTGCTTTTGAGGAAATAATTTTTAAAGTTGTTATTCTGTTTTTCTTCCCAGATCCAAGTATTTTAGAACATGCTCAAGAGGTGAGCACTTGACTATAGAGGTAAGTAGTGTTGTAAGTCTGTTTGGATAAAAGTACCTTGAGAAGGGCAAGAGCGACATTGTTTTTTTATTAAGGGGGATGGATGTGGACCTAAATTTAGTATGGATTATTTATATTTCAGTATCATCCATGCTGGTGAAGAAGGAAAGAATTGGAGTGGTGGGGGAAGTGTAAATGGGGAAAACAAGTTTGCAGAAGATTAAAGTCCTGTTCTTCCAATAGAATTGCTTAAGAGATAGTGTTTTTGTGTTTTCTTTTTGTCTTTTCTGCCCTGCACAGCTGAGGTTGAGGTATTCTTCTGTCAGTTACAGTGGCTTAGTAGCTGTGAGTCTAGACATCTCTGGCCTGCCCTAGTAGAGCCGTGACAGAATCAAAGCAGCAAGTTGATTTGAAGCAACTCTACAAAAAGACTCACTGAGTTGATTATTCTTTGTTATGTAAAACATAATGACAGAATCTGCCATTTGCTCAGTCCCTACTATGCACCAGCCTTCACCATATAGTTTATCAGTGTCACTGCACATTCTTGCTACAATTCTGTTGAACAGGTGGCTGTCACCTTGCTTTATGGGTGAGAATCAGAGGCTTAGACAGGAGAAGAAATTGGACTACATTACAACACTTACATGTGGCAGAACTTATAGCCAATCCAAAACTGCCTTTTATATTAAGTAAAGAAACATGTGAACCAGGAATTAGGTTTGTTTCTTTGTTTTTAATAAATTACAAACCAGCACAAAATATAAGTTCAAAGTAATAATGTTAAACACTTTAAAGTCGTCACTTTAGATTCTTGTAGTTTCTCAACATCTTGAATTCACTGTTTCCTGATCTTTAAACAACAAAAAAATATTAACAGCTACATTTTCCTTTCTTTCAAGTAGTCACATATCATATTATTTCTATTTAAAGCATAAATATTTTCATAATATAATTTAACATGATGACTTTCATTTGGTCATTTGACATGATAGCATTCATCACCTTATGATCAAATTTTTACATTTATATCTCTAGAAAGACACTGTATTTAGAAATAGCAACTACCATCTTGATTTTCAGTGAATAGTTATATGAATGAATAGATGAATAAATAAAAACATAAGAGAAATTCTTGAATATCTTTTAGCTCTATTTCTTGAGGGATTTACAGTATTAAATAAGTCTTTCTGAACTCAGGTGAATTAGGAAATTCTGGCAGTGTGGACTTAAAAGATCCACGAAATAGTTAATTCAGCTAGTTCAGATGAAAGTTTTGGTATATAAGTTTCTGATTTATGTAGAAAATTGCTGTAATTTTCCATTTTCTTTTTAATAAAAGTCATAAATGATGTATTCTTATCTTGGCTGTCTTGTTTAATAAATCAAATGAAATGGTGTATAAGAGATACTTATATTTTATCTTATAAAATAAAGGCATATTATTTTTGAAATGAAAAAGTGATTTTAAATTTTTTGTGAGATATATACCTTAGACAAATATCCATCCTAACACTTTCTTTCTTGTTGTTTCAGTTTGAGAATCTAGTAGAAAGTGATGAAGTAAGTATTTTCACAGCAGTACAAAATCCAATTTGTTCTCAAAGAGCATCTCACTACTTCTGACAGTTATTTTTTAACATTTTCATGTTATCTTTTCTTTTAGAATTTTTAACATTTTAGTTTTTAGTTTTACTTTTTAGTCCCTTATTTCCTTCTCTTACTAATTTATATTAGCAAATTATTCAGAATTTTCTATGGTGAAAGATACGTAACACTATATATGTATACACGGCCTCTGTAAAACACCACACACGTATATAATATATATAGGTTAAATTCCTCAGTGATCCAGAGTAAACCATTTTTTGACCCATAGTTTTCACAAATTTCTGAGGGTGGAATTTATACTTTCTGACTTTAGCCATTATATTTTTCTCAGTTTTCTTTTTATTTTTATGTTTCACCTCATCTAAAAACCTATTTTAAGATGTATCCCAAGTACAGAAATGTTAAAATGGAAAAAAAAAAAGTACGTTTTGGAATTAGTGCAGCATGGCATATGTTTCTTAGGCACTGGTGTGGTTAGAGTTCTAGTTTGTGTGTTAATTTCAATCTTTACTAATCACATGAGTTTGTGCAAATCACTTAACCTTCCTTGAGCCTACTTCTCACATCTCTAAAGTGAGTGCGTGTAGAAGAGCATCGCAGGTTTTGTCTTTCTTTATCACTTTTGTTTTCTGAGGAAAGAGGAAAATATATTACACCAAATTTAAATTATTCTTTAGCCCAGCATTTCCCATAGTGTGTACACGATACTAGTCTCAGTATAAATTAGCATATTAAAGGTTCTGAGAAGAACTATTAAATTGTTAAAGAACTGTTAAAATTATTTCAACTTGTCCAATTTAGCATTTCCCAAATTAATTTGGGTATAAATCCATTTTTAAAATAGTAATACATATTTATTATCATCTGATAGAACATATTTGAGAAACTATCTTTTAACCTTTTGTTTTCCCAGTAAAATTTCTCCCAAATAGTTTTAATGTTTCATAGAATCTAGTTTCTTTCCCTTTTCAGAAGCAACTTTAATTTTGTGTATTTTTTTAAACAAACACTTAACAGGATATTTTAAAAGTTTCTGACAGTACTAAATGTAAGAGTTCTCTTAACCTTCGATACAATTCATCCTCACATTTCACTACTTTTTTTTTAAAAAAATGTGATTCCTTTTGTTTTCCTAAGGGGCATTTTGTTGGTTTGAGTTTGTTTGCTGACCAGTCTGTTCCTCTCTCATGTCATAGTGTTTGGTTTAATTGAATGTCATGTCCTGCTTTGTAGTGCTTTTTCCTAAGTTGATGTGGACCATTTGGAATTTTCTTTCTGCAGTTACTTAGTCATATATTTTAGTTGTGGGATGTGAATAACTCAAATATGTAAGAAATGCATAAATCCATGGTCATTATGTCCTATAAAGTTGCTGTCAACGCTCAATTAGTGAATACCAGAACCTTACTCCTAGGGAAAATACAGCATTAGCTTCCTGCAAGCTTCTGATCACATTTTTATCAGCTTAACAACATATAACCTTATTTTGTGTTTCTGTTTGACATCTTATTTTTAATGTATACTATTGATTCATTAACTTTGAACTCACTGTGCACAGCACATAATAATTTATGCCTGAATGTAGCTTATCTAACACATACTTTCTTCACAGACTGTATCATAACTTCTCGTGTGATTAGGAACAATAGATAGCACTTTCGCACTACACATGGGGGTCATTTTAAACAGCAAAATCAGCAACAAAGAAAGGTGCAAAAAAGTGGCGCTGCATAGGCTGCGAAGAGGGCGCCCCGCAAGTGCTGAAGCAGGGAGGCAGAGCATCGCCTTCTGCTTGAGCTGGGGATGTGCATATCAGGCAGCTTGGGCTGCTGCTGCTCTGGTCATGCTCATGAGTGACCACAAGAATGCAGGGAGTGTTGGCTCTGATGTTACAAATAAATTTTAGCTCATTGGTGAATTTGCAGTTTTGGAATCTGCAAATAATGAAGATCGGTTGTAAATGATGAGAGCATAGAGAGTATGTCTGTCTAGTACCGTCTTGAACCCAGAAGTTCATTTGGTATATAGTAAATATTTGTTATTAAAAAATTAGGAAATGCTCAGCAATTGGTTGCTTTTTAATTAAGCTAGATATTAAAGTAAATTTTGCCTTTGAGAAATAGTAAAATGTTAAAGCTTTTTGTTTAAAACACTTTTAGTAATGAAATCTGTTAAAGATAGGTAAGCAGAAAATATTTTGACTAAATAAAAATTTTATTGGCTTGCCTTAAATAGAATTCAGCTAGTGAAATTTGTGTAATTGTTTAATTCTTGTACAGGGAGAAAGCCCAGGAAGCAGTCATAGGTAAGGTGTTTTGTTTTGTTTTTTAAATAAACAAATACTTCTATATAAACTATAATAAGCTTCTAAAAATCCAGGCTGTGTCATCTGCTTGCTTTGAGGCATTGAACAGTTTACATTTCAGGACCTTGGTTATTTCTTTCTATAAGATTGAGATAAATAATAACATTTCAAAAGATTGTTTTAAACATTAAAGATTTTAATGTGCCTAAGTGCTTTCTTATTGAACCTAAGTTTTTATGTATATTTTAGTTTATAAACAACTATATTAATATTGATAAGTACATTTCTTTGAATTTTTTAAAACTTTATACCCCTTTTCCTTCCTTAATGACATTCTGAAACTTGTTTTACTAATCATGTGTTTCACTTTGTATAAATAATACCTCAAAACACTAATTAAAAAAAAAAACGCCCAGCAGAAGTTAGGGCTAGAGGAACAAATGTAGGAGACATGACTATATACAGTGCTGGTTAAAACCATAATTATCAAGGCCTAAGGTTGGAGAAGATGAGGAGGTGGAGTGGTTGGATCATGGAGAGAGAGCATTGGTTTAATGGTTTGAGGATTGAATAGACAGACACTAGAAGAAGATTCAGAAGACAATCAAGAAGCAGTGGGCAAAAGCAATCAGGAGAGCATAGAAAGCCAAGGAAGGAGGTAGAGACAGACTAACAGACAGATGGAGTGGAGGGAATGGCCAGCATTGCCGCAGGAAAGGGAAGTAATAATATAAGGACTTAAAACTGTCTTACATTTGGCAACATAGAAGCCATTGATTACCTAGTAATGAAAGCAGAGGCAGAGGGCCATTTTTTGATCGAATGGGGAGTAGGAACATAGAAGGTAAGAGAAACACAGTAGTTAAGAGCAAGGAGCTAGACTACTTGGGTTCAGATTCTAGCTTTTCCATGACTTACGTGGACATAATCTGTCTTTGCCTCATTTCCCATATCCATCTACCTTACAGGGTTGTTGCAAGAGTTAAAATTAGTATATGCAAAGCACATAAAAGAGAACCTGACACATAGTAACTGCCAGATGTGTTCGCAATCAAGCTTAATTTCAGACGTTTTGGCTGAAATGGGAAAGAGAGGGAGCAGTAGTTAGAGACAGGTATAGATCAATTGAAAGCTTTTCCTTCTTTCTTCTTCCTTTCTTTCCGTCTTCACAGGAAGAGAGGTGAAAACAGGTAAGAGTAGACTTAAGAAGAGAGGTGCTAACTGATGATGCAGTGGCCCACAAACTTCTCTGGAGTAGGGGTGGGATGGGAGGAGCCCCAGTGACGCATGAATCAAGTATGAGCAGGGTGGGTGACCCTGAACAAAGGAAGGAAAGAAAGGAGAGAAGAGAGGACAGACCGAGATAAGAGGAGGACTGACAAGAAATTGAGGGATTTGATGGGTGGAGACATGTTTCCTCATGTCTCATAGTGGGGTGCAGTTGACTTCTAAGAGAAAAGAGTTTGCATGAGGAACTTAAAGAGTGTGTATGTGAAGATTTTGAAATAATTAGAATAGTATATGCGAGGAAGTTGGCCACGTATAAGTAAAGGGTTATTGCTAGAGGCAGAGGCCCAAGTGTATGTTTGATTTTTTTCTAGCAGCTCTCAGCAGGAAGTGCTAATCTTAGAAATGATCCAGAGTCAGAGAATGAGTAATCTGGGTGAATAAGGCATAAGAAGGTTATGCAAGAGGGTGATTGTGTGGGTAAGAAAGTACTTCAGATTTGCCATGCGATCCATATTGGTTGTAAGCGAAGCCAGAAGGTGATCTGGATAGATAAACAAGAGAGAAAAGGGAAGGATCAAGGGCCTGAGGTGGCCAGGGGGATTGGGCAGGATAAATAGGAGGGCACTGGGTGAGAGAGGTAAGAATTACAGAATGACATGAGGGCTGGTGTCAAGAGTATAGTGTACTGAGGTTTATATTTTATGATGCACATCTAGGGATATGGTCAAAAAGAACCAGAGCCAAAGTAAAGGTACATGGAGTCCACATTTCTTTAAAGTTGATTGTGGTGCTAAAAAATACTCTTGATAGTATGTCATCTTCAACTTATGTACCAAATTGGTACATAAAAAAGATATGAGAATGTATGACTTTTTTTTTCACTCTTAAGAGTTGAAATCAGCATTGAATTGCTTTAGCACATTTTGACAGTAAAATTTCAGATTTTATGAGTTTTATTTAAACTTGAACTTACCAGCACTTTTTTTTTTTTTCACTTTCTTTCTCTCCCTTATTTTTCTGTGTAGGCCTCTTACTGAGGAAGAAATTGTTGACCTGAGAGAGAAGCATTATGATTCCATTGTTGAAAAACAGAAAGATCTTGATATGAAAATCCAAAAAGAGGTAGTTAGTCTTATGTTGCTTAATATATTTTATCATGTCTCTGTTTATAGGAGAAAGGTGTTATTAAATAATATATTGCATATGAATAGTCATTGGGCCTAAATTTAGATATATGCAGATGAAAATTATTTAAAAGTTAAAAATTATTCCAGCCTATAATAATTTGGCTTAGTTTGGTTTAATTTATCAGCAATCATATGCTGCGAGTAAGTGAAGAGAATACGTCCTTCTGAAAATGATCTTCTGAACTCACAATTAGGCACTGTGGTAAAATACCTGAACCTTCGTGTTTAAAACTTTAACATTAAAAAATGATTGTGTTTTAATCTTTCTGTTAGTCTTGGATTTAATTACTCTTACTAAGTGAACCAAGTACTTCTAACAATCATAAATGTTCTATTTATTTTAGTATATTTACAGAAATGGCCTATAATTAGTTTTGCTATTCATTCAACTTAGTGGAATTAGTAATATTCCATTATACATTTAAAAATAGTCTGTTTAGTACCTATTTAATACTAAATTATTTCCAATTAATGATTTCAACAGCATTAATTTAAGCTGTACAGTAGATGCTAATATTAGGCTAAAGAAAAATATTGTGTTGAATTTTATTTTTAAATTTGATTTGACTTGCAACAGATTATCACTAAAGTAGTTTGTATGCTACTATGAATGGCAGGAACTTAAATTTGGAATTAATTTTTTAATGATAGTAATAAAATTCAGGACACATGTATCAATGTGACATGAACTTTGTGAAAGCTTACTTCACTTTGGTAGACAATGATATGATTGACCTTAGTTTTGAAGACCTTGAACTAACAAGGGCCCAAACAAAAAACTAAGTAGGGTGATAGGCATTGGAATGATTGTTGAGAATGAAGATCACTGCATATTCTAAAGAAAGAAACAGTCTTGTATTTATGCAAACTAGATGCTCTACTTTATAACTCAACATCTAAGAATTCTGTAATATGTTTTGTACTATTTGAAATACTTTGTAAAAAGAAATTGAAATAAATCACAAAAATTTCAATTCTGTTGCGCTTTGTAGAGCTCAATTCTTTTTTTAATAATTTCTTTTTATTTTATAAATAGAAACATTTTATTTTTAGAGCAGTTAGACAGGTTCTGATTTTTGTTAATCCTTACTGTTTTGTTCATGCACAGTTAGCCTTACAAGAAGAGAAGTTAAGACTAGAAGAAGAAGCTTCATACGCTGCACAGCGTGAAGCAGCCAGGGCAGCAAAGCAGCGAAAGCTCTTGGAGGTGAGGGGAAAAGACCCCAGCGTATATTTAGGCTGCTTTTCTCCTGATTCTCTCTGACAAGTCTTAGTTGGGACATTTTTTCCCCTAGAATCAAGGGCTTCTTGTTTAACAACGAATGTATTTATTCCTATACTCTTAGGAATTTTAGCAGCTAGAAATAGCATCAAATTTTATATTTGACATTGAGCATTGTTTGGCTTTAAATTAGGAGAAGCTAATTCTTGTTAGAGTTTCCCAGGTGGCTCCGTGGTAAAGAACCCACCTGCCAATGCAGGAGACACAGGTTCAATCCCTGGGTTGGGAAGATTCCCTAGAGAAAGAAATGACAACCCACTCCAGTATTCTTGCCTGGGAAATCATATGGATAGAGGAGCCTGGCGGGCTACAGTCCATGGCATTGCAGAAGGGTTGGACACCACTTAATGACTGAACAACACCAATTCTTACTTCTCCCAAAGAAGAAATTTACTTTTCCAAAATTCAGTATTCTTTTGGAAAAATAAATATACTCTTCGATGAAACACTGCAAAACTGACCTTTAAATACAATTTCTGCAGCGTTTTAAAGTTTATTTTTGTGAAGTTTTTCCCCCGCCCCAGCAATTTCTTGAACTGTTGGAGTTTCTTATGCTTCCTAAAATTGGGGTAAGCTAAGTGATTTCGCCACATAGGAATACTATATTTTTCATCTTTGCACTTTTGTGTTTGGGAGATTGACAGTTTGGGTCTTGGGAAATCTTTGACATATTATCAGAGAAAACAATAGTTTTATCATAATTTACCATGTGGTATTCAAATATGGCATTCTCATAATGCCAGACAAGCTTAATACCAGACATTTATGGAGCCCCAGCAGGAACTGTTTTGATTAGTTTACATGTTTTACCTTATTTAGTCCTCACAACAATGCTGGGAGAAAGATAGTGTTTTTAATCCCCATTTCACAGGCGATGAAACCAAGGAACAGAGATATTAAATAACTTAAGATCCCACAGCTGATAAGCGGCAGAGCCTGTGTTCAAGCATCGCTCAGCCAGTTTTCTGCTTAGTGTCTTGCGCCATCTTTTGCCCGCATGAACTCTGTGCGGTGTGAGCTGAAGTGCAGAACAAGGATTATGTCACATAATAACTATTGTAACTTAGAGAAACTAAAAAATCATGCTTCTGTGTGATTTCTGTGTGATGTGTGCTCTTTATCTCTCTTTCTCCTGTTTTTGGTGTTTTATCAGAGTATGTGAGGGCGTTTTATTTTGTTTAGTAAGTTCTAAGGCATGGAAAAGTTTTAAAATTAACTACCTTTTTCTAAGAAACTAAATATTTTTCTAATTCTGATTTAACCATCTCTTTCTACTATAGTTCTCTGCTGCTTGCCTTTTAAAGACTAAAAAGGATTCCATATGCAGACTTTTATTTGAGTTCTTGCGTTTTTTTTCTTCTGGAATAAATAGATGTGGGAACACATGCAATCTGTACACCATACACTGACACAGAGGATACACATCATGGGAACTCATTTGATTTCCACAGTAGCCCTGCGGATTTGCCAGGGCAGTATTATAGCCGTCTGTAATTTACAGATGAAGAAGCAGAAAATACAGGACATGCCAGGGACACACAACTAATAACTGTCAGAGCCACAACTCCTGACAGGTTTTCTAAATCCTTTGTTTTTATTATTTCTGAGTAAGCTCAGCCGGATCTTTTAGCTCTTTTATTTTATTGCTAATTTCACCCAGGATAGAACTTCATATACTGTTTTAACTATTACTTTCTTGCTCCTCATCTTTCCAGTTATTAGAAGTTTTTAGGTGCAACAAGGAAGTTACCAACATATATCTTTAAAGTTATTTTTAGTAGCCCTATGAATATTCTGACCATGTAAGGATTATACACTGAAAAATTAAGAGAAATTCTGCCCTTAAATAAGATAATATAGAAGTGAACAGTGATGAATTTAAGGAAAAAGACTTCAACAGAGTAACTTTTTAAGTTTTAAAATTTTGGCATTTCATGAATAGAAAACATAATTTTACAGTAGACTGATCTTGTGTCACATTATGTTTCCAAAGCAAGAAAGGCAGAGAGTTGTGCAGCGATGCCGTGCTTCCAACAGTGGAGAATATCAAAGGTAAATAATGGAACATACTTCTTCCCTTTGTGGTAGGAAATATTATTTCTAAAGAGAACATTTCATCTCTGGATGTTTGTATACATGTTTGTGTATATGTGCTCCATAAAAAGAACAGTTGTTTCTCGAAGATACTGTCTTGTAAAACACCGAGAACATTTGTTTCTTTATGTTGGAAAATCATCATCATTATTTAATTTAAATTGACTTTATTGCATTCTTAAGAGTGATTACATCTTCCGTATAGAATATGATGCAGTAGCACATTGAAATACCTTTGGATGAATTGTTTATGCCTTGCTTGCTTTTGTTTTCCTTAGCTCTTTTCTTAAAGTTTATGTGTGATCATTTTTTAGAAGATGTAATTTCACTGTCACATTTCCAGGAGTGTTTTCCTGCTCATCCAGAGAACCTCGTTCATGCTTCAGTAATGTAAATTACAAAGTCAGACTTATGTCTGAGCTTTGGATTTGACTTCAACACTAACCAAAATCTTATCAGTATTATTTTCAGTTTATTGCTAGCATTAAGAAAAGTAAGACCTGTTTTGACTAGGGTATTCTGATTGTAAGTAATTATGAATTTGTGTGGGATATACCTTTTCTTAATCAAAATGACATCGTTTAACTTTAGCCTGCATTATGTTGTATTGACTATGAATATATATTAAAAAATTCACTTTTATTACAGTCCAGGACCAGAAGATGACTTTGAATCTTGTTTGAGAAATATAAAGTCACAGTATGAAGTTTTTCGAAGTAGTAGTAAGTCTTTTAAAATATGTGGGTACATTTTAAAGTTACTTTATGCCACATTAAACAGATAATTGAAGATCCTGACTCTGTTTTTCTTGAACTTCCTGCCCTTAAATTTGTGTTGCCCAAATAACTAGCTCTTCAATATACAGTTTTATTTTTACTTTTTTAAGGGAGTTGGAAAAACAGAAACAAGTTCAGAGCTATAGAGAACAGATTTGTGATTGCCAAGGGGGAGGAGGGGTGGAGGAGAGATGGGGTGGGCGCTTAGGACTAGCAGATTCAAACTGTTATACACAGAATGTGGAAACAGCAAGGCCCTCCTGTATGCACAGTGAATTATATTCTATGTCTTATAATAAACCATAATAGAACAGAATATGAATATATATATATAAAACTCACTTTGCTTTACAGAAGAAATTAACATGACCTTATAAATCAACCACACTTCAATAAATAAATTTTAAATAAAAGGTGTTGGAGTAAATAAAAATCTCAGGCTATTTTTATAGTTATGTGTAGGGAGTCTGGCCCTTTTTCCATTGAGTTCATCATATTTGAAAAACTTGTAATTTATTTAAATTTGTGTATTTACTGTGCTAGATGACAAAAATAAAAGAGTTAAAAGAGAGCAGGGGAAACCATTTACACTATTTCTAACAGAAGCTTACCAATGTGATGATTTTAGTAATTGTTTCTTACGATGTTAAACGGAGTAGTAGTATTTGAAGAGAGATCATTATTGCAAAATAAATGGTTGTAGTAAAGGAGTATTGTGTCACTACATCTAACTGGATTTGGTATATATTCTAGGGCTCTCATCAGATGCTACAGTTTTGACACCAAATACAGAAAGCAGTTGTGATTTAATGACCAAAACTAAGTCAACTAGTGGAAATGATGACAGCACATCTTTAGATCTAGAATGGGAAGATGAAGAAGGTATTCTATGTTTAAATTTTACCTGAAAATTTTTATTTAATTTGTGTTAATTTATAAAAATCTACTTTGTTTTTTACTTTCCTTAAACTGAAATGAATGCAAGGTCTTTAAAATTTCTTAGACTCTTGATTATCATTTGTTGGTGAACTGTTTAGAAAGTTGCTTAATTCTTAATGTTTCTTGAGATTTAGAAAGAAAATGTTATTTTTCATTGTAAGATTTTTGTAATGCAGCCGCTTAACTCAGTCGGAATCACTGCCCTATTGTGAGCAACTTAATTAACTTTTTCTTCATAATGACGTGTGCTGCAGTCCATGGAGTCACAATGAGTTGGACACGACGGAGTGACTGAACTGAAATAAATAAGCAGTTTGTTAGGTTTTTTGGTAGTACAAATTTTACTGGTATATCTTCCTAGCTGTAGTACTTAAGATAGATTTCTTAATCTCTCTAAGCTGCAGTTCATCATAAAAAGAAAATTATAAAGCTGCTTTAAAGAATGATTATTCACTGTTATATAGTGAGGGTCTAAAAAAGCTTGGCACATAATTGGCATCTGTAGGTATTTGAACAAATGAAAACATGAGTGTTGTGAGAATTAAATGAAATTTATGTAAAATATCCAGCACATAGTGTGACACATAGCAAGTACTTAAAATTGTAGCTAAAATGTAGATTTTGTTTAAAGCTTTTTCACTGAATAAGGCCCAATCCAAGCCTTTATTTTTATTTTAAGAAATGTGTTAGTTGCTCAGTCACTCTGACTCTGCGACCCCTTGGACTGTAGCCCTCCAGTCTCCTCTGTCCATGAGCTTCTCCAGGCAAGAATACTGGAGTGGGTTGCTATTTCCTTCTCCAATTTTAAGAAATAGGTAATCCAAAAAGGAAGAACCAATTGCAAGATATAGGACTTTAAGAAAAATCATAAACATTAAATATTTCCTAGAATTTTGAGATGGAATAGACCTTAGGTATCCTTTAGACAAGCCATTAGTTTTATCAATAGAGAAACTGAATAACTTTAGCAAAGATTGAATTAAGTCGTCTTCTCAACTAACCACCATTTCTCCAGCCCTATATTTTTCGTATTATTTAGATCCCAATTAGAAAATTTTAAACTTTATTTTAACATCTTGTTCAATTTGATCTAAAGACTTTTCAGGTCTTTTAATTGCTGATTCTGTCATCCTTGCTGTATGCTAATTAAATTTATAGATAACATGACTTTCAAGGTCATTCATTATTCAAGTCATTATAATAGATTTATTAAACTAGACTTCGTAGAGGACAGAACTCACTAGAAACCTTATGATGTACAATTCAGCTTCCGTTAGACATAGTATTATTAAATACAAATTCTCAAAATTATATTAGTTTCCAGCTCCCATTTTTATCATGTCTACAAAGATGATGTAGTTTGCTAGGTTGAGTCTGTGATTTAGGGGGAGTGATAACAGTGATAGATTAAATATTTTTTTAATTATTGTTGTTGTAGGATTGGATTCTTTAAGCTCGGAAAACAAAATTGCTGAGTGTGTCTAGGGATTGCTCTCTTATGATCTCTTCCTTGATTCTAATTCTGTCCCCATGTGGATCCTACACACGCGGATCAAAGCTCTTTTCTGTCCTCCCTCTCTTCGTTCTGCCAAAACGATGTTTTTTTCCTTCCAAGGTTTTTGCTACTTTCGCTTTACTGACCAGTTTCTTTCTGTTCAGAATTAGATCTGGAACAGTTTCCCCTAGAAATGTCTCTGTTTTGTTATGCTAGAGTCAGAATAGCAACAGAGGACAGACTCTGAAGCCCAAGGGGATGGAGTCCCATTCTCGCCCCACCGCCCCTGCAGCTGTGTGACCGCAGGTGAATCACCGTCCTCTTCCTGCCCTGCTTCCCTCAGCTGCAGAATGGGGTGTAGTGATCGTGCTGTGTGTGTCTTCATAGGGTGGTTGAGGACCAGATCAGCTCATACATGTCACTGGCAAACAGTGCTAACTGGAACCTAGTAACTACTAGAAATGTGTCTATTATCATTATCATTAGAGTTATAACTCTGGGAAATGAAATTGTCATCTAGGTAGGAGAGAAGCTTGGCCCACACACTAACTTGGCCATATAAGACTAATAGCAATTGAAATCCTCCATCCATTCTGCTTTTACTTACAGCTTTTCAGAAGTTTCATCTTATCAGTGTTACATTGAAACCATCCTTTGTTGAGTGCTAATGCTCACTATAGGATTAGACTTTAACATTTCCCTTAAAAAGTCTTCCATAGGATTGTTTATTTTTGAGAACTTGATTTAATTTTTAAAGATATTTTAAAATTTATTTTTGGCTGCACTGGGTCTTTATTCAAGATGCAGCTACCCTTGGTTGCAGTGCACCGGCTTCTCATTGTAGTAGCTTGTCTTGTTGCAGGGCACAGGCTCTTGGCACGCAGGCTTCAATAGCTTGTGGCTCACGGGCTTAATTGCCCTGTGCCATGTGGGATCTTCCTGGATCAAGGATTAAACCCGTGTCCCTTGCATTGGCAGGCAGATTCTTGCTTAACAAGAATCTTAGCCAAGGAAAATGGGACTTACTGGACCACCAGGGAAGTCCAGGATTGGTTTTTTTAAGTTAATTCACAAGTCAAGCCTGATAGTTTCAGTCTTTTAATAAAGTTTTTAAATCTTCACTGAGATTTCTAATAACTCTGCCCATATAATAGGAATGAATCGAATGCTTCCAGTGAGAGAACGTTCCAAAACAGAGGAAGACATTCTCCGGGCAGCACTTAAGTATAGCTGCAAGAAGACTGGAAGTAATCCTACATCAGCCTCTGATGATTCCAATGGGCTGGAGTGGGAGAACGATTTTGTTAGTGCCGAAATGGATGATAATGGCAATTCTGAGTATTGTGGATTTGTAAACCCTGTATTGGAACTGTCCGATTCCAGTCTAAAGCAATATGATTCAGATCAACAAAAACGATAGGAAAACATTGTGTGCTCTTGTTTATCAGTTATGACCAAATGTTACAAACCAACTAGAATGTATAAATGGTTGTGCTGAGCCTTTTTGTGAGGGGAGGTAAGAAACTGTCTTGTAAATGCTTATTAGAAAGGAATAGGATGATAGGCTGTATCTGAACTGCTTCAGAATTAAGTGCAATTTCATCATCTGCCTTCTGCTTTTCAAAAACAATTGAATGGTTCTGTCATGTTACTAATTGCATTCATTTAACTCTTTAGCAATCCTCTTTACTCTTTGTTGCTTTTCACTTTTTAAAATAGTTTTGTTGATTTCACTTCAGATGCTTCCTTAATCCTATTTCAGTAGCTAACTGAAAATATTAAGGCGTTTTGTGTTAATTCTCAGCAGACATGAAGGGAGCATGAAGAGGGACTGCCAGATTCAGACAAAATAGTGTTCCCTTTTCCAGCTTTATTCTTATGACTTATTAAATTATGTCATCTAAGAGTAAGCACAATTAATTTGAGTAGATGACCCTAAAGAAACCCTGAAATACCAGTTTCTTCCTACACTTACTGCATATCCTAGTATATCAATGTTCATTCAGTCTGAACAAAGGATATGATACATTAAAATAATCTTTCAGAATTTGGACACTTGAAGTTAGTATCAAAAGATATTTAAGAAAATATATATACTTAGGTTTTTCAGTTCCTTTTCTGTCCCACTGTAAATGAGTGTTGAATTTAGTCAACTGATATATTAAATTTCTAGCTGTCATTTTTTTAAATTCTATATTTCCAGTGAATGGTCTTGAAATATTTTACATGGAACATATTCTCTGTGCATGGTTTATTAAGAAAGGAAAACCTAAAAAAGGTAATACGGGTATTTCAAAGTAAATAAAATCCTTTCTGATATGAAAAAATCTCACTGATTTCATTAAGCTTTCCTTTGCCTTGTAATACAAGGTACTTCAATAGGATGGAACTAAGTAAATCAATATATAGCTGTATTTTATGATATACAATTAACTTTTTTTGCTCTAAAGTTTATGTATCAATTTGAAAGACCAAGGATATAGCACACTCCTTATTGCTTGTCTTGATTTTGCTGAGGATTGAGTATGATTTTAGTAAACGAACTTTTTTCAATTATTCCTTAGGTTATTTTTTTTTTTCTTGCAACAATGACAGTGCATGTTCTCAAAAATATAGGAAGGTCCAGATATAAATAGTAACTTAAAGTTCTTGCCGTACTTTAAAAAACAATCATGTGGCCCTTTCAATATTTGAATAGCTGGGCCATGACATCTATAGTTTTGTCTTTTTTTAATCTCAGAAATAAATATGACACTTTAAATATGTAAATATATTAGGTAATGCTGTTATTTATGTCTCTTAACATAATTTAAGTTGTAGCTATGTCACTGGAAATATTTTAAAGATAATCTATATTCACATTGCCTGTGTTATGCTTTTTAAAGTTTGTATACATAAGATGTATATTTTTGGTTTGGCATAAGCTACTATTGTAATTTTTCTTGGCGTTTTGTTCATAAAGAATTTTTTGAAGGAATGGTGACTTCTCAAATATTGTGAATAAACACATTTTTACATTTAAAAATAATAAATTATTTGATTATTACTAGTTTTATACCATAAACATGCAACAGTTTTGACTCCTGACAGAGCTATTTTATTGAAGACAAAAAGGAATGAATTAGTAAAGCAGGATGGAACTAAACTTGAAAATGTTTGTTTGAACTGCTAAGAAAAGGATATCAATTTTCTTGCTTTGTATGTTTATAGAAAACACTAGAAATAACATTTATTCAGCAAATACTGGAGAATGTACTATATCCGGGAGGATGTTAGGGAGAGTGCGTTTTATTTGATGGATAATAGGAAGCCACTACTTTTTGTAAGCCAGAGTGTGCATTGATAAGATTTGCATTTTTGAAAAATTCCTCTATGGGTGCATGTATGGTACTCCCAGTGGCACATGGAGTGGCTTGGATTGATAATTGCTGTAGGAGTGCACAGCAGATGAACTGCAGAGGCAGACCAACAAGATTTTTTTTCATTTTGAGATGTAACTGACACGGAGCACTGTATGAGTTTAAGGTATAGAGCATAATAATTTGACCTACGTACCTCACGAAATGATTATCACAATGAATTCAGTGAACATTTATCGTGTTATAAATATAGAATTAAATAGGAAGTTATTTTTCTTGTGATGAGAGCTCTTAGTATTTACTGTTTTAACTTTCATATATAACATACAACAGCATGTACTGTAATATATTTATCATGTTGCACATTACATCCCTAGTACTTATTTATAACTGAAAATTTGTACCTTCTGGCTGCCTTCTTCCAGCTCGCTCTCACCTTCCCCTCCACTGCTGTTAATCATAAAGCTGATCTCTGTTTTTTGTTGTTTTGTATTGTTTTTGAAGTATAATTGGCCTACAACACTGTTAGTTCCTGTTACACAACATCATGATTTGGTATTTCTATTATATATTTCAGAATGATTACCACAATAAATGTAGTTATCATCTGTCACCATACAAAGATATTATTACATAGTTACTGACTATTCCCCACACTGTGTATTTCATACCCATTACTCATTTATTTTCCAACTGGAAGTTTTTACCTCATAATCTCTCTCGCCTGTTTCTTGACTCCCTTTATCTGCCCTGCTTTTGGGAACCAGTGGTTTATGTCTATGACAGTTATGTTTGATTATTTGTTTTCTAGATTCCACATAAGTGAAATCACATAGCATTCGTCTCTCCCTGACTTAACTTCCCGTAGCATCATACCCTTTAGGTCCATCCATGTTGTTGCAAAAGGCAAGACTTTGTCCTTTTTTATGGCTGAGTGATACACAGCTCCTTTATCCATTTACCTCCCATCCATTTACCTCCGGATGGGCACTGCGGGTGCTTCCATCTCTCTGCTGTTGTAAGTAACGCTTCAGTGAGTGCTGGAGCGCGTATATGCTTTCTAACTGGTGTTTTTATTTTCTCCAGATGAGTATCCAGAGTAGCACTGCTGAATCACATAGTAGTTCTGTTTTTAATCTGTTGAGGAATCTCCACACTGTTCTCTGTAGTGGCTGCACCAATTTTCATCCCCACCAGAAGTGCACAAGGGTTCCCTTCTACACATCTATTCAGCTTGTTATTTCTTGTCTTTTCAGTAACAGCCATTCTGACAGACGTGAGGTGATATCTTATTGTGGTTTTGATTTGCACTTCCCTAATGATTAGTGATGCTGAGCATCTTTTCACGTGCCCGTTGGCCATCTGTATGTCGTCTTTGGAAAAACATCTTCAGGTCCTCTGCCCACTAACTGTAGGGTAATGCAGTCAGCACGGGGCCCTTATGACCTTGCTCACTTTGCATATCCACAAGGCAACACTTAACCATAGCCTGACACACATCTTGACAGAAAGCCCTATGATCCTCCCTGGAACATGGCAAGACAAGCAGTCTTAGAGGAGCCAAACAGGGCCATTTACCATCTGCCTCGTATCTTGTAGAAGGCTGCTGTCAGGCAGTTTCTGATCCCACTTGGTGGCTCCAGTGTGGCATGGGATTTCCACATGCAGGTACAGTATGTAGGCTAATAAAACTGCTTGGAGTTTACAATTGGCCCCTCAATAACAGACCTACCCTCCACTGAAGGCATCTGTCATCTGGCCCCCCTGGTTCAGTGTCAGCTAGGGACATCCCTAGGGACCAGAGATGTGGGTCACTGACTCCACTGGTCTTGCTTTTGCTGTTTGTGAGTAATAAACTCTTTAAATCTATCTGAGCTCATTAACTCCTTACTGGCCAAATCTGTGGAAGGATGGCAGCCAAACCTAGCAACTGCAGCTAACTCTTGACAATAACTTCTTGGTTTCTGACTTAAATGTAGTAGGAGGTACAGGTATGGGAAATGAAAGTTCTGTTTTGGAAAGTTAAATCTGAGATATCTATAAAGAACAGACATGAAGATATCAAGTAGGTGATGGGGATATATGTACAGCTTAGAGAATGGGTACAAGTTTAGGAGTCAGTAGTAGGAGAAAGAAATGGCAACCCACTCCAGTGTTCTTGCCTGGAGAATCCCAGGGACAGAAGAGCCTAGTGGCTGCCGTCTATGGGGTAGCACAGAGTCAGACACGACTGAAGTGACTTAGCAGCAGCAGTAGGTGAATAGTAATGTAAGTCATTTTGGCTGAGATCCTTCTGAGGAAGCCAGCAGAGAAGCTCAACTAAGTGCTGACCTTTAAAAGTCAGGGATAGAGAATGAGTCAGAAGCAGCAGATACGGGAGGAATTTGAGGAACCAAAGAATGGTGTCACCAGAGTCAGAAAAAGAGAGGAGCCAGTGATATCAAATGTAATTTGGGCACTGAGAGAAAGGATGGCTGCATCTGGTGGGTCTGGGGACAGGAATATCTGTTGCTTGTGATCATTTTTTCAAATGAAAGGATGGAGACTGAGAAGTATCTTGTAAGAAATGAAGAAAGAATGATCAGTGTAGGCAATTTATTTGAAAAGTTGCTGTCAGAGCAAGAAACAGGGTAACTGGAGGGTATGTGGAGTTGTGTGAGGGTTCAGATGCTAGAACTTTTAAAATGATATAACCAGGAATCATGCCTGCTTTTATTCTTTTATCCAGTAATTGGAGAAATATGTCTTTTTAGTAGAGGTTCAAATTTTCATTTTACTTAAAGAGGTCCTAATCATAATTTTAGAACACAGACATCTAAAAAAGACTGTATATCAAATATATTAATAGTATTCTCCCATATTCATTTACTTGGTACCTCTGATTAATTATCTGGCAGGAAAGGAGGTCATGAAAGAGTTCAGTATCATAAACACAGATTTCCAGTATCTGACTCTTATATCCTCAGGAAGTATCAAAGCTGAAAATGAAATTAAATTGGAAAAATGATATTAAATTTTTATGTGATATTTTTAATATTACAAATTAAAGGAGTTCTTTCTGACAGAAGCAAGCAGTACTGTCTTTGTAATAAGTCTTTCAGATGCAGCCGCTTGTGTTCAGTGCCATTCATAATAACATGTACCATATATAGCAGTGTGGTGAGGTCTCGCCATACTTTAGTTCAGCTGATTTTCACAGAAACCCTTCACAGGAGGCACTGTTTTAATCCCTGTTTTTTCAGAAGAGGAAACTGAAGAAGCTCAGAGCTAATGACAGGTTATACAGGAAATGGTAGCTAAACCCAAGCAGTATGATTCAGAGCCCACACTCGGCACTACACGTGCTTCCTTTCTGTAGAAATCAGAATAGAATTGTTTTTGAGGATTTTCTGAAGTTTGGAGGCTCTTTAACTATTAGATTAAGTCTGTCTTAACTTTGGATGACTGAAAGATTGTTTTGAGATATAAAAAATCATATTATTGTAAAAAGGCATTTTGACCTAAGGTGAAGTTCCACTGTCGTTTTTTGGCCACGCTATGCGGCTGGCGGGAATCTCACTTTCCTAACCAGGGACTGAACCGGTATCCTCAGCAGTGAAAGCAAGGAGTCCTAACCGCTGCACAGCCAGGGAATTCCCACGTCATACCTTACCTTGACTATCTAACCTCAGAAGTTTCCTGTTTTAAAACGTTACCACCTTGGGCTTCCCTGGTGGCTCAGTGGTAAGGAATCCACCTGCCAGTGCAGGAGACCAGGTTTGACCCCTGCTCTGGGAAGATTCCCATGTGCCACAGAGCAACTAAGCCCGTACACCCAACTACTGAGCCCATGTACCACAAGTACTAAAGCCCACGCGCCCTAGAGCCCGGGCCCCACGTCAGTCCACCACAGTGAGAAGCTCATGCACTGCAACTAGAGAAAAAGACCACTCAGCAACAAAGATCCAGCACAGCCAAGAATAAAACATTAAAAAAAAAAAAAATGTTACTACCTGGATACGGACTTTTGAGAAGCGATTCTGCCAACACTATTAAGAAAGGTGTTGTGTTTCCCTGCATCTTACAATGGTCTCAGTAAGCAGTGCCAAGCTGGCTCAGCTCTAGTCCCTCAGTGGCCTTTAACCCACAACCAAATGTTGAAACCAGAAACAGAACTAAAATTACTGCTTTCCTATTTTTTTCACCAGTGTCGCTGCCCTAAATGCATTGCTTAAAAAGATACCACTGGCCAAATATTTTTATATAGGTTGGATAGTAGAAGGGTGAGTGATTGGACTTTGGGACAATTTATATCAACTAGAAGCCCAGAGAATTCCAACCAAAGCTTTTCAAGCCCTCATCCTCCATCCTCACTTGAGATGGAAGATATAATTGTTTCAATCAGAATTCAGAGAGTAAAAGAGTAACCTCACCTGTTGTTTTAACATAACGATTACTATAAGGACTTAAACATGTTGGGGAACTGAAAGAGTTAAAAAGGGCCATTACATAGAAAGTGGAAGTCACTCAGTCGTGTCTGACTCTTTGAGACCCCATGAACTGCACAGTCTATGGAATTCTCCAGGTCAGAGTACTGGAATGGGTAGCCATTCTCTTCTCCAGGGGATCTTCCCAACCCAGAGATCGAACTCAGATCCCCGGCACTGCAGGCAGATTCTTCACCAGCTGAACCACCAGGGAAGCCCAGATAACATAGAAGCAGCTACCAAAGATATACACACAACACATATAACTATTATTAACACTAGTTATCTCCTGGTAATAAAATACTAATTTTTCTACAAGGCCTACTAATTAAATACTACACTCATTTTAGAGCATAAAAGTAATGCTTCCTCAGACCAGTCAATGCTGTAGATAGCAGAGACAGCATCTTCTGGAATGTAGTTATATAACCATATAGCATGTGAGACTTCACCACTGGAAAGCCCCTCTTGTCATAAAGTTGCAGGTTCAAGAAGACACTGTCTTAACACTGGCACCAATTAATACACCCCTCTACTTAAAGAGCCCAAGAGAAAAATCAGTTCCTAGGACAAATGAGCCCTTGAGAACTGAAAATGTTTCACAACTTAGCTGCAGTGCGTAGTATCAGACACCAATATTTTTGTTTGCCCTCACCCCCAAACCATGTCATACCTTACCTAGACTGTCTAACCTCAGACCCCAACCCACTGTGGCCATTTGTTGAGAAAATGCTTATCCTTTGCACCTGATCACTGACTGGAGCAGCCATGACTTAGCATGGCCTGAGGAGAGTTGATCGGGAGAATGGGCATGTGGCCTAAGCTGACCCTTTTTCTTTGGACTGGAACTGAGAGTAAGGCTGTCTTGAGGTGGCCGATCAGTAACGTATAAAATCTGGGAGAGCCACTGTGGGCCACGTGCCGCCATGTGGAGGTCGGAACAGAGGGAATGGAGCCAGCATGCGCCGAGGGACACAGCAGGATGCATCTGAATTCACAGCCTCTGCCAGTGGCCGCCTGCATTCCTCCCTTCAGACGTCGACAACAGTTCTTCCTTCAGAAAGAGTTCCAGAGAAAATGGTTAGAGAATTAGACTCTGACTTTATTAGGTACATAGCTGTTGTAAAATTTTGAATTCATGGAGTTAAAAACCCTGTAGTACATTTAAAAACTAAAAGTTGGTACACAAAATAATAATTCTAAACAGTGGTTCATTGGAATGTTTAAAGTATCAGTTTCAGATACTGAATATAGCAAAAGAGAACTGTATTCTTGGGAATAAACACTATAATTCTATAGATAAAAAACACAGAAAATCAAGGTGTTATTGCTCAAATAAGGAAGTCTTCCCATATTAAAACCTCAGTGGCACACACACTAAAACACATGCCCTGTTCTAATACTCTGGTACGATAAATGCCAACAGGCTACAACACACATAATAATTTGCTTGTAGCCTTGACCTTGAAAACAAATGGCTGCTGTGAGATAATAGGACCAAACCAAGAGATGGTAACATGCAAATCAAAATGAAACAATACAAAACACAGGAACAAATTCAGGCATAAAAAGAAAAGAACATAACCTTATGTTGAGAACACTGTTCCTTCATCACGAAGAATACATGTTGTACATTCATGTTCACATATATACACTTAAGAAAAATTCTTCATACATCCAACAATGCAACGGGTGGCTCAATCAACTACTAACACAATTTGCAGACTTCAAACAATAATGCCAGATCTCAAACTTAGCTTTAACAAATGACAGTAAAATACTATACTAAGAAGCTTAGTAAGTGGAATGCCTATAAAACGAGTACCTTTGTCCTTCATAATTCTCTTAGCTTTCAGCATTTACCCCTCACTTTCACCCACTTCCACGGGAGAATTGTTTTGAGTAGAACAGGATGAATAGCTGCCACACTCAGGTGTGGGCTTCTGGGGAAGCCAGTTGTTTTCTTGCAGGAGTGGTCTTGTCGACAAAGAAAACTGAATCTCAAAAAATTCTAATGATTCTCCATCTTCCTTCTCTACCAGGAACTGATAGTCGCCAAACCTAATCAGGCATTTGTCTGGAAGATCCATTTTGTTTAGGTAGCCCAGGTCCTTGTTGTCCACAAGCAGATTGGTCTTCTTACTCATATTTTTAATTTCAAAAGAGACAACTGAACTATCAAACTTTTTAAACAGCTGTAGAGAAAACTGAACTCGAGAAACCTGTTTGTCCTGAAAGGTATAATGACAGGTGTTAGAATTTCGGCCAAATTTCACCACTTCACTGGTGGGTAATTTCTCCCGGTTAAAAAACCTTATTGATTGGAATATTCCACTTTGCTTGTGGCCAGGATGATAAAGAGTCATCTGGAGACTAGTTACCGTCTCTTCTGTGTCTGCATCCTCAAAACTGGACATGATGAGCACCGGACTCTGACCTGCCTGCAACAATTAAATCAGCACATTAATTCACCCCAGAGATCAGATTCTGAGATCTTTGATTCCAATACTTTGATGAAAAGCTTTCCAATAGGTAACTGATTTAGACTTAAATACCTAGGCAAGATGCTTTCATTTAACTAGTAGATATGTGCAATCTTATACCAAGCCCCATATGAACTGGTGCATTCTATTTTCTTCTCTTTCATTTCCAGTTTGACAATAAGACCATAATCTGGACAATAACAATGAATGATTATTGATAAAATGATGTAGTGGGGGGAAGCATATAGAAACTTCAGTTCCTTTCTCATTCAAATAGGATGACTTGGGCCCAGACCAAATGGAACAGCTGTTTGTACTTTAGAAAGAAAATCAAGAATAAAGAATCTCTTTGGGGGTGGGAGGAAGGTTCAAGCAGGAGGAGAAATATGTATACTGATTCATGTTGATACATGGCAGAAACCAATACAATACGGCAAAGCAATTATCTTCCAATTAAAAATAAATGAATTATTTTTTAGAAAAAAAGAATCCCTTTGGTTTAAATCCTCAGGATATACACATAAGGAAAACCTACAGTTTACTAGCTAAATTAAAATTTAATGTATTATGAATTTTTTATTATTTTGGGTGGAACCATATGAATAACTGTCATACTCAGAGAAAGGCTTCTGTGATTTTTACTATGTATTATCCTGACTAAAGAAATGTAGACGTTAGAAACAAGTAACTGCAAGATTTGTCCTTTATATCCTGATTTACATTTCTAGTAGGTAAAGGGGTAAAATAGCAAGTGCTTTAAAAGTTTATTTTATAATTTTTTAATTTAAAAAATAATCAATTTTCACAAGGTAGTTCTAAATATCATAGTCTGTACTCATACTGGAGTTATTTGTTTTTGTCAATGGTTCCTAATGACTGGACAGACAAACTGTCATTTACTCCAAGCAGCACAATCTAACTGTTCTTAAGCACATCTCTCTAGAGTGCATGGCCCTGTGATGACCTTTCCTCCACTTCACTGTATGTACCTTAAATAGTCAGTGGAGTAGTTTAAGCAGCAGTTAGTTACTAAAATCTGTGAAAGGTTTGACACAAAACTGCCATTTTAATTCGCTTTAAAAGAATTGCATGCACGTGATTTAGTCAAACACTTAAAAAGGATCTAAGTATCTTCTCTCTCTGACCTAATCATTTTTTTTTACTCTTTCAGAGCCAACCATTGTAAAAGTTGGTTTTATCCTTACAGAATTCTTTACGCAACAAGCAAAACTTTGTGTTCAAAGACATACACATTTTCTACAAAGAAAAAATTTTCTTATACAAATAGGAACATACTGTATTTAGTTCTAGACCTTGCATTTTTTTCAGTTAATAATACAAGTGGGTGATTTTTTTCCATTTATCTATACATGTAAATAT
This sequence comes from Neotragus moschatus, assembly GCA_006410615.1. Classification (NCBI taxonomy): domain Eukaryota; kingdom Metazoa; phylum Chordata; class Mammalia; order Artiodactyla; family Bovidae; genus Neotragus; species Neotragus moschatus. The sequence goes on along the minus strand of SJYA01000926.1, from coordinate 317,903 downwards.
ATCTCAATCTTAAACAGCTGCATAAAATTCCTTTAAACTAGTGTGGTGGTAAATTACACCAATAGATAGAATGATACTGAGTGCTCCCTGCATTCTTTAAATACTGTCAGTATTTACCGTGGGGTTTAGGGAGCAACAGCCTTAAGGTTTTACTGGTTTTTGTCTGCCATCTATATTAGATATTGCTATAAAAATTATACAGTAGATGGAATGATACTGAGTGCTCCCTGCATTCTTTAAATACTGTATAGTATTTACCGTGGGGTTTGGGGAGCAACAGCCTTAAGGTTTTACTGGTTTTTGTCTGCCATCTATATTAGATATTGCTATAAAAATTATGCTTGCTAAACAGGAAAAAAACAGAATGTTTTCTTTCCATGCTGTTAGCTTTTAAAGTACAATCTTTTCTTCTGTTTTGCATAGTTGTATTGCTAAAAATCAAACTCAGTTTATTGAATTACTCAACAAATGATATAACAAAGCAAAATTTTTTATTGATTTAGAAATATATTTTTAATTTGCTTTCATAATAGGTTCTTTCTTGACATTATTATATCATATTGCCTTAGCCAATCAGACAACAAATGCCCAGCTATAAGCAGAAAAAAATAATACTCTAAATCTTGGGGCAAGGGTAGTAAAAATTGCTATGAAACCAAAGGCAGCAAGAATTAAAACACTGTGGGTAGAACTGGTTAATCACCATGATTTGAAAATAATTATAATAATAAAGTCATTATTCAAGAAGCAGACAGCTTAAAGGAGAATAATTATAACAAGTCATGAGATGATGCAATTAGTGGCTAACAAGAAAAGAATTCGCTGTTAAAAAGTAAAAAGCCTAAAAAGAGCAAGAATCTATTGTCATGATCTCCGCCTTGTCTGGGCTACACTGCCATCACTCAAATTCATTCTTGGGCTTTGCACAGTAACAGTTCCAAAAGGAGACCTGGATTTTAAAACACAGTATATTCTGACCTAACTTTTGTTCTTGTGATCTTTGTATAACCTATTAGCTTAGAATTTAGCCTTTTGAGCAAATCCACCATCAAGAAAATTTTGCCCTATACAGGCTCTTAATGCCTAGTTACCCAGGGCAGATATATTATTCACTGCAGAGGAAAAATCTGGCATTCTGGTTTATAAATCGGGTGAATCAATTCTCAGCTTTTGATGAACTTCTGGTTTCACAACTGTGACCCTCCAGCAAACACTGAGGTAGACTGTGTTACCATCTGCTGCCCCTCACTACCAGACCTCTCCCTACTGGTTCTACCCCTTTGGAAAAAATGATACTTCCCACTCCAGTGTCAACCATATTAAAGAAATGTGAATGGAAGTAACATGGAAGCTTATTTCCAAGGATAGGTTTTAAAAACCACTATGTAGATAGACCTGTCTCTCCTCCTTCCATATGCCATGTCAGTGCCACAGAAGGAGAAGCTAAGCATGGGGTCTCAAAGGCGAGGACCAAAAACAGAACCATAGAGACTTATAATATGAGCAGCAAATCAACCCTCCTTCTAAGCAGTTACTGAGCCATGATGTTCCCTAACATACGCACTCACCTTTCTTATGAATATATGAAATGACTAAAGAGCCCAACAGTAACAAGACTGCCACTTACTGTATGCCTTTCATATGCCAGGCACAGTGCCAGCTCTTTATTCATCAGTATCAGTTCAGTCACTCAGTCGTGTCTGACTCTTTGCGATCCCATGAATTGCAGCACCCCAGGCCTCCCTGTCCATCACCAACTCCCAGAGTCCACCCAAATCCCTGTCCATCGAGTTGGTGATGCCATCCAGCCATCTCATCCTCTGTCATCCCCTTCTCCTCTTGCCCTCAATCTTTCCCAGCATCAGGGTCTTTTCCAGTGAGTCAGCTCTTCGCATCAGGTGGCCAAAGTATTGGAGTTTCAGCTTCAACATCAGTCCTTCCAATGAANCAGAGCAGCCTGGCAGGTACAGTCACGGGTCGCAAAGGGCTGGGCACAGCTGAGCCTCTAGGCACAGCACGTAACAGCGGTGACTGCATGTGAGCTGGTGGTCCTCTTTTTTATTGTTTCCTTTCCTGGTGAAGCTGTGTGTCTTTTTAGCACCATTTTAAGTTTCCCTTCCACCAAAAAAATTCAGATCAACATTAAATCCAAGTGGGCAAAACCTGTCTAAGCCTCGGAAATGAAAGAATACACGTCACCCGTATTCTGTTCTGGATGTAGAATCGCCACATTCCTGGCCCCAAAGAACTCTGTCACGAGAGGCCGGTTTCAGAGGACGTTCAAGAGCCACGTTCTGCGCTCGCTCTCACGCACACTCCGCCTGGCTCGTCAACACTCCAGCACTCACGCCCTCTCCTCTCTCTCCTTGCATAGCTATACTGCAGTAACCGTTCCCTATAAGTTAGAAACGAGGACTAAAAGCTGTCATTCAAAGGTCAAAGAGTCATCACTAAAAACGGAAGAAACGCAAAAAATCTACGTCTGCGAGATGTATTTCTCTGTCGCTTAGTCGCTAAGTCGTGTCCAACTCTGCTGCCGCCCCGTGGACTGCAGCCCGCCAGGCTCCTCCGTCCATGGGATTCTTCAGGCCAGAACACCGGAGCGGGTTGCCATGTCCTTCTCTAAGGGATCTTCCCCACCCAGGGAATGAACCCTCATCTCCTGCACTGACAGGCGGATCCTTTATCACTGTGTCACCTGGGAAACCCATATTTCTCTATACTACCTCTCAAATTAGTAAAACAAGATTTTCAAAACAAATTTTTCAAAGTCAGTGTACATAGGCTATCACAATCATTTGAGAACTGCATAGAGCAATACAAAGTATATAAAATTTCTCCACAGTAATGCAGTAATACCTAGTATAAGCCTTAATAATTTGCACAGTCTTTGCAAAAAGAAATTTCACTTTTATAAATTTATCCTAGGACAGTAATCAGATGACCATGTAAAGTTATATCCTAAAAGTAGTCCCAGAAATATATTATATAGCAAATTATCTTTTTTTTTTTTTTTGGCCTGGCTTGTAGGATCTCCCAACCAGGGTTTGAACCTGGACCCTGGAAGCAAAAACACAAGTCCTAACCACTGGGATTATTTTCTTTGGCTAATGTGACTTTTCTAAATTTTATACATTACATTTTTATATTAAAAGAAAAGAAACAGTGCTCAGGAAGCCACAGATTCTAGGGCTCTAGCAGGCAGCAGGCAGTTACCTCTTTTTCATCCCCGGCCAGGCCCTCCGTGAGGGGAGCGTAGAGGATCAGGTACCCGGACGCCCCAGGCACAGGGTTCCATCTCACCCTCAGACTGTTCTCAGTCACATCGTACAGCTCAAGGTCGGACGCTATAGGTAAAGAAACTGCAAGAGATTTGTTAACGGTCAGCCGTTTATCAGTGTGTTTTCTTACTTCAAGGTCTCTATAGCTCAGGCTCTAAAACTGATGGGTTTTTTAATCATATGGTATCCCTTATATACAGACTCTAAGGTTCACAGAGTTGGAGAACAAACCTATGGTTCCCAGTGGGGAAGGACAGGGGACGGGCAGTCAGGGAGTGTTGGATGGACAAGTTCACACAGCTGTGTTTAAAATGGATAACGGTCGCAGACCTCCTGCACAGCACAGAGAAGCCGCTCAGTGTTATCTGAGCCGGGACAGGAGGGCAGTCTGCGCGAATGGACACACTGCATGCAGGGCCAGGCCCCTTTGCTGCCCTGAAACTATCTCAACACTATCCTTGAATCTGTTCACAGAGCCATATAAGCCCTTCGGGGAAAGGTAAACACACTGAATGTTTAAAAGCAGAAGTGACTTTCTTTAGTTTCCTATGTCTTATTAGGGTGATGGTCACAGTTCTCTGGGAGCCAGTCAAGAGCAAGGAGACTCTTCTGACCACCATTTTACGCCCATCACCAAGCACAGGGTCTGACCTGCAGCAGCCACTAAAACTAGCTGTTGGGTCACCTCCCAAATGACAGAATAGGTGGCTGGCTGAACAGATACATGAATAAATAAACACTCATCAACACACTCAATCAGAGAGTTGGTAACCACAGGGCTTGAGACAAATAGAACAATCAGGAAATAAGACTGGCCATACTGGAGAAGTAGGGAGAAAGGGACTAAGGATAAGCTGCCAGTTCGCAGCTCAGAAGATGACAGTAAACACTACGGAACATTGTTTTCAGCTACGACTGCAGGGCCTGCTGGATTCCCCAGCGCAACGTCGAGCCCGAGCCTCTGCTCACAGGCGCAGTTCCCTGCCGCATTCCCACCGGCATGCCTGCAGCGCTTCATGGCACAAGTTGGCTTGCATGCTCTTGGTCTGCATTTTCTGCCTTGCTAGACTAAAACCTCCTCCAGGGCAGAAATTGCTGCAAAAATATTTCTGCAGAGCAAGAGTATTGCAATGCTATGTGGCAGCCTGGATGGCAGGGAAATTTGAAGGGGTGATGGATACATATGTGGGCTGAGAAGATCCCCTGGAGAGGAAATGACAGCCCACTCCAGTTCTTGCCTGGGAAATCCCAAGGACAGAGGAGCTGGTGGGCTGCAGTTCATGGGGTTGCAAAGAGCTGGGCACGGCTTAGCGACTAAAACCACCACCAACCAGGATACATGTATGTGTATGGCTGAGTCCCTTTGCTATCCACCAGAAACTATCACAGCATTGTTCACTGGCTGTACTCCAGTATGAAATAAAAAGATTAAAGAAAAGCAGGAGTGTTAAAACTTGTCTTACTAGCTGTTTTCGGTAATAAACATAATAATGTGTTGGACGTGGAACGTGGTTGTCACAACGCCCGGTACCTTGGTACTGGAGTTGTTTATGTCGCTACTGTTCCATCAGAGGCAGACCAGTTCTGCATCCTGGCTGGCATGTGCTAGGAACCCAATGTTTGAAATAACTGAGTGAGTGCGCGATCACGTTTCTCAAGATTATCTTTTCCCAGGATTCTCTGAATGTGTGTGCTTGTGTGTATGTGTTTGTGATCGTGGTCTTTCCCAGGTGAGAAATGACTCATAAATTCTAATTACAGTGATATTCCTAATGAAAACAGGTGTAACATATTTCCCCAGGCTTCTTCTGGGCAGGAGAGCTTCAGAGTCTCTCTACTTCTACTGATAAACGCCCGGTGCTCAGTTTATAATAGGCATTCACTAGATATTTGTTTATTACATGAATACGTGTATTTTGCACCCTTCATACCGGAGTTTCATAATATCCCTCCCAACACATGGCGCCTGCAAACGGCAAACACACATGGCCCAGTGCTGTGTAAGCACAGCCAGGCCGCCTGAGCAATGCTGTGCGCAATCAGAAGAGGGTAGGCTTCAGTACGCACGCGTGGTTTCGGTTCCCCGGAGGCCTTCGCTGGCCGTGTGAGCATATATTGCAAAGACTGCTATCTGATATTCTGTTAAAGACATCAAGTTTCTCAGCACCGTGGAAGAGACGCGTCCATCCACCACCACCTGTTTAAAGAACAGTTGGAGGAATGAGAAAACGGAATGTCTCACATGTAAACCGAAAGTCAAAGAACAGAAATACCTCCAGCGAAAACCTTTCACTAAACATGTTCTCATCTGCACCATGTTCTCCGCCGTGGCAGCTGGTTCTTGAATTCTCACATCAGGGCACCCATCTTCCATTGTGTGTCCAAGAGTCCCTCACTGGGCCACAGCTGATGAAAACCGTGTCATTCCTAACCTAATTGCTATCCTAATCACATCCACTTAGTAACAGGTGACGTGATATTTTTCCATGGAGTCTTGGGAAGCATTTAAAAGGTTTATTAGTCATGAAAAAGAGCTATTGTGATTTGGGTTTTTTTTTTCTTAGTCTGGATGACATAATCTCTAGAATCTAACACTTTAAAGGTCATAAATCCTGTCGTAATGCAGAAAAAAACCTGAAACACGCGGAGGCCAATCAGAGGTTGGAACAACAAAAGGTTAGAACATCAGAGACGGGGAGACCCCATCACATCTCATCACATTTCTTGTGAATCTGTGTGTCACAGATTAGGGGACGGGAACCATTCAGTCATCGGCAACCGATGCGTCTCCTGTGACGGCAGTGCGTGAGAAGGGCCCGTCGCAGGCGCTTCACGATGCTTTGCACTTGCACTGGTCTCCACAGACACCCAGGAAATCCCACACCTCGAAGGAGCGCACGACCACTTCATGCGGAACACACAGACTTCCCTAAGGCAGAAAGTTCAGACAACCCCCAGAGTAGAAAGAAACACCAACAGCAAGGGGGCTCCGGCCAGATAATTAGCGACTGATTCCCCTTCCTTAGACTCTTCCATCTCTTAAATCACTAAAAATTAAGTCAGTGTAAGTAGTGTTAGAAATGGACACGGGACCAGTTCTGCAGGTTCCTTGATGGAAATAACAGGAGAAGATGGAACCCCATAAGGTCAAGACAGAAGAACACCTGGGCACATGGAAATGTGTTCAGTCCAACTGTAAATGCTTGTGACAGAATGATCTCCTCATATACCCCTTCTGCCTCTTCTTGACTACTACACAGAACCCGAGAGCCGGAGAATACGAGCCTTGGAAACGCCGCCTCCTCCTCACCTCCTCTGGTTTGCCGCCCCTGGTAGGGTAATACACGACTCTGTATTTTTCCACTTTTCCGGGGGCATGAGTCCAGTTAACCATAAAGCTCCTGGCAGTGACTTCAGAAGTCATCAGTTCTGTAGGCGGCCCAATGGTGGCAAGGGCTGAGGCTAAATCAAAAAACACAGAAAATGAACCTTTTAACCAAAGTTAAATTCTATGAACCTAAGAAGCTCCACTAGTCAGAAATGATTGTTTATGCTGCTTCCAAGATTTTCATCTCTAGTAAATTAATTCAGTACTGAGGGCTCAGCTGGTAGAAAGTCTGCCTGCAAAGCAGGAAACCCAGGTTCAATCCCTGGGTCGGGAAGATCCCCTGGAGAAGGAAACAGCAACCCACTCCAGTATTTTTGCCTGAGAAATCCCATGGACAGCAGAGCCTGGCGGCCTATAGTCCATGGGGTCGCAGAGTTGGACACGACTGAGCGACTTCACTTTAGGCTTTAGGCTTTAATTCATTACAGGCATAGCTCAGAGATGCTGTGGGTTCAGTTCCAGGCCACTGAAAGAAAGCAAGTCACACAATTTTTTATTTTCCAATACATTAAAAACTTAGGGTTGCCTTTTGTATGCATGTGTGCTAAGTTGCTTCCACCGTGTCCTAAAGCAACAGATGGATACTGAGTGTCCACTATGAGCTAAACATTATGTAAGCACCTTGTGTATTAAATACATGTTATAACTGTGGGTCTGAAACAGATTTGGGACCTGTAAAGTTCAAAGTCCGTGAAATTTAGGATTATTTATCTGCTAAAGGACAGAAATGGTCTAGACCCAAAAGAAGCAGAAGATACCAAGAAGAGGTGGCAAGAATACACAGAAGAACTGTATAAAAAAGATCTTCACGACCCAGATAATCATGATGAGGTGATCACTCATCTAGAGCCAGACATCCTGGAATGTGAAGTCAAGTGGGCCTTAGAAAGCATCACTATGAATAAAGCTAGTGTAGGTGATGGAATTCCAATTGAGCTATTTCAGATCCTGAAAGATGATGCTGTGAAAGTGTTGCACTCAATATGCCAACAAATTTGGAAAACTCAGCAGTGGTCACAGGACCGGAAAAGGTCAGTTTTCACTCCAATTCCAAAGAAAGGCAATGCAAAAGAATGCTCAAACTACCGCACAATTGCACTCATCTCACATGCTAGTAAAGTCATGCTCAAAATTCTCCAAGCCAGGCTTCA
>SJYA01000926.1:257813-307603 GCA_006410615.1 Neotragus moschatus | reverse complement strand
GAAGAATCGATGCTTTTGAACTGTGGTGTTGGAGAAGACTCTTGAGAGTCCCTTGGACTGCAAAGAGATCCAAACAGTCCATTCTGAAGGAGATCGGCCCTGGGATTTCTTTGGAAGGAATGATGCTAAAGCTGAAGCTCCAGTACTTTGGCCACCTCATGTGAAGAGTTGACTCATTGGAAAAGACTCTGATGCTGGGAGGGATTGGGGGCAGGAGGAGAAGGGGACAACCGAGGATGAGATGGCTGGATGGCATCACAGACTCGATGGATGTGAGTCTGAGTGAACTCTGGGAGTTGGTGATGGACAGGGAGGCCTGGCATGCTGCGATTCATGGGGTCACAAAGAGTCGGACACGACTGAGCAGCTGAACTGAACTGAACTGAGGGGCACTGAGTTACAGGGACTTTAGAGTCATGATAATGGAGAAAAACATAGCTATTAAACAGCAAGTGCGATCAGGCACTTTCTTAAGCATGCCTTATAAGCAACCACATGTGGAGTTGCTGTGGGAAAATCTGGGCTCTAAAGTAGTCCCGGCTTCCTTGGTGGCTCAGTGGTAAAGAGTCCTTCTGCCAGGGCAGGAGGTGCAGGTCCTGTCCCTGGGTCAGGAAGGGTCAGGGTTAGGAGATAGCAACTCACGCCCGCATTCCTGTCTGGGGAATCCCATGGACAGAGGAGCCTCGCAGGCCACAGTCCACGGGGTCGCAAAAGAGTTGGACACGACTGAGCGACTGAAAAGCAACGGCAGGAATGGTGTCACTGAGCGGCTCAGAGAAGCTCGTCCAGGGAACCACTGCGTGGCCGCTCGGCCGAGTCTGAAGAGTCCCGGTCCAGGGCGAGAGGGTGATGAAGGAGAGACAGATGTGCAGGCTGACTGAGTCACCCCCGCCCCAGACACAGCACAGGCGAGAGCAGAGCCAGACTCTCAGAGAAGGGTCTGGATATCTCCTGCTCAGATGGCACCCCTGGGAGTCAGATGCAACCTGCAGCCCACGGATATCACAGGGAACAAGGGTCAAGACCTGTGATGGCCGAGCTCCCAGAGGACGGAGGCTCCTTCCTACAAGCCCCGCTGAGTGCAGCTCACATTTCTGGGAACTATAAGTCAAGCCCAAGTTCCTGAGGAGCAGATGGTGGATGGGCAGGGGACCGTGGGACCCACAGACTGGTACAGTGGTGACTTTCCCGAGGTTCCTTTCGCCTCATGTATCTCAAACACAGAGCTAAGGAATCCAGCCACCTAGAAACACAAACAAATACAGACAAAAACAATCCAACGGAGCCTGCTCTCTCTCGGCAAAGGACCAGGAGAGGAGCAGCCCGCCAAGACGAAAAGTTTTTAGGCAACAACAGCTCTAGTCTAGAAAAACACCACAGGAAAAAAAACCACTGTGGCCCTATCCCACCCATGCCAACCCTGGTCAAGTGGAAGCCAAGACCCCACCCTTCCTGACTGCAACAGGGGCCTGCGTTTACTCTGATCCCATCACACAGCCGGGGTGATGGGGGAAAGACCAAGGAAGGAGGAGATAACTGTCCCTTACAGACGGTGACAAACCCCCACCTCACCCCGCGTGTGCTATCCACGGAGACCACAGGAAGAGCCGGACTTCCAACCCCGCACGCTGACATTCAGGCACCCTCCCCTCTTGCTCCAGGCTGGCGTCAGAAGGGACCTACCAAGGTCGTTGGATACGAGCACCCAGAAACACGGATAGATCTGCCCACACCAGCGATACAAACGGGAGCACCACCACCGTTACAAGCCCAGCTAAGATTCCTCCAAATAAAACGAAACACTAGCAGTGAGCGAAGCAGAATCTGTACAGAAATTATTTCCTGAAAACTACAAAATGCTGATGGAACTCTAGGGCTATCCAAACAAGTGGAAGGATTTGACATGTTTGTGGACTAAACAAATCAACAGAATAGAGATGTCAGTTCTTCCCAGGTTGGTATTTGATAATTGAGAATTGATTTAATGCAATTTCCATCAAGGTCCCAACAAGATATTTTGCAGAATAAAACTTACTCTGATATTTATATTCGATTATCATATAAATTATATAGTATATTATATAAATATTACTCTAATATTTATACGGAATATAAGGAAGCACAGTAGCAAAAACACTTTCGTAAAAGGAAAATCAGATGAGAGAACTCAGTCTATTCAATCTCAAGAGTTATTATGGAGCTAAATCAAGACTGTGATACTGGAACAGGGTTAGACACACAAATAAGTGGAACCATAAAGAACCCAGATTTAGGCACGTGCAAACCTGCCCAACTGCTACTTGACAAAGCCGCAGGTAACTCAACAGCAGAAACGCAGCCTTTTTAGCAAGCAGTGTTAGAACCTTAAACTAAACTTCAAATCCTTTACAAAGAATTAACTTTAAAAGTGAAATATAAAACTTTCTGAAAAAATAATAAAAAGGAAACTCTTTGGGATTTAAGGTCAGGTAAAGGGTTCTTAAGACTCGACACCAAAAGCACTAATCCTAAAATGAAAAACTGATAAACTGGACCTCATCAAAATTAAAAGCTTTTGTTCTGCAAATGACCTTGTTAAAAAAATGAAAAGGTAAGCTACAAATTGGCAGAAAATATTAACAAACCACCTGTGTAAGAATGGACTATCAGCTTCCCTGGTGGCTTAGACAGTAAAGAATCTGGGTTCGGCAGGAGACCTGGGTTCGATCCATGAGTCAGGAACATCCCCTAGAAGAAGGGAATGGCTGCCCCCTCCAGCATTCCTGCCTGGAGAACCCCAGAGACAGGGAGCCTGGTGGGCTACAGGCCATGGGGTTGCAAAGAGTCGGACATGAATGAGCGACCAACACACTTATTGTTATCAAACCACACATCTAGACGTATCTACCAACGGGTCATTATCTAGAAAACACAGAATTCTCAAATCTCAAAAGTTAAAAGCTAACACAAAAAAACACACCCCCAAAATGAGTCCAATTAGAAAGTGGGCAAAAGATATGAGCAGACATTTCAGGACACACAGAGGCAAAGTAGGTCATGAGATACACGCTAACACACGCACGCAGGCTCAGGACATGCAGAGGCAAAGCAGCTCATGAGACACGCGTTACCACTCGCACACAGGCTCTAGAAAAATACTGATGAGCCTATTTGCAGGGACAGAATGGAGAGACAGAGGCAGAGAAAGGATTTGTGGACCCAGTGGGCGAGGGAGAGGCTGGGACAACAGAGAGAGCAGTGCCTGAAGCACACACCCGGGGTGAGACCAGGCAGGTGAGGAGCCGCTGCACCAGGAGCCCGTCTGGGCCCCGGGACGACCTGGAGGGCGGGGAGGTGAGGGAGGTCAGGGTGGAGACGTGAGCACAGTCGAGGCTGACTTGTGCTGCTGTGTGGCAGAAACCAACACAAAGTGGTAGAGAAATTTTAAAAATATTTGAATCTTTAAAAATAAGAGGAAAAAAAAGCATAGGAAAGATGTCCAACTTCCTTAGCCATCAAGAAAATGAAGATTAAAACCACAATGAGATTGCACGCCCTGCCTATCAGAAAGGCCAAAATAAAAAACTGTAACAGCAAACGTTAGTGACAAGCACAGAAACAGGATCACTTCCGCGGTGCTCGAGGGAGTGCTGAACGCTGCAGCCACAGGGGAGGACGGTCTGGCAGTCTCTTTGGCTAAACTACACTAAACACGTGATGTGATGAAGCAGTTGCACTCCTGAGCGTCATCCCAGAAAACCGAAAACTCATGTTCATGCGAGAACCTACACACGAATGTTTATGGCAGCTTTTTTTTTTTTNTATTTGCCATGAAGTGATGGGCCCAGATGCCATAACCTTTGTTTTCTGAATGTTGAGCTTTAAGCCAACTTTTTCACTCTTCTTTTTCACTTTCATCAAGAGGCCCTTTAGTTCTTCTTCACTTTCTGCCATAAGGGTGGTGTCATCTGCGTATCTGAGGTTATTGATACTATCTGCTTTTCAAAATAACCTGTCAAAATCACCACGTCACAGATGAGGGAGCTAAGTCTCAGAGGGTTTAGCTAGGTAGCCCAGGTCACAAAGCCCTGCCAAAAGGATGATTCAAACACAGCAGAAATGCATACTCTTGCCAACTACAAACATCACTACTCTGTTACCAGTTACTTCACAAACTATAGCAGCCAATCAACAGGGAAGAGGGCCACAGGGTGGGTGTGCCAGAACTAGCAAGACATCAGGAATCTAGTGTTGAGAAGAAAAATGCACTGTTACTGCCTCCTCATAGAAGACGCTGTGAAGCACCAGATTACAGCGAGTATCAGTTATCCTTAAGCCTGATGTACGTATGTTGGCGTGTCTCTAGTAATTATGGTGGCTGATTAGGGAGCTCCAAAGTTAGTGAACCATGGTCTCAGACTTCAGGAAACTTAGAAACTAAGCTATTCATTAATTTCCAGAGCTGCAAGTTCCCTCTACAAAGTGACCTGAATCTCTGACATTTCAGAGTGGTCAGGAGAAAAAGAAACCAACAAAAAAAATCAAAATGATAAAATTGGTGGCTCTTTTAAATAATCACTAGCATGCAGGTGCTCAAAAGTAGCTTTTTCAAATCTATTTGGCCTAAGTTATCAAAGAAACCTATGAGCAAAGAGCTTATAGTGAGGGAGCTTCTACAGAGGGAACTTGGGGGAGGGGGTGGGAAGGAGATGTTCCACTGCACACTCTGTACCTGTGGGATTTTATACCATGTGCATCTAATATCTATTATTTTCTCTACAAAGTCAGAAAGCATTAGACACTCAGTCGTGTCTGACTCTTTGTGACCCCATGGACTGTAGCCCACCAGGGTCCTCTGTCCATGGAATTCTCCAGGCAAGANGTTCCACTGCACACTCTGTACCTGTGGGATTTTATACCATGTGCATCTAATATCTATTATTTTCTCTACAAAGTCAGAAAGCATTAGACACTCAGTCGTGTCTGACTCTTTGTGACCCCATGGACTGTAGCCCACCAGGGTCCTCTGTCCATGGAATTCTCCAGGCAAGAATGCTGGAGTGGGTTGCCATGCCCTTCTCCAGGAGATCTTCCCCACCCAGGGATCAAACCTGGGTGGAGACCCAGGTTGATCTGCCCGCATTGCAGGTAGATTCTAAACCACCTGAGCCAACTGGGAGGTCACAAACCACCTGATTTTTACGCAACTAAATGGAGTTAAGAGATTATCATCAAAGCTGGTAAACTATGTTCTCTGACATCAAAGAGCTGTAAAACACTAGAATGATGTGTGGCATACAGTAATACTTGTGTTAACAAATCAACACAATAACTGCTGACACTGAGCTAACAGGAAAGGAAGAGAAAACTTGGAAGCACAGCAAAAAACAGCTATCCTGACCCTCCGCACCAGGTCATCACCCAGCAGTGTGGCTCTGAAGCCAAACGGAACGTTCAGCAGAATCAGTACTTAGTTAAGCAACAGGTCTTGCTGAAAGAGTCGTAAAAACCAAAATCAGCAGGAGGGGGAGGCTTAGTAAAGGCTCAGGTTTTTCTACCCCCAGAGATGGTGTATTTCTCCCACTTTGCCTGATTGGCTTGTTTCCAGCCAACAAAATTGCTGCGTCGGATTCCCCGTGACAGCGGACTTCCGCTGCGAGGCTCAGTGTCAAGCTCCAAAAAATTTGGGAAATTCCTTTCGATCTGAAAACTAGAGAAAGTCCCAGAAAACCACGGATTACGTTATTTTCCTAACCAAGCAGTCTGAACAATGGAGTGGGTTGAAGGAAATGGCAACCCACTCCATTGTTCTTGCCTGGAGAATCCCAGGGACGGGGGAGCCTGTTGAGCTGCCATGGNACAATGCCACGCTCCCAAATCCTCCCACCCTCTCCCTCTCCCACAGAGTCCAAAAGGCTGTTCTACACAAACTACCCAATTTCCAATAACTTGCATCCAGGCCCTCTAACTTACCTATGATTTATGTTTAATTTGCTCATATCAAGCTGCTGCTGCTGCTGTTGCTAAGTCGCTTTAGTCATGTCTGACTCTGTGCGACTCTATGGACAGCAGCCCACCAGGTTCCCCCATCCCTGGGATTCTCCAGGCAAGAACACTGGAGTGGGTTGCCATTTCCTTCTCCAATGCATCAAAGTGAAAAGTGAAAGGGAAGTCGCTCAGTCCTGTCCGACTCTTAGCGACCCCATGGACTGCAGCCTACCAGGCTCCTCCGTCCATGNCTGTGCGACTCTATGGACAGCAGCCCACCAGGTTCCCCCATCCCTGGGATTCTCCAGGCAAGAACACTGGAGTGGGTTGCCATTTCCTTCTCCAATGCATCAAAGTGAAAAGTGAAAGGGAAGTCGCTCAGTCCTGTCCGACTCTTAGCGACCCCATGGACTGCAGCCTACCAGGCTCCTCCGTCCATGGGATTTTCCAGGCAAGAGTACTGGAGTGGGGTGCCATTGCCTTCTCTGTCATATTAAACACCCCTCCCTAAAAATACCCCTATAAATCAAAAGCTGTCACATAGCTAGCTATTCCAGTGCCAATGACAGTGGAATTTGATCTTTTCCGTTTGAAATGTGTGCACTTTAAGATATGTGGCCTATGGTATTTTAAACTAGAGCAGTCTAAACCACAATCCATTAGAGCTGAATTACACAGGCCTTCAATCATTTGATGACTGAGTTCCGTATGAGGAAATGGCCAATGTCAAAAGAAGAGTGACAAAGATAGTTTTTATAACATGCTTTAGGAGAAGAAATGTGGTTAATATGAATCTGCGGGACAACTTCCTCTGACAAAGAGCAAGTGGCATCAAATTGGGGTAAATACCCTACATACACAGTGACAAAGGAAAGTAAATGGGAAATTATAGCTTTGGAACTTAACTGTATCCAAAAGAAACCACTAGTCTTTCCAGAAAGAGCTATTTAGTCTGGCAGTTCTTAAAGCTATAATTTTCTTCTTGTTTTGTTGGCTTCTTTAATCTAAGATGTCCTGGAAAATAAACTAAAGAGAATTTTTGAGAGAACTTCCTTCCCTATGCTCTCGGTAAATATAATAAGATAAAGCATGCATCTCTTCATCTTCTCCAAGTGATATTTGATTTGGATCCTTTGTACCTTTATTAACACTCTGTGTGATATTTGCCATCATTGTGTAGGTCTGGGTTTGTGAGGTTAGCACTTCAGAAATAGCTTATTTGCTTCTAGATACCGTGTCTGCACTTCAAGGAGTCAAGTAGAAATTATGCCTCAGGTTATAGATGTATGAATCAATAAACTAAGATTTCCCTAGATGTGCTTGACAAACAGCTTCAACCAGGAGCATAATTCAATCATTTATATTTTTCTCTGGACTTAAACTATTTATTAAAATATTGAATGCATACTGGTAATCTCTCCCTCAGCACTTTTCTTCCATTCAGTCCCTCTTCCAGTAATTTCTCCAGGGTGAAAAATTTGAAGTTCTATGGAGACATGTTATTCCAGCACCTCAATCCAATCAATTTATATTACAATAAAGGCCCAAATATTACACATGGACTAACAGATAGGGAACAGTTTGACTCTCCCCACCATACACCATGTTTTCCATCACTGTTTTTGCTCCATTGCCTTTGTCCTTATTCTAGTTTTTCCTATGGTCACTTATAATTTTAGAAATAACTTCTTCAAGGCTGGAAAGACTAATTTAAAAAATATAAGGGCCCAAATAAGTTACTATGAAAATAACATTCCAGTTACTTCTCAAAGTGACTGTTGCTGAAACTAAATGACTGGCCCAAAAGATAGATATAGAGTTTTAGAAAGGAACTGTGTATATACACATACATACACAAAGAGATTTTATTATAAAGAATTGGCTCCTGAGAAATCCCAAGATCTGCAGTCAGGAAGCTGAAGACCTGGCAGAGCCAGCTGTATGGTTATAGTCCAAATTGAAAGGCTTGACAGCCAGCAGAGCTGACACTATATTTTCAATCCGAAAGCCAACAACTCAAGATCCAGGATGAGCTGATATTTGAGTCTGAGTTCAAAGGCAAGAAAAAACTGATACCCGAGCTCAAAGGCAGCCAGGTTTAAGAGGGATTTCCTCTTATTCAGGAGAGGGTCAGCATTTGTTCATCCCAGGCCTTCAGCTGATTAGATGAGGCCCACCCACAGTAGGGAAGAGAATGAAAAGGATAAACTAGGAAAACTCACCATAAGAGACAAATAACTTGAATAGTTCTATATCTATGAAGGAAATATAATTTTTAATTTAAAATCTCCTGAAAAAGAAATTCCCTAGATGGCATCACTGGGGAATTCTATAAAATGTTGAAGAAGATATAACACTAATTCTATATAATCTTTTCCAGAAAATAGAAGAGAAGAGGACATTTGCATTTTATGAAAGTAGTATTACCCTGATATCTAAACCAGATAAAAACAGTACAATAAAGTAAACCATAAATGATTATTTTTCATGGTATTAGATTTTAAAATTCTTAGCAAATTATTAGTAAATAAAATTCAACAATATATAAAAATAAGTATACAATATTACCAAATGGGGTTTATTTCACTGATGCAAGGCTGGTTTTATTTTGAAAAACAATCATTGTAACATACTACATTAACAGATCTAAGAAGAAAACATCATACAATTATCAACTGATGCAGAAAAATAATTTCACAAAACTCAATACCCATTTATGATAAAAAAAAAAAACCCTCTAAGAAAACTGTTAATAGAAAGTTCCTTAGTTCATAAAATCATATTTAAGAAAATTACAGCTAAAATCATACTTAACTGTGAAAAGCTGAATGCTATATCCTTAAGACTGGGAATAAAGCAAGGATTTCACCTATACCACTGCTATTCAACATGATACTGGAAGTTCTAGCAAGAAAAAGAAAAGGAAGGAAAAAATAAAGCAAGGAAAAGAAATAAAGTCAAACAGACCAGAAAGGAATAAATTAAACTGTCTCTATTTAAGGATGAAATAATGATCCACATAGAAAATCTAAGAAATCTAGGGGGAAAAAAAAGAAAAACCTCCCAGAACTAGTAAGTAGATTTGCCAAAATCACAGGATGAAAGGTTAACATATAAAAATTAACTGTATTTTTTATATACTAGCAATAAACATATGGAACATTTTAAAATATAATACCATTTACAACCATTAAAAAAATCAAATACTCAGATATAAATATATCAAAATATGTTATAAGACTTATACTCTTAAAAACTATAAAATCTTGGTGGAAGAAATTAAGGAAGATCTAAATAAATGTAGAGACATACTGCATTCATAGACTGGAAGACTCAACATAAGTAACAATGACAATTCTCTCTGAATTGGTATTCAATACAATTTTTATCAAAATATCAGCAAGATATTCTGTAAGTATAGATGAGAGTTAATTCTTGAATTTGTATGAAAAGGCAAAGAATCGAGAATAGCCAAAATAATTTTGAAGAAAAATATAAAATGGGAGGAAGCTACCTATCAAGGTTCAAGACTTACTATACAACTATGGTAATTAAGACTGTGGTATTGATGTTAAGATAGATACATAAATCAATGGAATATAATAGAGAACACAGAAAAATGTCTGAACAGGTACAGACAACTCATTTTTTTACAGAGGTGCAAAAATAATTAAAGAAGGAAGGATAGTCTTTTCTTTGAAATAATTTCTTTTAATTGGAGGCTAATTACTTTTCAATATTGTGGTGGTTTTTGCCACACATTGACATGAATCAGGAACAGGTATACATGTGTCCCCCATCCTTCACCCTATTCCCAACTCCCTCCCCCATCCCATCCCTCTGGATTGTCCTAGTACACCAGCTTTGAGTGCCCTGTTTCATGCACTAAACTTGGACTGGTGATCTATTTCACATATGGTAATATACATGTTTCAATGCTATTCTCTCAAATCATCCCACCCTCGTCTTCTCCCACAGAGTCCAAAAGTCTATTCTTTATATCTGTGTCTCTTTTGCTGTCTTGCATATAAGATCATCATTACCATCTTTCTAAATTCCATATATATGCACTAATACACTGTATTGGTGTTTTCTTTCTGACTTACTTCACTCTGTACAATAGGCTCCAGTTTTATCCACTGCTGGGAGCCACCATGGGAGNTATTCTTTATATCTGTGTCTCTTTTGCTGTCTTGCATATAAGATCATCATTACCATCTTTCTAAATTCCATATATATGCACTAATACACTGTATTGGTGTTTTCTTTCTGACTTACTTCACTCTGTACAATAGGCTCCAGTTTTATCCACTGCTGGGAGCCACCATGGGAGATACCATCCATGATAAGGTCCTGTGGAAGAGAATTGTTAAGCAAGGCTTCAGGACTCAGTGGGCTCCCTAGGCTTTCTTGAGCTTCTACCCCAAAATTAGAATCTGTCTGTTTTACTATTTCATGACTTTCACCAACTCCTCTGACATTAACAAGGGGCTAACCCTGNGGGGGACCCTGCTTGCCAAACAAGGGCCCCTCTGAAGAGGATGTGAATTTTGAAAAGGGGACGCGATCACCATAACAGTAAGGGCGACTTTCTCCGGCACCCTTCCCCCGCAAACAAACACACTGCCAAGGGTGCGAAGAGGACTGAATAACCTAGCAACCAAGCCAGGTGCAGGGCCCGCAATATTCTTTTCTAATCTTCACAGTCGGGAGAGTAGGTCCCCCTGACAGATGAGTAAACAGGCCCAGAAAGTGGTTAGGTTTCCGGAGGGCGGTGAGGAGCGGCAGGATTTAAACTTGCCCCAGAGCTCCTAAGCCACCTCTTGCTACCCCGTGGTGCTCTCACCTTACCCCCGAGCATCCAGGGGCTTCCTCTCCCCGCCATCCACCTGAAGGGACTCCTCACTCAACACCCAGCGTCCCGGGTTCCAAAAGTAAGGGCTGATACTTGGCGCCAACAGAAAACACAACCTCTCAAGAGGCTTATAGAACTTAGGGTGAACAAGGTGATACTCTTCCTTGCCTCAAGGAGAACATTTGCGATGAACTAAAGGTGGAGAGAGCCTAAAGACAATAGGTGTCTAGAGAGAGACAGGAGGGAAAGGACCCAGAACAGCGGCAGGAGGACAAAGCTTGCAGAGTCCAAGGTCGCACTGGCCTAGGGAAACCGCCCACCAATTCTGGTAAGTTTCTGGTGAAAGCCATTTGTCTGGGTTCCACCCTTGACTCCGTGAGTGCTTGTTTATGGGTCCATTTCTCTAGCAATAAAACAACGGTGATGCTTGCTCTTGCTTCACCACTTGATAAAGAGTTTCTGAGGAGGGGTTAGGTATTGAGCTCTCAAAGTTACATATAATCAAGAAGCATAAGGCTGAGGAAGGATGGGTGCGTCTGGAAGTGAAGCAGGTTCCTGTAAGGCTGCATTTTGTTCGTTAATCATCAACACTTGCTGTTTCTTCCCTGAGAGAGAGACAGTCACTACCTTTTTTCTGTCCAAGAACATTAGAGCAGGTGGAAGATAAGACATGCAATTTGACTACACCAATAAAGGCAAACAATAAAATAATGTTATCTGAATTGCAGCATCTGATCTCTGACCTTTAAAATCAAAGAAGATATGAAAATGCTCTATAAATTGCAAAGGATTATTTAACTCTGTGATATTGATGAACTAATAGACAAAATTAAACAAATGATAACATTCATGATGCTGAACATTATTCCACGCTTCTCTGTCCTTTAAGATGACTTATTTGATTTGCTAAATTATCCAAAATGAAATTTGAATAAGCCTTCAATTCCAGGTCAGACTCTAAGCTCAGTAATCGTTTTCTTTCTCTGACAACTGGTTAAAAATAATGGGCCTTAAACCAAAAATGTCTTGTGTGAGTTGAGAAACAGCCAAGAGTGCACCTTTGAAAAGTTTTTGTTCCTTAAATGTTTGAAGAGACGTTTGGTGCTGGCTACAACTCCTGGTTTCAAACTATACCACAAAGCCACAGTAATCAAAACAGTGTGGTACTGGACTTCCCTAGTGGTCCAGTGGTTAAGAATCCGCCTGCCAAGGCAGGAGACGTAGATTCAGTCCCTGGTCTGGGAAGATTCCACATGCTATGAGGCACATAAGCCTATGCGCCACAACTACTGAAGCCTGTGTGCCTAGAGCCCCTGGTTGGCAACAGGAGAAGCCCCAGTAATAAGCAGCCCACACACCGAATTAGAGTAGCCCCCACTCAGCAGGGCTAAGGAAAGTCCACACACAGCAGCAGAGAATAAACTAATTAGTTAAAAAAATAAAATGAGTGAATGCCTTTTTAAAAAACAAACAGTATGGTGCTGGCACAAAAACAGACACATAGATCAATGTAAGAGAATAGAGTCCAAAAATAAGCCCATGCACCTATGGTCGATTAATCTAGACAAAGGCTGCAAAAATATACAAAGAGGAAAAGAGCATTTCTTCAATAATTTATGTTGGGAAAACTGGACGGTTTACATGCAAAAGAATAGAACTAGACCATTTTCTTACAACATATATAAAAATAAACTTAATGGATTAAAAACTTCAATGTGAACCCTGAAACCTAAAACTCCTAGAAGAAGACATAGACATTACACTCTTTGACGCTCATCTTAGCAATATTTGTGAGGGGGTTGGGGGGGGGGCAGGGTCTGTCTCCTCAGGCAAGGGCAACAATAGCAAAAATAAATGGGAGTACATCAAACTAAAAAGGTTTTTTGCACAGTGAAGGAAACCATCACAAACCACAAAGGGAACATACTCAGTGGGAGAAGATACTTGCAAATGACGTATCTGATAAGGAGCTTACGTTCAACATATGCAAAGAACTCATATAACTATTATAATAACATTTTCAAAACCAAACAATCCAATTAAAAATGTATAGAAGACCTGAATGGATATTCTTCCAAAGAAGACATACAGATGGCCAACAGGCACGTGAAAACATGCTCAGTATCACTAGTCATCAGGGAAATGCAAATCAAAACCACAATGAGGTATCATCTCACGTCTGTCAGGATGGCTATTATCAAAAAAAAAACAACAAATAAGTATTGGCAAGGATTTGGAGAAAAGGAAACCCTCATGAATGGTGGATGGAAATTTAAATTGGTGCAGCCACTATGGGAATCAGTATAGCGAGTCCACAAAAATTAAAAATAGAACTTCCATACAGATCAACATTTCTATTCCTGGATATTGATCCAAAGGAAGCAAAACTCAGATCTGAAAAGGTATATGCACCCCCAATGTTCATTGCAGCATTATTTAGAGTAACCAAGATATAGAAGCAACCTAAGTGTCCACTGATAGATGAATGTATAAAGAAGATATGGTAAATATTTACCATGTAACATAGTCATATAAAGAAAGAAATCTTGGGATTTATGACAACATGGATGAACCTACAAGGCATTATGCTACATGGACTAAGTCAGACAGAGAAAGACAAATACTGTATAATTGTACTTATATGTGGAATCTGGAGAAGAAAAAAAAAACTGAAAAAAAACCCCGTAAAAACGGAAACACTCATGGATACAGAGAACATACTGGTTATGGTATGTTTTATAAGTCTCCAGTTAAATAAGTCACAGAGATATAATGTACAAGATAAGGAATACAATAAACAGTGTCATAACTTAGTTGACAAATGGTGACTGGACTTACCAGAGTGATCATTTCATAAAATGTAAAAATATCGAATCACTGTCTTGCATACCTGGAACTCATATAGTATCATAAGTTATTTGTACTTCACTTTAAAAAGGAGATTTTAAATCACTAATATCTAAATTAGGCAAAGTAATGTGCAGTGCGTGCTTTACTTTGTTACTGCTTCGGTTTGTGTAAAACCACTAAAAGCATTTTTAATAGAAGAGGTTATTTTAAAGTTTTACTACATGTTTTATTTGTTTTATTGTTATTCAGGGTCAGAGTTTAAATAGAGTAACAAGAGCATTTACAGAAAAATATGAAATCATTCTTTGATAAAGAAAATGCCTTCGCTGTTGAAGGAATACAGTAGGACTTTCTGTGGTGGAAGTTTACTAGCTATTACAGGAAGAGGTTTATAAAATAAAGTCATCTCAAGCTATGATTTCTCTGAAAACAATGAATCATAAGAAGTGCCCTATGCCAAAGTAACATCAGACTGAAGAAAGGTAAGAATTCTAGTACGTCCTCACAAATGTGCTCGTGAGAAGGTACGTGCTAAAAGTCACTTTTGAGGCCCTCTTATTTGCAGATTTCCTCTCTGGAAAGGAACAAAACAATTTTTGTTTTGGTTTCAATGTGATTTTGTTATTTTGACAAACCCATTCTTTGATGCTGAAGTTGCAGGCACTTTCTCGCACTCACAACTACTCATGGACTGTCAACATCTTTCGAATTACACATAGTGTGGTTAAACTCCCTTCCAGTAAGTTTAATGAAGGACGACTTGAGATGGCTTTAAAGCTTGGTTAGGGCTTCCCAGGTGGCTCAGTGATAAAGAA
This sequence comes from Neotragus moschatus, assembly GCA_006410615.1. NCBI lineage: Eukaryota > Metazoa > Chordata > Mammalia > Artiodactyla > Bovidae > Neotragus > Neotragus moschatus. Next base: position 293,116 of record SJYA01000926.1, on the reverse strand, counting down.
CCTTCCTGCTAAGCAAGAAACTCAGGTTTGATCCCTGAGCGAGGAAGATCCCCTGTAGAAGGAAATGGCAACCCACTCCAGTATTCTTACCTGGGAAATCTCATGGACAGGGGAGCCTGTCAGGCTATAGTCCATGAGGCTGCAAAAGAGTTAGACATGACTTAGCACTAAACAACAACAATAGCAAACCTTGATTGTAACTTCATTTGACACAGCCAAATGCTGTGAGTGTTGCTCACAGATATACAGAGTAAGCAAAAAGCTTTCTGGATGGTTTAAGCATTCCTAGGCTACTAATTGAAGAAAGTAGAGAAAACCACCAGACCGTTCAGGTATGACCTAAATCAAATCCCTTATATCATACAGTGGAAGTGACAAGTATTTTCAAGGGATTAGATCTGATAGCNTTGACACAGCCAAATGCTGTGAGTGTTGCTCACAGATATACAGAGTAAGCAAAAAGCTTTCTGGATGGTTTAAGCATTCCTAGGCTACTAATTGAAGAAAGTAGAGAAAACCACCAGACCGTTCAGGTATGACCTAAATCAAATCCCTTATATCATACAGTGGAAGTGACAAGTATTTTCAAGGGATTAGATCTGATAGCGTGCCTGAAGAACTATGGACAGAGGTTTGTGACATTGTACAGGAGGCAGTGATCAAGACCATCCCCAAGAAAAAGAAATGCAAAAGGCAAAATGGTTGTCCTAGGAGGCCTTACAATAGCAGAGAAAAGAAAAGACACAGAAGCCAAAGGAGAAAAGGAAAGATACACGCATCTGAATGCAGAGTTCCAAAGAATAGCAAGGAGAGATAAGAAAGCCTTCCTCAGTGATCAATGCAAAGAAATAGAGGAAAACAATAGAATTGGAAAGACTAGAGATCTTTTCAAGAAAATTAGAGATACCAAGGGAACATTTCATGCAAAGATGGGCACAATAAAGGACAGAAATGGGATGGACCTAACAGAAGCAGAAGATATTAAGAAGAGGTGGGAAGAATACACAGAACCATACAAAAAAAGATCTTCATGATCCAGATTACCATGATGATGTGATCACTCAGCTAGAGCCAGACATCCTGGAATGCGAAGTCAAGGGGGCCTTAGGAAGCATCACTATAAACAAAGCTAGTGGAGGTGATGAAATTCCAGTTGAGCTATTTCTAATTCTAAAAGATGATGCCATGAAAGTGCTACACTCAATAAGCCAGCAAATTTGGAAAACTTAGCAGTGGCCACAGGACTGGAGAAGGTCAGTTTCCTTTCCAATCCCAAAGAAAGGCAATGCTAAAGAATGCTCAAACTACCACACAATTGCACTCATCTCACACACTAGCAAAGTAATGCTCAAAATTTTCCAAGCCAGACTTCAGCAGTATGTGAACTGTGAACTTCCAGATTTCAAGCTGGTTTTAGAAAAGGCAGAGGAACCAGAGATCAAGTTGCCAACATCTGTTCGATCATCGAAAAAGCCAGAGTTCCAGAACATCTATTTCTGCTTTATTGACTATGCCAAAGCCTTTGTGTGGATCACAATAAACTGTGGAAAATTCTGAAAGAGATGGGAATACTAGACCATCTGACTTGCCTCCTGAGAAATCTGTATGCAGATCAAGAAGCGACAGTTAGAACTGGACGTGGAATAGCAGACTGGCTCCAAATAGGGAAAGGAGTACGTCAAGGCTGAATATTGTCACCCTGCTTATTTAACTTATATGCAGAATACATCATGAGAGATGCTGGGCTGGATGAAGTACAAGCTGGAATCAAGATTGCCAGGAGAAATATCAATAACCTTAGATGTGCAGATGATACCACCCATATGGCAGAAAGTGAAGAAGAACTAAAGAGTCTCTTGATGAAGTGAAAGAGGAGAGTGAGAAAGTTGGCTTAAAACTCAACATTCAGAAAACGAAGATCATGGCATCTGGTCCTGTCACTTCATGGCAAATAGATGGAGAAACAATGGAAACAGTGACTGACTTTATTTTGGGGAGCTCTAAAATCACTGCAGATGGTGACCACAGCCATGAAATGAAAAGATGCTTGCTCCTTTGGAAGCAAAGCATGGAAGAAAAGTTATAACCAACCTAGACAGCATATTAAAAAGCAGAGACATTACTTTGCCAACAAAGGTCCATGTAGTCAAAGCTATGGTTTTTTCGGTAGTCATGTATGGATGTGAGAGTTGGACTATAAAGAAAGCTGAGCACCAAAGCATTGATGCTTTTGAGCTGTGGTGCTGGAGAAGACTCTTGAGAGTCCCTTGCACAGCAAGAAGATCCAAGCAGTCCATCCCAAAGGAAATCAGTCCTGAATATTCATTGGAAGGACAGATGCTGAAGCTGAAACTCCAGTCCTTTGGCCACCTGATGTGAAGAACTGACTCATTGGAAAAGACCCTGATGCTGCAAAAGATTGAAGGCAGGAGGAGAAGAAGACGACAGGATGAGATGACTGGATGGCATCACTGACTCAATGGACATGAGTCTAGGTAAACTCCGGGAGCTGGTGATGGACAGGGAGGCCTGGCGTGCTGTGGTTCATGGGGTCGCAAGGACACAACTGTGCAACTGAACTGAACTGAGCAATCACACACAATAGAAAAAAAATTAGAAAGTGGTGCTTTTTTGTGTTGCTTTGTAACCAGGTTCTATGATACTCCCCTCTGCTCAATGCACTCTAAGCATCTTGGATACAGACTCATCTAACTCTACCCAGTCCAGCTCAGATGTTCAGATTTAGACTAACTCAGTTCAGAAGTTCCCTTTTTCAGGCTGATCCTCTCTGCCAGTCTGTGAAAAGATTCACGATCAACTGAGATAACTCACCTCTTTTCTCACTGTCCCCTAAATGGAGGACAAGAGTAGGTCCAAAGTATTAAGAATGAAGAAAAGCTACTCTGGACTTCATTTTCTCACTGTTTGTGGGTTAAGCGACTGCAGTTAAAACAATTTAGATCTAAGTGGAAAGATCTGCTGGATGCACCACTAAAGCAAAACACCAAAGTGCAGAACAAAAATGCTATATTTGTGGCGGTGAGGGGGGAGATGTCTGTAAATGCATGAACTATCTACAAAGAGATCCAAGAAATGGAACTGTAATATCGGTTAATCTGAGAGAAAGAATCTGAGAGACAAAGAAGAAGGTGGACACAGAACAGATTTTTCATTGGGTACTTTTCCAAAGTGTTTGAATTTCGGTCTCATTTGCATGCAATATGGCTACATGCACACACACACACACACACACACACAGTTTTGTTTTGTTTTGTTTTGTTTTTTAAGAAAGTCCAAGGCTCCAGGGGTAAAGAATCCTCCTGCCAATGCAGGAGATGCAAGAGACACAGGTGCATTGCCTGGGTTGGGAAGATTTCCCCTGGAGTAGGAAATGGCAACCCACTCCAGTATTCTTGTCTGAAAAATCCCATGGACAGTGAAGCCTGTCCACAGGGGTCACAAAGAATTGAACGTGACTAAGCACACACAGGAAAGAAGTCTCCTGAGAGAAATTCTCACTTAATTTTTTGATGCTTCCATATTTTTCCCATGTGGAAAACTGTAATAAAATTCAGGCTCTCAAGAGAATGATGAGATGGTGAGAAGGAAATTGGCAGGGCACTTGAAGGATGGAGAGAGAGGAGTTGGCCTGTCTCAGGCCATCTGTACTGCCTCTCCCTGGACACTTGAGGGGAAGTTGTGTAGTAGGCAAGATTCTGAGATAACCCCCAACTTTCCCATCCTCGGATATACAGAGGTTGTAAAATCTCCTTGCCTTGAATGTGGGCAAAATCCGTGAATATGACAAGATGTCTCTCCTGTGAGGAGAGGTTTCTAATTAGTTGCCTTTGATTCCAAAGGGAGATTACCTGGTTGAGCCTGATCTAGGCATGTGAATCCTTAAAAGGGCTCAGCGCTTCAGGCAGTCAGAGACACGGGTCCCTGCTGGCCTAGAAAGCAAACATCTATGTCAGTCAGTAAAGAATCTGCCTGCAATGCAGGAGACCTGGGTTCAACTCCTGGGTGGAGAAGATCCCCTGGAGAAAGAAATGGCAACCCACACCAGCATTCTTGTCTGGAGAACCCCCTGGACAGAAGAGGCTGGCAGTCTACAGTCCCTGGGGTCACAAGAGTTGGACACTCTTAGCACTTTCTTTTTTTCGTATCAGGAATTGCCTGCAGAGACCACATGGCAAGGAACTGTGAGGAACTGTGGTTGACATCTAGGAGCTGAGCGGTCCCCAGTCAACAACGACCAAGAAAATAGCAACCTTGGTCCTTTCTCTGGAATTCTACCAACAACCCGCATGGGCCTTGAAGGAGTCCCTATTCCAAGCTTCACATGAGACTGTAGCATTCTCAGCTCTAATGTGCCCAGATTTCTGTTGGACAAGAACTTGAAATAATAAATGGGTGCTGGTTTTTTGTTTGTTTGTTTTGTTTTCTTTTGTATACCAAAGAACCTTTATAACTTTTCTTTTAAATTCTTAGATGCTTATAAAATGTCCATGCTCTAGTTATAATATCATTTTATAGACATTTAAATGCATCTTCATTTATACATATTTTACATTTACTTCATAGAACAGATTGTTTAATGGGTGTTAAATTTGTGTTAATTTTTAGGTAACAATAGAACACTAATATGGTGTTTTTGGTTAGAGGAGCCCGGTGGATTGTGAGATCCCCAGTAGATCTGATCCTGGAATCCCCAATCACTTATTATGAGAGCCTGAGGCTATAGAAGCAGGAAGAGAAGGGCCAGTTTGGGAGAGTGAATTGTTGTACCAGGGCTTCCCTGGTGGCTCAGACTGTAAAGAATCCACCTGCAATGCAGGAGACTGGGTTTCGATGCCTGGTCGGGAAGATCCCCTGGAGAAGGGAATGGCAACCCACTCCAGTACTCTTGCCTGGAGAATCCCATGGACAGAGGAGCCTGGTCATGGGGCCACAAAGAGTCGGACATGACTGACTAACACTTAAAACTTGTTTTTTCTTTTTATTAGTCATTTACTTTCTCAGTTTTAGAGAAACGTATCGAAAGGGCTCTACCAAGATTTATCAAATTACTACTAGTGATATCTTCTATTCCTTCACTTGAGAGGACACTTCTTTAACCCAGCAGGCTCGGAAAGGACTGAGAAAATTAAAAGTATTGACATCAATAATTTTTTCAATAAAATGTTAAACATTGACCAACCTTTTCATGTACTTTTGGTATTTTTTGTCAGAATTTGGAGCGAAGATTTATACTGACGAATGATGTCCACTATGTGATGCAATTAGACAGTCCTCACTGTTAAATCGGACTTCCCTGGTGCCTCAGAGGGTAAAGGGTCTGCCTGCAGTGTGGGAGACCTGGGTTCGATCCCTGGGTCGGGAAAATCCCATGGAGAAGGAAATGGCAACCCACTCCAGTACTCTTGCCTGGAAAATTCCATGAACTGAAGAGCNGTCCTCACTGTTAAATCGGACTTCCCTGGTGCCTCAGAGGGTAAAGGGTCTGCCTGCAGTGTGGGAGACCTGGGTTCGATCCCTGGGTCGGGAAAATCCCATGGAGAAGGAAATGGCAACCCACTCCAGTACTCTTGCCTGGAAAATTCCATGAACTGAAGAGCCGGATAGGCTATAGTCCACGGGGTCGCAAAGAGTCGGACACGACTGAGCGACTTCACTTTCACTTTCACCGTTAAATCAAGCAGCCCGACGAGATTTTCTATGAGATAAATTCCAACCTTATTTTGCAACCCCCCCCAAAAGCTTGGTAATATAGGTGTCCCTGTGACAAGCTCAGCTGTACACACTAATTCTAAAATAGATGGAGTACTGAATGGAGCCTTTAACAAGAATTTCTTTTGATAATAGATCAAAAACAATGTCATGCTCATTTCTTCTGACATTCTCTCAGTGGACTGGCTCTCCATTCTGACTCAATCCAAATAAGGAGTTTTCTTGCCCTTTCTTAAGAAGAAGGAACTTCTCTGTAGCAATACAACTCCCAGAATACCTTTCACTAAAGCAATTCCTAAAGGGGAGTGTCTTACGGCGCAGAACTGCTGAAAAGTCCCCGCGCTGAATTGCACAGACTCTGAGACAATAACAGGCCATATTTTCTTTTAAACTCCTACTTCCTGAAATGGAGGCTGTTTATGAGAAACAGTATATTTCAGGGAACTTGTGCTATAATTAACTTTTTAAGAGTTAGATTGGCTGGTTTAAAGTGTATTTCCTCTTCCTCGAGATAATGGTAAGTATCAGCCTTTTAATGACAAAAGCGCAGTATACGTGGGTATAAAAGAATAATTTTTAAGGAAGTATTTTCTTAAATTGTGATCCTGTTTCCATCCGGTGATCTTCTCTACATTTAAATAACTTTGGAGTTTCCAGAACATTTGCACTTCTGAAAACTCCCTAGAAAGGGAGGGGGAGTGGGGGGCAGGGAGGGGCCACCTGTAGTGGTGTTAGGCTATTAGGAAGAGAAGAAAAGAAATGGTTTTTTGGGTTTTTCTTTTAAGGTTTAAATGATGAAGTCCTCAAGTCCAGAGGTATGCTAGAGCTGCTAGTGAAAATCTGGCTTCATTTATCACTGAATTGAGGTGTTTGATTAAGTAGTTGGCCTTACTTATTTGAAAAATTAACCCTGGGACGTTTGGCTGGAGTATGTAGGTAGTGATAACGGCAGCTATCATTTTTATGACGGCTTCAATAATTTCTTCAGGAAACAGATAAGGCTGGAGAATTACTCTTCTCATTTGGGAAGAACCGAGGGAAATTCTGTGTATAAAGAAGTATTATGTAGAGGGATACTATCTAGAAAAATTAAAATTCTTTGTATTTCTATTCCAAAAAGTCTTTTCATTCCAAAGTGTTTTCATTAAAACACCAATTTTAGCATTTAAAATTAAGGCGCCAAATGACTTTGGAAAGCCGCAGATTGAAAACCTTTAGAATTGTTTGGAATTTGCAGNCTAGAAAAATTAAAATTCTTTGTATTTCTATTCCAAAAAGTCTTTTCATTCCAAAGTGTTTTCATTAAAACACCAATTTTAGCATTTAAAATTAAGGCGCCAAATGACTTTGGAAAGCCGCAGATTGAAAACCTTTAGAATTGTTTGGAATTTGCAGGTGGGTGAGTGTGCCAAGAGGCAGGGTCGGAAAGGAGGGGGCTTCATGTCACAACATAATGGCATCTCTGTAGCGTTCGCGTCTATCTGCCTCTGCCTCTTTAAACTCGGTGCAGCTAGCACTCATGAGAAACAGGATCCGCTTTTGGTTGGCTGATACTTTATTGTCATAAACATCTTTAGTTGCTCACTTGTAATCACTTTTACTGTACAAGTCTATGCTGGCGTTTCAGAACGGTCTCCACATTCTTTTGTTTCTCCTTTTTCTTCCCTGCGAACTAAAAAGAGCAATAGTAGTCGTGCCACAGAAGCTGTGTTCCCCTAGGTCTGATTGGTGTGTCAACAGATTATGTGACTGTGTGGTATGCATTATTTGGGGTAGAGCTGGGTGTAGGTTAATTTACCACTTGGAAGACACACAGACCTAAACAGTTGTCAAACCAACTCTTTCTATCCACTTTATATCCAAAAAAAATTTGTCTCTCTTCGCATCTCTTCTGTCCAAATTTTATCAACCTGTAGCCTCAAGGAAACAAAATACTTTAAATTTTTCTAGCAGTAATTTACTTTCTACTTCAGATGTCTTTTTGAGCCTGAGATGAATTCTTCAATTCTTCCCCCAGCAAGACACCAGAGTTTTATACTAATCTACTAGCATGAGTAGGGAGACAATAAATATATATACATATTTTTTGCAGTTGAAAAAGCCATATGTAAATTATGATAGATATTATAAAATCCCCCACAAAATAATACTGTGTAATGAGCGCACCTGATTTGTGAAACTGTAACAATCTCCCTTCCAGGGCTGTGTGATTTAAGCTTGGGTTTAGAAGCTGGAATTTTTATTAAGAGTAAATGTGTGCATTTCAAGATATTTCTGAAATTCCATGGCTTCTCCCATTCCAAAAGAGTGTCACTGACCCTTTTCCCAGAGCACAGCACGTACCCTGCTTTTCCTGTCCTTTAATCTATTTCAGAAAATGAGGGCTTTTCAAAATAAAATGTTCCTTGGCAATGCTTTTGTTTCTTGAGTTTTAAGTGTCTAGGTTGAAGAACTTTAACAGGACTGTCCATTCAAACTTCTGGTGTAAACTAATCCCGTATCTATTTTTACTGTATTTGCTGCCTCTCGCTATACTCTGTTCTTTGTTACTGACGTGCCTACGTGCTCAGTTGCTAAGTTGTGTCCGACTCCTTGTTGACTCCATGGGCTGTAGCCCACCAGGTTCCTCTGTCGATGGAATTTTCCAGGTAAGAGTACTGGAGAGGGTTGCCATTTCCTCCTCCAAGGGATCTTCTCAACCCAGGGATGAAACTCTCTTCTCTTGCATCTCTTGCAGTGGCAGGCAGATTCTTTACCACTGAGCCGCCTGGGGAGTCCTCCTTATTGACAGTGACATCTGGTTTTGCAGCGTTGCTTCATGTTGTGATTTCCTGTGTTTCTAGAGTTCTATGGGGTAGATTTAAAAGTAATATTATCTGATGCTGTCATTCCTCTATGGCTGAAGAACAGAAAGAGATGATTGCAGCTTAAATATCAGTTACAGATTCATTTAACTTGCCCAAAGTATGGTATACAAGCTACCAATTTTAGGTGACACATGTCCCAACTTTGAAAATTTGAGTTGTGCTTAGTTCGAGGTACGTTGAAAATGCAGTTAGCTTCTATAATTTCATGGACATTAATGCTTAGGAAGATGTTAAGTAAAAATAAATTTACTGTTGATTTTAAGGAAATGATTAAAAACTATTACAGGTAATATGCAAATGTAGTAAAGATTGTGAAGGTGGCATGTGAATGGTTAAAGTTTGGGAAATACTGCCCTAACGTGTTTGAGAAGTTGATATTTTCTGAACCAGTGAAGTATCTTTGAACTTGGTTGCTCCTTGGTGACAGATTCCAATATTAACACAATCTGTTGGATTGCCTAATTATAGATGTACAAAATATAGATAGATAAAGAAATGCTTTATCAAACTTTTATCAGATCTGCAGCCCCCACCACTTGTCATAAAATTGAAGAGATGCAGAATCTAGCTAATAGTTTTTGAAATAAGAATCACAGAAAGGATGAATTACCCAGAGTAAGTATTATGGCTCCATTCTGCCTGTTTCACTGAGACACCATTAACTCTGAAATTGGGGTGGGGTTGGAGCTGGAGGGTAGGTGTTTGGGAGGACATGATAAACGTCTTGTAGGTCCAGGGCCATTAACATATCATGGTATGTGCCATTAAAATAGTCATACTGGCAATTTTAAGGGATTCATTCTAAGGAGGAAATAATTCTAAGTCCCAAGGAGAACATGTAGCTCCTATGCTAGCAGACCAGGCTGACATTGATCCTGTTACTTGCTGCTGAACTTTGAGANTCTTGTAGGTCCAGGGCCATTAACATATCATGGTATGTGCCATTAAAATAGTCATACTGGCAATTTTAAGGGATTCATTCTAAGGAGGAAATAATTCTAAGTCCCAAGGAGAACATGTAGCTCCTATGCTAGCAGACCAGGCTGACATTGATCCTGTTACTTGCTGCTGAACTTTGAGAGATGTGAAATAGTATTGTAGAATCACAGAGTTGGAAAGGACTTTAGGGTCCTTAGCTGCTGCTGCTGCTGCTGCTGCTACTAAGTCGCTTCAGTCGTGTCCGACTCTGTGCGACCCCATAGACAGCAGCCCACCAGGCTCCCCCGTCCCTGGGATTCTCCAGGCAAGAACATTGGAGTGGGTTGCCATTTCCTTCTCAACCCTCCTAATTCAAAATTTTTTCTTTCGTAACATTCTTTTTTATATTTTATGTTTAAATAAATTTTTTAAAAGGATATATAAAATTGTTTTATACTAGAGTATAATTTCCAGTGTTGTGTTAGTCTCAGGAGTACAGCAAAGTGATTCCATTATATGTGTGTGTGTATATATATATATATATATATTCTTTTTCAGATTTTTTTTCCATCTAGGTCATTACAAAGTGTTCAGTAGAGTTCCTTGTGCTATACAGGGGGTCTTTGTTGATTATCTGTTTTATATATACTAGTGTGTATATGTTAATCCCAATCTCCTAATTTATCCCCCACCAGTCCACCTTTCCCCTTTGGTAACTTTAAGTTTGTTTTGGAAGTCTGTGAGTCTGTTTCTGTTCCGTAAATAAGTACTTTTGTATCATTTTTTTAAGATATTACATATAAGTAATGTCATACGATTTTTATCTTTCTCTAACTTACTTCACTTAGCATGATAATCTCTAAAACTCCCCCAATTTTAAAGGTGAGGAAATTGAGGTCTAGCAGGGAAAGGTGATTCGCCTAAACTCACACAACTAGTTTGTGACACAGCCAGAATTAGAACCAAATCTCCTAATGCGTGATGAACAGAAAGCGACTGGGAGCAGGGGATTTACTGTGTGGCTGGGATTCAACATGAAGTGAACAGATCCCAGAGTTCAGGAATTCACAAACAGGCAGTATCTAAAGGTCTGATAAACCAAGGAAACATGTCTCCCACTCACCGTAAATGACATTCAATCTGTTCACCACTGCTAAATTAAGATGCTGCTGCTGCTGCTAAGTTGCTTCAGGTGCGTCCGACCCTTTGCAACTCCATGGACTGTAGCCCGCCAGGCTCCTCAGTCCATGGGATTCTCCAGGCAAGAATACTGGAGTGGGTTGCCATGCCCTCCTCCAGGGGATCTTTCCAACCCAGAATTTGAACCTCTTTCTCCTGAATCTCCTGCATTGCAGGTGGATTCTTTACCGCTGAGCCACTAGGGAAGCCCCTTTAAATAATAATATAAATGGTTATTATTCAGGCTTCCTGGATGGCTCAGGGAGGGATAAAGAATCCATCTACAGTGCAGGAGATGCAGGAGATACAATTGCAATCCCTGGGTCAGGAAGACCCCCTGGAGAAGCAAATGACAACCCCCTCCAGTATTCTTGCCTGGAAAATCCCATGGACAGAGAAGCCTGGCAGACTTACAGTCCACGGGGGTCACAAAAGAGTTGGACATGACTGAGTATGCACACATTCATTATGTATTAATGCATATTTATTAAGCACATTCTGTGTGGTAGTCCCCCCTGCCCTTATCTGTGGTTTTGCTTTTCATGGTTTTAGTTACTCTTGATCCAGAAATAGTAAATGAAAAAAATTCAGAAATTCCTAAATTTTATGTTTTTAATTCTTTTTCATCTAAAAAGAAAACTTTTTAGCTGTGCTGGGTCTTCATTGCCAAGCGGGCTTTTCTCTAGTTGCTGGGGGTAGTAGCTGCTCTTCTCACTGCAGACCTTGTTGCAGAGGAGCACCAGCTCTAGGAGTGTGGGCTTCAGTATTTGCAGCTCCTGGGCTCTGGAACACAGGCTCAACAGTTGTGGTGCCTGGGCTTAGTTGCTCCTCAGCATGTGGAATTTTCTCAGAGGGAAGGGATCAAACGTGGATCTCCTGCAGTGAATTGTTTACAACTGAGCCACCAGGTGCTTGCTAAGTTGCTTCGATCATGTCTAACTCTTTGCAACTCTATGGACTGTACCCGCCAGGCTCCTCTGTCCGTGGGATTCTCCAGGCAAGAACACTGGAATAAGTTGCCATGATCTCCTCCAGGGAATCTTCCCAACCCAGGGATGGAACACTCGTCTCTTATGTCTCCTGCACTGGCAGGTCAGTTCTTTACCTTTGGCACCACCAGAATGCCCCCAAAATATTAAATTACCTTCCCTTTTGAGTAGCGTGATGAAGTCCTGTGCTGTCTGGCCCAGGTGTGAATCTCGTGATTTGAGTGTTTGTGGAGCGTTGCCCCCTGTTAGTCACCTAGCAGCTGTCGTGGTTATCCAATACACTGTCACAGCAGTAAGTCAGCCTTATTTTACTTCATAATGGCCCTAAAGAGCCAGAGTAGTGACTCTGGGAATTCAGGTATGCCAAAGAGGAGCCATAACGTACTTCCTCTAAGTGAAAAGATGGAAGTTCTTAATAAGGAAAGGAAAAAAACTGTATGCTGAATTTGCTAGGATCTACTGTAAGGACAAGCCTTCTATTCATGAAGTTGTGAAGGATGAAGATAAAATTTGTGCTAATTTGGCTGCCACACCTCAAATTGCAACTGCTTTGGCCATAGTTTGTGATTAATGTGTAGTTAAAATAGGCGTTGTGAGTGAGTGAAGTCACTCAGTCGTGTCCGACTCTTTGCAACCCTGTGGACTGTAGCCTACCAGGCTTCTCCGTCTGTGGGGTTCTCCAGGCAAGAATACTGGAGTGGGTTGCCATTTCCTTCTCCAGGGGATCTTCCCGACCCAGGGATCGAACCCAGGTCTCCCACATTGCAGGCAGACACTTTACTCTCTGAGCCACCAGGGGAGCCCACAAAGGCATTAAATTTATGCAAAAAGTTATTTTGAGAGAGAAAGAGACAGAGACCACGTTCATGTAACTTCATTTACAGTATATTGTTATAATTTTTCTCCTTTATTATTAGTTATTGTTATTCTTCTGCTGTGCCTAATTTATAAATTAAACTTTGTCATAGATACGTATGTAGGGTATAGATAGGGTTTGATACTGTCAACCAAAATTCAATTAACAATAAAGTTAAGAAAAAAACATTGTTAGCACTGAAAAAAGGAAAAACTTGATCTTTGCATTCCCACCTTTGAGGTCTTGCTTCCCAGGTGGCTCTAGTGATAAAAAAAAAAAAAAAACCTGCTTGCCAAGACAGGAGACATAAGAGGTGCAGATTCGACCCCTGGGGTGGGAAGATTCCCCTGGAGGAGGGCATGACAACCCATTCAAGTATTCTTGCCTGAAGAATCCTGAGAATCCCACGGACAGGAGAGCCTTTATAATGCAGAAGAACATTGCACACTAAACGAGGAGGGAGAAGGCCCAAATGGAGAGAGAATTTTATGCTTAAATTTTCTTGTCTTCCTTTAAAATATAAATTTTATCCCATCAGTTCTATCCATGGTTTCAGGCATCCGCTGGGGTGTCTTAGAAACAATTTCCTGTGGATACAGGGAGACTACTGCATGTCAGTCTTCTTGCTACAAGGCTTATATACATTTACTTTACTTAATACTCACTACAGTTTGTGAGACAGGTACTATTATTCATCATATTTACTTAATAAAAGGTAATAATTATTATTTCCACCTCTTTGCTGCGCTGTTAACATCACGCCATTACTCTGCCTCATGCAATACACTTCCTCTGCCTTGAATTCCAACCATTTACTAGAACTCTGCCAACTGTCTCTTAGTATCCCTTCTGGGTAAGACGACACACGTGCCAAACCAGACTTTCCCCAGTACCTGCAACTTTGTCTATCCTTCACTTGCCTTCCTGACTTGAACAGATAACTCCAAAGGAGGTTCTGGCCTTACCCCAGGCTCCTGCATCCTGCTATTAAGAGTACCATGCCGGCCACATACCCAATAGGAGAGATCTCCTCTTAGCAACACTCTGATTCCTGAGGGTTGGGATTAGTCATCTGTGTTAGGTGGGATGTGGGGGCAGGCAAAGTGGTGAGGAAGTCTAGTTCTGAAGTAAGGCTGACAGAGAAACAAGAGATAACACATGCAGAAACTGCCCCTAAGTTAACCGTAGGATACGAGTGAAAGAGAGGAAGGCAATGGCGACCCACTGCAGTACTCTTGCCTGGAAAATCCCATGGGGTCGCTAAGGGTCAGACACGACTGAGCGGCTTCACTTTCACTTTCCACTTTCATGCATTGGAGAAGGAAATGGCAACCCACTCCAGTGTTCTTGCCTGGAGAATCCCAGGGATGGGGGAGCCTGGTAGGCTGCTGTCGATGGGGTCGCACAGAGTCGGACACGACTGAAGCGACTTAGCAGCAGCAGCAGCAGCAGCAGGAGTTGAAGAGCCACCAAACTATGCACGGAGTCCCAGTATTTCGTTAGATCATTTCTGAATGTATCTAGGCATCACAGTTGAGAGACAAACATCAGACTGCTTAATTATGGTCAAAGAGTACTTAAATTTTGAGAACTTACACTTTTTAAAACTTCATCATAAATATTATAACTATGCATAGAAGTAATGCTATCAAACTGTAATGCTTATTTCTTAGAGCGACCATGGGTAATTCTTCTTTTCTTTTTTACCATATTTTTTTCTCCAAATTTTCTACAATAACATTGTTTTGCTCTCATAATAATAAAATGTTTCAAAATTCTAGAGTCTTAAAAAATATATCAGAAATAACTGTGGTACAGCCTTAAAATCATTTATGATTTAAATACTTCTTGATCATGGCTTCTGGGAAGCATCTGGTAGGCTGATAATAACTCATTTGCAAGCTAGTAGCCATCACGTGTGAAAAGGGAAGTTAGTGTGAAAGAAAAGCATTGCTTATTACACGACAGATTTCAGAAGTTCCACAGCATCTTAACACCATAATTTCCACAAGTCACAGTTGTCAGAGAAAAACTTCTTGGACTGAAGCTGCACACATACAAAGTAAAAGACTCAGTGGACATGAGGGAACCAAGGAGTTCCCTTGGCTGAATTTTCTCCAAAGATGTATCCCTTCCAATCACCCCATCTGCTTCCACTCAGCCTCTTCTGAACACAGTTCTTCTAAGAGCTGGCCTTTCACTTCACTCACCTGAAAAGGTGGAGTCATTAGCTGAGGGAGATCAGGATTTCAATGTGGACATTTTTGAAAATGTGATGCTTATTGAATATCCAAGTGCACATAATCAAACAGTTGAAAATATGCTTCTGTAAAGTTCAAGAGAGAAGTTTGAATGGGAGAGAGGAAGTAGATGATTTTCAACCAATACATGTTATTTAAAGTATTAGTCACTCAGTCATGTCCAACTCTTTGTGACCTCACGGACTGTAGCCCACCAGGCTCCTCTGTCCATATAATTCTCCAGGCAAGGCTCCTGGAGTAGGTAGGCATTCCCTCCTCCAAGGGATCTTCCCCATCCGGGGATCGAACCCATGTCTCCTGCACTGCAGGCAGATTCTTTTCCGTCTGAGCCACCAGGGAAGCATATGTGATTTAAAACCATAAACTAAATGAAATCACCAAGGAGTGGATTTAGATGGAGAAAGCAGGAGGGCCAGAGGCTGAGCCTTTGCACACTCCAGCAGGATGGGATTTAGGAGAGAAACAGAACCAGTCCAAAGGCCATGAAGGAGTGACCCGTAATGTTGGAGGACAGACAAAAGACCGTGGTGTCCTGGAAGGCGGTAGAGGAGGCAGGGTCTGCGGTACAAGCTGCTGCTGTGTTGACTAAGATGAGGAATGAGAACGGACCACTGGATTTAGGTACGTACAGTTTGTCAGTGACGTTGACCAAGGCATTTTCAGTAGCGTGATGGCACAAAAGTCTGGTTGAAGTAATAGTTGTCTTCCTGTGTAACCGAAAGTGAGGAAGAGTGATGACCGATTGTAACTTCTCCACTCTCTTGGGGAACAAAGGAACGTGAGTTTCCTCTGTTCTCTTATCTGGATGTTTCAGATAGCAAGCATGCAACGATGCCTAGGACACAATGCAGGAAATAAAAACTTAGAGACTGTTTTTTACTGTGTTTATTCAAAGGCCTCTGCGTTAAAAAAATTTTTTTTTAACTAGGAGGTTCTTCTAAATCAGAAATGGATTGAAATCTAATAAACACAGATTTGGGGTAAGTTTTCATATGAAACTTTTGAATTCTTTTTTTCCTAATGCTATAACTCTATATAGTCACTGTAGAAAATATGAAAAGAGGAAATAATCAAAAAGTATGACTTTAGAAGCAAAAGCTCAATATTTCGGTGTATTTCCTTCTGATTAACTTTTCCTGTTTCCCTTATTTTTTAATTGGTGGGAAATTGCTTTACAATTTTGTACAGCAGTGCGAATCAGTCAAAATTATATGCATACCCCTTCTCTCCTTAGCCTCCGGCACTTCCGCCCGTCCCACCCTCTGGGTCATCACAGAGAGCCAGATTGGGCTCCTGGCCTACGGACTATTTTTAAATTGTTTGCATGAATTGTGGTAAAATGCACATCGAGTTTACTTTTATAACTATTTTTAATGTACACATCTAAGTGGCATTAATTTACATTCACGTTATTGTGCTGCCATCATTCCCATCCATCCACTGAATTCTTTTCACCTTGTACAGTCAAACAATCACTTTTCATTCTCCCCTCCAACCAGCCCTGGCAACCGTCATTCCACTTTCTGTCTCTATGAATCTGACAACTCTAGGCACCTTGTGTGCATAGAATCAAGCAGTATTTGTTCTCTTGTGACTGACTTAACACACTTGGTATGATGTTCTCAGGTTTATCCTTATTATAGCAGATGATGTCTGAATTTCCCTTTTAAGGCTGAATAGTATTCCATCATATGTACAGACCACATTTCTTGTATCCATTTATCTGTCCATGGGCATATAGGTGGCTTCCATCTTTTCTGGCTATTGTGAATAGTGCTGTTATTAACATGGGGCACAGATATCTCTTCAAGTCTCTGCTTTCAGTTCTTTTGGGTATGTACTTGGAAGTGGAATTGCTGGATCATATGATTTTTCTATGTTTTAATTTTTTGAAGAGCCAGCATGCTGTTTTCCATAGCAGCTGTACCATTTTGTATTCCCACCAACAGCGTGCTAGGGTTCCAACTTCTCCACATTGTGGCCAACACTTTTTCTGTTCCTGTTTTTTTTTTTTTTTTTTTTATCACAGTAGCCATTCTAATGGGTGTAAGGCAGCATCTCATTTCAGTTTTAATGTTCATTCCTTGATGGTTAGTAATGGTGAGCTCATTCATTTCTGTAATGGTTAGTAACAGGGAGATTTTCTTTTCCTATGTTTATTCAGCTTTTCTTTTCCTATGCTTGTTGGCCATTTGTATGTCTTCTTTGGAGAAATGTTGTTAAGTCCCTTGACTAATTTTCCAACTGGGTTGTTTGTGTTGTTGGGTAGTAAGAATTCCTTATATAAACTCCTTATCAGCTACGTGCTTTGCAAATACCTGCCCCATTCCATGGGTTTCCTTTTCACTCTGTTTACTCTGTCCTTTGATGCACAAAAGTTTTTTAATTTTGATGTAGTCCAATTTTTCTAAAAATGGCAGCCCCCCCCAGTTTTATTCTTCTTTTTAAAGGTTGTTTTGATTATTTAGAGTCCCTTGAGATTTTATATGAATTTTAGGGTGGATTTTTGCTATTTCTGGAAAAAAAATCATTGATCCTTGGTGACTTTTTAAAATATAATTGCTATCATGCCATATGAACTAATTTATATTTTATGTTTTCTTACTTAATGTTATAATATAGTTATTCCATTAAAATATAAACATTAGTTCACTTTATTGAAACACTTCATAGACATACTTTACAGTGACTACATGAAAGAAAATAAACAAATGGAAGTATACCCGAAAGATTAGAAAATATTTATGCTTCAAATTGTGTCACCCCTGTATACTTTGGCTACTATAATCATAAAAATGAGAAAAATTTTATTTGAGCCATGTCAGAGTATTAAGATGTAATATTTACACTAAGTGAGTAGGAAGGAATGGCAAGCAATTGTATCAGTTTAAAAGTCTGTTAAAATATGTATTTATATCACTTTTGACCAAATACAACTCTGGAATTCATTTATTTACTCAGGAAATACTACTGAGTCTCTGTAGTTTTTGAAGCCCTGGAAACCTAGACTTAAATTAGATATGGTCTGGAGAAATCCATGGACTGCAGGGGGTCACAAAGGGAAGGGACACGACTGAGAGACTTTCACTGTCACCCTCAAGGGAAAGGGAATAAATACTAAAGCTTCGTGAAAATCTTGCATGTGTCCTAAGCAGTGCAGGATCTTATTTCCCCAACCGGGGACAGAAACTGTGCTCCCTGCAGTGGAAACACTGAGCCTTAACCACTGGACTGCCAGGAAAGTTCCCCACTTTCTCTCTTAATCTTTGCACTAAACCTATGGGGAAGTGGTGTTAGCCTCATTTAGAGAGGAGGGGGTTTGGGAATGTTCATTTTAGAAAAGCAAATAAAATAGAATAATTGGGGCATTCGCTGGCAGTCCGGTGGTTAGGACTCTGCTTTCACTGATGAGGGCGCAGGTTCAATCCCTGGCCAGGAAAGTAAGATCCGCTGCAAGCGATGTGACACAGCCAATAGATAAATAAATAAAATAATTTAACAATAAGGTCCTACGGGATAGCACGGGGAACTGTGTTTAATACCTTGTGATAAACCATAATGGAAACGAATATGAGAAAGAGAATATATGTGCCTAACTCAGTCACTTTACTAAAGAGCGGAAATTGGCACAATATTGTAAGTCAACTATACTTCAACTTTTAAAAATTAAAAATGAGCTGACTTACCTATCGGAAGTGACAGAAAGAGTGAGTGGCAGGACTACAATACGAGCTCAGGGCTGTCTACATCCAGCTCACGCCCTTTCCACTCTCCCAGGCTGCCTTTCAGTGAGTATGACCTGAAAGGAGGCTGGAGTATATACAACTAATTTATATGAACAAAAAAACCGTGACGGCAATTACTTACGCTAGGTAAGAGTCAAGAAAGGTTTCAGAGAGGTGGCACTATAAAACTCAAAAACTGAAGAATTCACTAAAGATGGGAAGAACAGCCACATTCATTCATTCACCTATTCACAAACCTGCGTGGAGCTTCCCCTGTGTGTTAGTCACAGAGCGAGCTCCAGCCGCGTGCTGGAGATTCAAAAGAGAACCAGGAGACACTGGCCACTCTCAGGACGCACAGTCTCTTGGGAGACGATTCGGTAACCGACATATAACAGAGCCTAGGACCAAGCTCTGCCACAGAGTCAAAAGCAACAGAGTGCTGTGGGATGCTACTCCAGGACGCCAAGGGCAAGTGCTCAAGGGCAGAAACTATGCAACATTGCTTGCAGAGCTGAGCAAGGCAGGTTGGACTCTCCATGCCAAGACCAGAGGCCTAGACTTCATCCCACAGGCAACAGAAAGCCAACAGACATTTTTAAGTAGAGGTGACACTGTTCTGTCTCTAAGAAGCTATCTGGCCGTCCATGAAGGGTAGAGTGTGGAAACAGAGAGAGACAGATAGCAGGAAAACCGATGTCGAGGCTGACAGTATGCACTGGAGAGGACCTGCACCGGCAGCAACAGGAGAGACAGAGAGAGTGGAGACCACGTTTATGAGAAGCTTGTCAGTCTTCGTCGACTGTAGGATGTGTATTGAGAATAAGGTGGGAGTCAAGACAAGAGCGTGAGCAAAGGCTTCAGCTCATGTGTGTGTTCAGAACCACTACATGATTTGCCAGGGAAGGACCTCTGGAGCATTTCATAAACAGATAATACTCTTTTAAGTATCAGTATTTCTTTCATATATTTAGTCACTCTAAAATACCCTAATAGTTTAATAGATCTTTTTTTTTTTTTCCTCTCAAGCCATTTAAACATGCCTTGCAATGCCAGTGAGTGAATGAAAGTCTCTCAGTCATGTCCGATTCTTTGAGACCCCATGGACTACACAGTCCATGGAATCCTCCAGGCCAGAATACTGGAGTGTGTAGCCTTTCCCTTCTCCGGGGGATCTTCCCAACCCAGGGATCGAATCCAGGTCTCCCACGTTGCAGGTGGATTCTTTACCAGCTGAGCCACAAGGGAAGCCCTTGTTTGCAAACTCCATAGCACAAGTATAATTTTTATTGTAGTTACAGTGGAATATCATAGAGGTGAAACAATGGATTACTTTTTCTATATTGAAATTCAAAACAATGGATTTTTACTGAAACAGTTAAAAAAAGATTGTTGGTTAGGTAAATGGTATATGTCACTATTTTAATGTTTCAAAAAAGTTTTCCAGTTTTTTACACCGTGACTAAGTCTTGTAATTTATTTATAACTTTTTTGTGTTATGGAGTGCCATATTTGTTTCCATTCATAAGTGAAAATATGCGTGCATGTCAGTCACTAAGTCATGTCCAGCTCTTTGCAATTCCACTGACTGTACCTCTCTAGGCTCCTCTGTCCATGGGATTTCCCAGACAAGAATAGTGGAGTGGATTGCCCTTTCCTTCTCCAGGGGCTCTTCCCGACCCAGGAACTGCACCTGGGTCTCCTGTATTGCAGGTGGATTCTTTACCCCGAGCCCCCAGGGAAGCCCAAGTAAAAATGAACATCTATTAATAGTTATCTCCCAGTGGCACCCGACTCCAGTACTCTTGCCTAGAGAATCCTATGGACGGAGGAGAGCCTGGTAGGCTGCAGTCCATGGGGTCGCTAGGAGTCGGACACGACTGAGCCACTTCACTTTCAATTTCCACTTTCAGGCATTGGAGAAGGAAATGACAACTCGCTCCATTGTTCTTGCAGTCCATGGGGTCGCTAGGAGTCGGACACGACTGAGCGACTTCACTTTCAGTTTCCACTTTCAGGCATTGGAGAAGGAAACGGCACCCCACTCCAGTGTTCTTGCCTGGAGAATCCCAGGGATGGGGGAGCCCGGTGGGCTGCCGTGTCTGGGGTCGCACAGAGTCAGACACGACTGAAGCGACTTAGCAGCAGCAGCAGCTGCCTAAGCTGTTATGTGCCACCAGAAGAGGGCAGCAGTGAGGCACTATAAAGAATAACATTTACAGATTTTCTTCAACTGCAGACAGTTAAGACCATGATTTGAATGAATGGATACGTTCCTTCTGGCTAACATCCTAATTAACTGGCTTATTTTCTGAGCTAGAGACTGTGACATAAACATTGCTACAGAAATTTCAGAAAGTCTGAAGATGATCTCATAATGCAATGCGATGAGAAATTTATGGAAATTTGTATTGAAACTGATGAGGATTAACACTAAGAAATACTCTGAAAATTTTACATCAGTTTGAAAGGAAGAGATTGGAGGATGAGTTAAAAGCAAGCTTGTTGTTTCTTGTCATTTCAGCAGTGTATGCAGAGAATGTAATAGCTTACCGAGACAATAAAAGGCATCTTATCCTCTTTGAACATTACAGATATTCATGAAATGAAAAGAAACATTTCCAGTTTGTCACATATGCAGGAAGCAATGAGTAGCATGAATCAACTAATAGAGGCTGCCCGTATTTAGCCAGTGTCTTCTTTTAGAAACATTTAACAACCACAACTTTTACAATTGAACTAGAGTTGATTTACAACTTTGTGCCAATTTCTGCTGTACAGCAAAGTGATTCAGTTATACATATATATCCAGATATACATCCATTCTTTTTTAAAAAAATATATGCTTTTCTATGATGGTTTATCACAAGATATTGAGTGTAGTTCTCTATGCTATACAGTAGGTCCTTGTTATCTATCCATCTAAATGTAATAGTTTGCATCGGCTAACCCCAGAATCCCACTCCACCCCTCCAACACACCTCCTTCCCCTCAGCAATCACAGGTCAGCAAGTATTTTTTGAATACCTTTATGTGCTAGGAGCTGTTTTAGGTATTGAATATTCCAGGCTATAGGATGGAAGAGAACAGACACATTCCCTGACCTGTTGAAGAATATAATATAGTAGGGAGGACAGACTTTAAACAAAACCTCACAATTAATTCATTAGTTATAAATGAGAGAAAAAATGGAAAGCAGTCTACCACAGGGCCATAAATAAGTTAGTCTGGGCTCAACCCAACAACTGGAAAGTAAATAAAATTTTTAAAAGGACTCAAGAACAACTTCTCGGAAGTTCTTAACACCCATTTATATTATCCTTGTGTTTTAACAATATGTAAAGTGGATAAGGTGAAATTTACGGATGTGTGAAAACAACATTGCAGAAGAGTATTTGGGTAGTTGATAAGCAGCCATAAAACACTTTGCCAAACTGAAGTGGCAAAACGCCCCGAGCCTCCCTGACCGCCTCAGTCAACCCCACCGGTCATCAGGCTAGCCTGAGCTGCCACTGATGCTCTGTCCTGTCTTGATCCACTCTAAACTACAGATCCCCATCAAACCTGAAAAACGGGTGTGTGAATATAGTCCCCCCTCTTCTTTCTCATTCGTCTTCATTGGCAGTTTTCCCAGGCTGTGAGTCCACTTCTAGACTCTCTAGCTTCCCTGTGAGTCTAGACCCCTTGGTTAAAGTTATCTAAATTTCTACAAGCACTATAGACTTCTGTTTTGTCTCTCCGACCTCCACTGTATACACTTCCCAGACCCGGTTGGCTCAGCTCTCTAGGCCGGAGCTAATACAGTGCCCCCGCTGACTCTGATGGGATCCATTATGATGAACCAGAGCTGAGCTCTGAGAGCTGCTGATCGGTTCTTTTTTTCATCCTTAATCGTCTTTTCAATTGTCCACAGCACTTGTTTCAATCCAGGTTCTCTCTTTTCAAGCTGAATTTACGCCTGCCAGATTTCCTTGTATCTGACTGATAGGTTACCAGATTATACATGGAGCATGCTCAGATTTTCTCTGAATCATAAGCCATTTGTTTCTCCTTCCCTTCTGTCTCAGAAAAACAATATTCTACCTTGTATTCAAGCCTACCCCTTCTGTGTGAAAGTGACATCTTTTTACCTACTTTGTGACTTGTCTCATTTTTCCTTCTCCCTTTCTTTCATTTCTTTTTTTTTTAAATTTTGCCTTCTGACATCTTCTCCTTAGCCTACACACATATTCAAATTGAATGATTCTTTATGAAATATTCATTTCCTTTGAGACTATATTCTATATTTTCCCTTCTTTTAACAGCAGCACTTCTCAAAATAGTAGTCTATATTTAAGCCTACATTCATCCCTTTCACTTCCTTGTTTGACACTCATCCATCAACTTCTGTCCTCTTCTGTAACCTCTATTTACAGAAACAATGGGAACTTGTCAATCACCCAATCTAGTTGCCTCTTTTTCTTCATGAGAAATAGACAAGGAAACAGTGGGAGGAAACAGTGTCAGACTTCATTTTTGGGGGCTTCAAAATCACTGCAGATGGTGACTGCAGCCATGAAATTAAAAGACGCTTACTCCTTGAAAGGTAAGTTATGACCAACCTAGACAGCATATTCAAAAGCAGAGACATTACTTTGTCAACAAAGGTCCGTCTAGTGAAGGCTATGGTTTTTCCAGTGGTCATGTATGGATGTGACAGGTGGACTGTGAAGAAAGCTGAGTGCCAAAGAACTGATGCTTTTGACCTGTGGTGTTGGAGAAGACTCTTGAGAGTCCCTTGGACTGCAAGGAGATCCAACCAGTCCATCCTAAAGGAGACCAGTCCTGGGTGTTCATTGGAAGGACTCATGCTGAGGCTGAAACTCCAATACTTTGATCACCTCATGCGAAGAGTTGACTCATTGGAAAAGACCCTGATGCTAGGAGGGATTGGGGGCAGAAGGAGAAGGGGACGACAGAGGATGAGATGGCTGGATGGCATCACCAACTCGATGGACATGAGGTTGGGTAAACTCCGGGAGCTGGTGATGAACAAGGAGGCCTGGCGTGCTGCTATTCATGGGGTCACGTGAGAACTGAACTAAACTGAACTGAGTCACTCCCTGGGGCTTCCTGCAGAACTTGTTACACAATATCACGTCTCCACAGTCTCCCGGTTCTCACACTTGGCCGGCTACTTCTTTTGCAGGCTACTGTTTGCCTCCTTTATTCTCTTATAACCGCTTCAAGTATTGCCCCTTATTCCCAAATGTATCTCCTGTTCTAATCTCTCTCCTGAGTTTAATTCACATTTCCCACCTCTTGTAGAGAGCACGGTTTCTCTGTAAGCTTTCACGGGCATTTCAAACAGAACTCGTCTGAACTCACGTCTCTCAGTGGCGTCCAGGCACCCTGAACCACCTGCTGCCTCCAGTTAGGACCTACAAGACCGTTTGCCCTTTGTCTGGCTGTGTCCCTACCCCACACTATCTGTCTGCAGTGCATCTCCTCACACCATTCCCCTGGTTTCCCACACCCTGCCTCCCCTTCATTCTCCCACTTGTTAAAATTGCCATCCTTCAGTGTTTGACTCTTGTTTTACCCTCTGAATAAATAATAACTAAATCTCCTCTTCCCTATTCTTCACCCATTCTTTGCTTAGAGTTCAGCTGTATCCGATCATACCCAGTCTTGTATTTGAGACACACTTTTGTGCTTGCTGTGTTTATCAGAGCTGGAGCCCTAAAAGTATGGGTCTGTGTCTTATTCACCTTTATGCTGCTAAGTCGCTTCAGTCATGTCCAACTCTGTACAACCCCATAGACGGCAGCACACCAGACTCCCCCGTCCCTGGGATTCTCCAGGCAAGAACACTGGAGTGGGTTGCCATTTCTTTCTCCAATTCACCTTTATATCACTACTGCAAACCATGGCACATAGCAGAATCCCTGAACATTTTGGTTAGTTTGTATTGTTGGAAGAAAAGTATCTCAGATCTTAATTTTTAAGAATTGTTTCTTTTGAAGAGTGCAGTTTGTAATACATAGGCTACAAATTTGGGAGATTGCAGAAAGTACAAAAACAAATATATTGAATAAAGTTGACATTTTTCCCTTTATCCTATTTGAGTTAGCACAGATTTTTAGGCAATTCTACTCTGTAAGAGGCTTGTTTAAGGGTGATGAAATTCTTGGAAATCAAGATGAAGTCTCAGGGTNTGCCCCAGTCCGTGGGGTCCAGAGGATCAGATGGTTGGATGGCATCACCGACCTGATGGACATGAGTTTGAGCGAGCTCTGGGAGTGGGTGAAGGTCAGGGAAGCCTGGCATGCTGCAGCCCATGGGGTCGCAAAGAGTCGGACACGACTGAGCGACTGAACTGAACTGAGCTGACTTGAGACCTGCGAGGTGGCAGCCCAGACTTGAGAGGGGAGTTACTTTGCACATTGATGATTGTAACTCCTGTTTCCCAAGACCATATTAGCCCTAGTGACTAAAAAGCTTAGGCAATAGTCACACAAATTTTGTTATTGCCTATTTCGACGTTCAGCCTCTCCACTCCCCATGCTTTTCAGATGCTTTCCAAGCTTTACAAGCCTCTGCTGCGGTGTCACTCTCTGTCTTGTATCTGGAGATTGACTGCCTCCAAGGTTCACAAATGTTTCAGCAACCCTAGGTAACTTGAACTTCTAAGCTGCCAGAAGTTGTTCAGGCTTTTCAAGGAAGGCTTTGTTTTGTACGAGCTCTAATTCGCTTGCTCCCTTTCTCTTCCCTTGCAAGGCAAGTCACCCAGGCTTCCCCAAGGCAGAGTTACAGGGCTTTTGAGTAACTCATTCTTCACTTGGAGCCTTCCACTCCGACTCAAACTGGTTTCCAACATAGGCCATATGTCTGGAGACCCTACCACACCTCATGGTGAGTTTTCAGCCTTCCTGAGTTGCTTTCCTTTCCTTCCGTTGAGTTTATGGAGACTTTCATCATCCTTTTATGTTTGGAAATCTTTGCAGTAGAGATGATCATCATCTCTTTACCAGCCATATGCTCATTACCAACATCCCGTTCACACAGTTTCCTCTATTATTCTCTCCTGACTGCTGAGATTGTCCTATACAACCCGCCCCCTCACCCCCACCACCAGAGTCATTGTTTCTTTAACTGATCGGACCAGGGAAGGGCGAATGATGCCCACGGGTAACGAGCTGTGTGTCGCGCCAGCACTTTGTCTTTGAACTAAGGATGCTGAGACTGAGTCATTTTCTATTAAGCGGTTGAATCAGGAGGGCAGGTAAAGCCAGGGTGAGTGAATCAGATAAGGATGGTTTACAGAGAGAAATAAATCAGACTTTCTATTCCGTTCACCTCTGTGGTCTTTGCACCTAGCACGGTGCCTGACATGGCAGGCTTTCAGTAAGTCTTCAGTTCAGTTCAGTGGCTCAGTCGTGTCCGACTCTTTGCAACCCCATGAATCGCAGCACGACAGGCCTCCCTGTCCATCACCAACTCCCAGAGTCCACTCAGATTCACGTCCATCGAGTCAGTGATGCCATCCAGCCATAAGTCTTAGTGGAATGAATAAAGCAGACTGTGCTGTGTGTGTGTGTGTGTGTGTGTGTGTGTGTGAGAGAGAGAGAGAGAGAGAGAGAGAGAGACTACTTTTGCCTCCTACAGCTTTCCATTTCCTGATCCCAATCCCACATGAAGACAACCTTCATTTTTTGCCCTATGTCCATAAGATATCCCTGTGTCCATCCAATAATTTTTCCTTTATGCTAAAGTTAGTTTGGGTGTGTTCTGCTCCTTTGCAGCTAAATTAAACCTAAGAATCTCCCCTTCAGTGGGCATGTCTCCACTTGGTCCAAGTGAACCTCACCTTTTGGGGATGAATAGAAACTCAAATTCTACTGAGAATAAAGAAAACACTTCCTAAAATAAGGCTTCTTGATCTTTGTAAAAGGGAATCTCTGAAGAAAAACATGATAGAAACTGCAAATTGAAGATCCTTTTGGAGACAGGGTTAGACTTTAGGCATTGTTGAGTGAACAGGACTTTATTTAAAGTCAATGGAAAGTGTCAGATATGATCAGGACACTCTTGCCAACCTAAGTTCCAGGTAGAGGAAGAACAGTGAGTCACAGCTTTACCCTGAACTCTGAAAGGCAATNATTGAAGATCCTTTTGGAGACAGGGTTAGACTTTAGGCATTGTTGAGTGAACAGGACTTTATTTAAAGTCAATGGAAAGTGTCAGATATGATCAGGACACTCTTGCCAACCTAAGTTCCAGGTAGAGGAAGAACAGTGAGTCACAGCTTTACCCTGAACTCTGAAAGGCAATAGCACCCCACTCCAGTACTCCTGCCTGGGAAGCCCCATGGATGGAGGAGCCTGGTAGGCTGCAGTCCATCGGGTCGCTAAGAGTCGGACAGGACTGAGCGACTTCCCTTTCACTTTTCACTTTCACGTATTGGAGAAGGAAATGGCAACCCACTCCAGCGTTCTTGCCTGGAGAGTCCCAGGGACGGGGGAGCCTGGTGGGCTGCTGCCTATGGGGTCACAAAGAGTCGGACACGACTGAAGTGACTTAGCCGCTGGAATGCTACTGGGGTGACTTGGTGATACAGAGACTTCTTTATAGTTTCTGGTTGTACTCTTGGCTGTTGTATAGCACACCGTAGAAAAAGGTTATTCTTTCCTGCTCCCTGCCTGTGAGGACACATATAAACCTGGGAGGCAGAAGAGTAATTGAAAAATTCATTGGCAACCATCATAGGCTTGAAACAAGGAAAAATGAAATATTGGAAGCAGTATGGTGTATTTTTCAAGAGTATAGTTTTGATGTGAGACCAATGTCAAGAACCAACTCTCCCAACTAACTAGCTCTGTGTCCTTGTCTAAGCTGCTTAACGCCTTAGAGCTGCAGATTTCTCATCTACAAAGTGCAGGTAAAAAGTACTTATAAATATGCTTTAAGTATTAGATTAGATAATGTCTAATGTTATGTCTAATTAGATAATGTTCAGTAAGTGGTAGGGGTGGTTAGGATAATCAGCGCTTTGTAATACAAGGGTCAATGAGAAGTGTGTTATTTTCCTGTTAACTGGAAGGGAGGTTGTATTTTTTTAAGTCTGTCTATGTGTGAGCACGTGCTCAGTCGTGTCCGACTCTTTGCGACCCCATGGGCTGTAGCCCCCCAGGCTCCTCTGTCCATGGGATTTTTCAAGGCAGGAATACTGGAGAGAGTTGCCATTTCCTACCCCAGGGGCTCTATACAGGGAGTGAACCCGCTTCTCTTGTGTCTCCTGCATTGGCAGGCAGATTCTTTCCCACTAGTGCCATCCGAGAAGCTTAAGTTTAGAAACTTAAGCATACTAAAACATGTATTTCATAGCTCTTCTTTACTGTTATCTTTTCCATATAAATCCCTGCGTGTAGACAAATGTAAAAGAAGAGTCCAGGAAACATCTAACAAGATAGTAGTTATGCAATAGATAGCCGCCAGTTGTGGTGCCAATCAACAGCAGAGTTCAGTTTAGTTCAGTTCACTCGCTCGGTTGCGTCCGACTCTTTGTGACCCCATGGACTGCAGCACGCCAGGCCTCCCTGTTTATCACCAACTCCCGGAGTTTACCCAAACCCACGTCCATTGAGTCGGTAATGCCATCCAACCATCTCATCCTCTGTCGTCCTCTTCTCCTCCCGCCTTTAATCTTTCCCAGCATCAGGGTCTTTTCAAATGAGTCAGTTCTTCGCATCAGGTGGCCAAAATAGCAGCAGCAGCAGCAGCAGCAGAGTGCTGCTGCTGCTGCTGCTAAGTCGCGTCAGTCATGTCAGCAGCCCACCAGGCTCTCCCGTTCCTGGGATTCTCCAGGTAAGAACACTGGAGTGGGTTGCCATTTCCTTCTCCAACGCATGAAAGTGAAAAGTGAAAGTGAATTCGCTTAGTTGTGTCCGACTCTTAAAGACCTCATGGACTGCAGCCTACCAGGCTCCTCCATCCATGGGACTTTCCAAGCAAGAGTACTGGAGTGGGGTTCCATCGCCTTCTCCGAGAAGCAGAGTAAACTCCCCCCAAAGGAACACATGCGAATTCTCACATGTGATCTTCTCAAGACCTTAAAAGCAATTGTAAACCATATGACCTGTAGATGGCGAACTTGGATAGGGTGAATATTAAGCAATGACTACATAGAAAAGAAAGCAGTAGTTTTTGTTTTGTTAAAGAAGGACTAAGAAAAGCGGATACATTCTTAAAAAGCTGCACAACCCACACCAAGCTAAAAGCATCCTTCGCCGACACACTGGGTTCTTTCTTCCAAGGGGGCCATCAGCCTGAATGTCAGAGTGAGCCCACCCTCAGTCGTGTGTGCTACTGAGAGACAAGATTGCATTTGCTGGTAGAAATGTTTTGGTTGAGTAGTCATGCTGGTTGCTAGTTAGCAATACAAGGAAAAGGACTGTCAAGTAGGGAACATAAATAGATTTCTTGTAAATCTCTTGAGGGGTATAGAAACATTACCTTCTCAGAATATCCAGATACATAACACTGTATCTGAACCCATTGTGCATGTCCCAAATAGGCACATCTTTTGATCTGAGTATTATAAATAATTATATCCTCCCTTGCTCGATTCCTGCCGCGGTGGTGTATTTGCTCTGTTACCCTCCTCAAGGCAATTCTTTAGGGACCAATTACCATTCTTTACTGATGTCATCTCACTGGCTGAGGATTTCTAGAGCACCACACAGGGCATTCAGGACTACTAGGGGAACTCTGTAGTACTTTGTACAATGTATGTGCCCTGCCTACTGGATACATGTGGGGTTTTCTCCCTTAAAATTCTATTTTGGAGTACAGATTTTACTATCCCAGGTCACAGCTACGTATAACACGTGAGTCTGTAGGGAAATGAGTATGACTTTCCAAAACTGCCTGCTCCTACAGTGGCCTGAGATGTTCTGCTGGTTCTTTCAGTTGTGAGAAAAGCTCAGCAACTCCCCCAGCATGATGGACTGATGACCACGTGCTGCCTTATAGAACAGGGTCACTGTCCCTAAAGGGCCGCTCAGCTTGCGGGTCAGGTGAAGGGACATCTTTAGACTTCTGTGGTGCCTCTGCCCTGTCGTTTATTATGAGGCTGAAATTATTGTCTGCACACTGGCCTCCCCACAACTGTGGACTTCCAGAGTCCAGAAACAGCATCATGCTCACTTCTTTATCCTTAAACTGTTTGTGTTTGGCACACAGTAGGTACTTATAGAAATCTGGAAAGGATTAAAGAATTAACATATGTGCTTGGGTAGGACAAGCATGCAGGAAGGTGGAAATGTCAATTTAGAGTTTAAAAAAAAAAGGAGGAAGATAGGCAACCTACCCATCCTGCCCATGAGGAATTGTACCAATGTTAGACAAATATTATTCCCGAAGAACAGAAGAAGAGAAAAGAGCCACAGACTATGTACAGCCTGATCCATTTTTTTTTTTACTAACCAAACTCTCAAGAGATTGACTAACATCCTGTTAACTGTTGCCAGCGGAGAACACACCTCTCCAGAGATCGCAGTGTTTGTGTCCTAATTCCATGTATTTCATATCTTCATTCATTTTACTGCACAGAGTACTAACCACTGTACGATCACAGCGTCTTCATGTATTTCAAAAGGAAGAAAGTCACTAGCTCTGAGGGTGAGGCAGTTCTGGTGTCCAGGTAGCTTCTAAAAGGTTGAAGCTAAGCTATGGTAAATAGAGAAGTTATTTGAAAATCCAGAAATTGTAAGATCTTACCTAAGAGTGGATTTGGGTATAAAGGCGCCCACTGGTGAAACATAGACCCTAGAGCTTGGGAGTGATGAACAGTAAGAAACAGACTGTGAAAGACAGTCCAAATAAGAGGAGCCACACCTCACCCCAGTGCTGCCCATGGAACTGACAGTGAACGTCTAACATAAAACAGCGGGGATAGTCGAGGACATGGGGACCGTGCACAGTGATGGGAGTAGGACTATTGTGTCTGCATGTGATAAGCACTGGGGAGACACTGGTGGAATGAACAGGCCATTCTAAGGCTGAGCTGCTGCTAAGGGAAGTCATGAGCTGCTTCGCCGACGGAGCATTCATTTATAAACAAAAACTGAAATGGAAAAAAAAATGGGTAGAAACCGGTGCAGGAAAAGATAAAATGAAAAGTATTAATCAGAAACAATTCAGAAGAAAGGAAGGAAGCAATGTCTGGAAACCTGAATGAATAGATCATTATCATGGCGCTTATAAAAATCTCTGTTTCAGACAACCAGTTTAAAAGAGAAACACGCTATATAGTATGGCTTTCATCACTCAGCAAAGTGTGTAAACTCACCTGGAAATGCAGATTCATCCTTAGAAGTTAACTTAAATAAGATAAATAAGAGGACATTTGATAGATTTTGTAAAAGCTGCTGCTGCTGCTGCTGCTGCTAAGTCACTTCAGTTGTGTCCGACTCTGTGTGACCCCATAGGCAGCAGCCCACTAGGCTCCCCTGTCCCTGGGATTCTCCAGGCAAGAACACTGGAGTGGGTTGCCATTTCCTTCTCCAGTGCATGAAAGTGAAAAGTGAAAGGGAAGTCATTCAGTTGTACTGAAGTGGGGTGCCATTGCCTTCTCTATTGTAAAAGCTACATACATGTTATTCATGTACTAAACTATAAAGATAACTACCACCAATACAGCCTATATAACAAGTGAAAAGGAGAGGGGGACAAGAAATAGGTTGCTGCATGAACATATACACTGCCATGCAAGCAAGAAAATATAAATATTGACCACAGCCCCCACAGCAACTGATTATGAGATTACAGTTATAACTTTCTTAATGTACTTTGCTAATAAAGGTCCGTCTAGTCAAGGCTATGGTTTTTCCAGTGGTCATGTATGGATGGGAAAGTTGGAGTGTGAAGAAAGCTGAGCACCCAAGAATTGATGCTTTTGAACTGTGGTGTTGGAGAAGACTCTTGAGAGTGCCTTTTACTCCAAGGAGATCCAGTCAGTCCATTCTAAAGGAGATCAGTCCTGGGATTTCTTTGGAAGGGATGATGCTAAAGCTGAAACTCCAGTACTTTGGCCACCTCATGCGAAACATTGGAAAAGACCCTGATGCTGGGAGGGGTTGGGGGCAGGAGGAGAACGGGACAACAGAGGATGAGCTGGCTGGATGGCATCACTGACTCGATGGACATGAGTTTGGATGAACTCCAGGAGCTGGTGATGGACAGGGAGGCCTGGCGTGCTATGATTCATGGGGTCACAAAGAGTTGGACACGACTGAGCGACTGAACTGAAACTGTACTCTCAGTAAGGAGGGGGGAAGGTTAGTGTGAGAGGTTCTGCTCCTTCCCATAGAGAAAGCTGAGCGCGGAAGAATTGATGCTTTTGAACTGTGGTGTTGGAAAAGACTCTTGACAGTCCGTTGCACTGCAAGGAGATCAGTTAATCCTAAAAGAAATCAGTCCTGAATATTCATTGGAAGGACTGATGCTAAAGCTGAAACTCCACTTTGGCCACCTGATGTGAAGAGCTGACTTATTGGAGAAGACCCTGATGCTG
Organism: Neotragus moschatus; assembly: GCA_006410615.1. Classification (NCBI taxonomy): domain Eukaryota; kingdom Metazoa; phylum Chordata; class Mammalia; order Artiodactyla; family Bovidae; genus Neotragus; species Neotragus moschatus. Next base: position 261,036 of record SJYA01000926.1, on the reverse strand, counting down.
GGAAAGATTGAAGAAGGGAGGAGAAGGGGATGACAGAGGATGAGATGGTTGGATAGCATCACTGACTCAATGGACATGAGTTTGACCAAACTCCGGGAGATGGTGAAGGACAGCAAAGTCTAGCATGCTGCAGTCCATGGGATTGCAAAGAGTCAGACACGACTGAACAACAACGATGATGATCCCATTTGATCTGTCCTTGGATGAAACATGCCGTATATTGGTTATCGATTTGGAGTGTACACCATTTTCTCTAGGCTAGTACCCCCTCACTTTGTAAGGTGTCCTCCAGCTGGCTCTGTAACCAAGCCTTCAGCAGACTATCGCACTGCCCTGCACGGCCAGCTGCTCCTGGTTTATGGTAAAACCAAGGAATCCTGTGGGAATCCTACAGCATTCTTGACCAGCAGCAGTGCTGCACGCATTGCTGTGGGTGAAATGAACTTTCAGTAAGTCTGCAGAAAGTTTTGCTAGTAGAACATAGCAGGGGGGTAAAATCTATATGCAGAGCATAGATCCATTTTAGCGAGAAAAATTGCTACCAAGTCCACAATGAAAGTGGTTCGATATAATCACTCCACCCCATTCACCACACTGGGAGCTGTATGGAGGGCTCAGCATGGGTTTCTGCTGCTGGCATTTAAAGTGTTCATTTGTGGTGGTAGTAAGCCAGATCTGCCTTGGTAAGAAGTTCTCATGGCTGAGCCCATGGATAACCTCCATCTTCACTTTTGAACCTACTGAGAAATAGTGATTCTTGGGTAAGAGGACAGCTGATATTTGCAGTCCTGATCTTCCTGCCCATTTGATTATTGACTCTCCTCCATAGTGAGAGGCCTTTGCTGAGCATTCACATGGGGCACAATATTCTCACACCCGTGAACCTGTTTTAAGAGGTCCCTACATGTACCTCTACCTACCCTAAATCTCCTGTCTATCCGATCTTTTTCCTTCCTACTTGCTCATCATCAAAAGAAACCCTTAGACTCTATGAATATACCTTCACTATTGGTGATCTCTCTAGGTAAAATGTACAAATAGATGTACTTCTTAAAGTTCTGCTTATTGTGAAGATTTATCTTCCTACTTGTCCTTCACTGTGACAGTGTGAAGAACTCTAATGCAGCCTGAACTTTTTTATGACTCTTGCCTGTATACTGTGCATAACCATTAGTAAATCAGTCTTGAGCCATTTCTTCCCTGTCCATATATGTGGGTCCAGGTAGAGGTGGGCCTTGCAGCAAGACTAGGTGCCACCAAACTTGGAGCCATTTGCTCCTGAAAGCTTCTCGTGCCTCTAGAGCTTGGTTGAGTGTGATCTTGTTTGTGCTATTTCATCTTGATGGTAAAGAGCTGCTCTGCCCCTCCAAATTTAACAGTCAGAGATCTCAGTCCGTTCAGTCACTCAGTAGTGTCCATCTTTTTGCAACCCCATGGACTACAGCCCGCCAGGCCTTCCTGTCCATCACCAGCTCCCAGAGTTTTCTCACACTCATGTCCATTGAGTCAGTGATGCCATCCAACCATCTCATCCTCTGTCGTCCCCTTCTCCTCCCACCTTCAATCTTTCCCAGCATCAGGGTCTTTTCCAATGAGCCAGTTCTTTGCATCAGGAGGCCAAACTATTGGAGTTTCAGCTTTAGCATCAGTCCTTCCAGTGAATATTCAGGACTGATTTCCTTTAGGATGGACTGGTTGGATCTTACAGTCCAAGGGACTGTCAAGAGTCTTCTCTAACACCACAGCTCAAAAGCATCAATTCTTAAGTGCTCAGCTTACCTTATAGTCCTATTCTTCACACCCATACATGACTAGTTGAAAAACTTTAGCTTTGACTAGATGGCCCTTTGTCAGCAGAGTAATATCTCTGCTTTGGGTCATAGCTTTGTTTCCAAGCAGCAAGCGTCTTTTAATTTCATGGCAGCAGTCACCATCTGCAGTGATTTTGGAGCCCAGAAAAATTAATTCTGACGCTGTTTCCACTGTTTCCCCATCTATTTCCCATGAANGCCTTGACGTACTCCTTTTCCTATTTGGAACCAGTCTGTTGTTTCATGTCCAGTGCTAACTGTTGCTTCCTGACCTGCATACAGATTTCTCAAGAGGCAGGTCAGGTGGTCTTTATTGAGATACAATTTATATACCATAAAATCTGCTCATGTTAACAGTACAATTTAATTCTTCTTAGTAAATTTACCAAGTTATGCAAATAAAACTTCAACCTGAACTTATGTATTGCCAGGATTAAAGGTGTACAGCTTGAAAATTTATAGCAAATTTTTCTTTTGTGTATGGAAGTGCTGAAGTTGCCCACAGTGAGAGAAATAATTGGTTGCCTGCCTCACAGCTCAGTCACCTCAGAAGGGAAGAAATTGTCCCTGCTACATAGCTGGTATACAACAAATCTAGGCCCATTTATTAAGAACTCCAGATGCTGAATTCTGTCCATTTTTCTATAAAGACTTTCTGACATATGCTTGTAAAGAAAATGGCCAAGTTAAACAAGGAACTCTATTGTGAAATGTATTTAACTTGCACACATGTTCAAAATTATTTGAAAATGACCAAAAAGAGATATATTCATCTGTCTAAAACTAGTCAGGCAACAGTAAAGAATGTGGACCAAGTAATGAAGGATTTGTGTTAGACGGTTTATAAAGATTAGGTTTTTGTAGTCTAATAAAAAGAAATATTCCCATTTGGCATGAAAATCAAAAAAATCTAAGCCTCATCATATTGTCCCTTTTCGCCTTTACTCCCAGGAAACTCAGATTCTGTGATCAGTTCCACCTTAAGTAAAACTGGGCTTCGCTGGTGGCTCAGAGGTAGAATCTGCCTGCAGTGCAGGAGAACCTGTTCCATCCCTGGGTTGGGAAGATCCTCTGGAAAAGGAAATGGAGCAACCCACTCCAGTATTCTTGCCTGGAGAAATTCCATGGACAGAGGCTTGATGGGCTACAAAGTTCATGGGGTCGAAAAGGACACGACTGAGCAACTAATAGTAAGTAAAATAACATTAAGCAGTATACTAGACATCTTCAATAGCAATTTTTACCAAATAATTATTTTCCAAATTACAACTTAGAAACCATTTTTTTTATATTTAAATTTTTATTTTTTAGGTTTTTTTTTTTTTGGCTTTACAATACTGTATTCATTTTGCTATACATTGACATGAATCAGCCACAAGTGTACATGAGCTCCCAATCCCGACCCCCCCCTC
>SJYA01000926.1:65190-257730 GCA_006410615.1 Neotragus moschatus | reverse complement strand
CCCCTCCCCACACCATCCCTCCGGATCATCCCCTAGAAACCATTTTTGCAAATTAATTATAATAAAACAAATAAGATCAATTTTATTTACAGTATAATCTAAGCATTAGTAAGGGAGTATCCTGAGTAGAGGGATGTACTCACTTTTTTTTCTTTGTTTTTAACTAAAAATTTACATTTTCTGCAATGTTGTACAACTTTTAGTTTGTTATATTTTGTTGAAATTGGATTACTGGATTATCTATTTGCTGCATAAATAATACCAGCTAAGCCATCTTTGTCTGCAAGAAAGTGAGCTACTACAAGACTACTGCACCTAAATGTTTAATGCTATCCCATAAACATAAGGGTAAAGAAAAAAAGATCTGTGGCATCACTGAGTCTCTTTCCTCTGATTAACCAAAGTCAGATTCCCTAAATGAAAGATGTGGTTAGAACTTGATGCTAATCAAAGGACCAAAAACACTTGAATATAGTTCATTTTAATCTTAGTTGAAAAGATTGTGGATAGACGCTTAGGAAAAAGTGAAATCAGTATAACATCTCTTCTTCAAGTACAGTCCAGCTTTCAGACTGGTAACGTGGATTTCAGCCTCCTCGTAATTCTCCTTGATGAAAACAGAAGGATTTCACAGCACGGAAAGCAGAGGTTTATGAGTCTGGATACAGACGGACGCACAAGAGAACTCTGTTCATCGTCTTCAAAGTGATGCAGCGATGGCAGGGCTGCTGCTGTGGCCACATGTAATATAGCCTGTAACTCTTTAAAGAGGATTAGCTTTAGCGCGCTGGGAGCATTCAACGCTGGATTTCACGTGGAGTAGAATATGCTAATGAAATGTAAATGTCTATGGCAAACATTGCATAATATCGAAAACCTTCAAAACTGAGCTTTGTCTCTTGCACAGTGGGAAACCAAACTTTATCATATCAGAAGAACAAGTAAAAGGGAAACAACCTTATACTTTTCTGCCTATGCGTCTGCTGCTACATAAATGAATTTAAATATATATGCATATATATTTATATTTAAACTGAGTTGCCATGTCAGTAGAAAAACCAAAGTTTAGTCATTCAAAAGCATCCCACTAGATCTTTGTCCAGAAATGAAATAATTTATCTTTGTAGAAAAGGATATACATATAATATGAGTTTTTAAAAAACATTTTAACTCTATTTTTTAAACACTACTTTAGGATTACAGAAGGCTTGCAGAGTGGGTCTTTTCCCCATTTCACCTTAAAATTTCTTGCGTGTGGTCCTTTTGCCTGCACAATCTTTCTGCTCAGTATTGGACAACTGTATCTTTATCATAATTTTCCATATACTGTTTTTACTACTTTCATTGAAAGCAAATGTGAGATTTGATTAGTTTCTTAAAACTATGTANAGAGTGGGTCTTTTCCCCATTTCACCTTAAAATTTCTTGCGTGTGGTCCTTTTGCCTGCACAATCTTTCTGCTCAGTATTGGACAACTGTATCTTTATCATAATTTTCCATATACTGTTTTTACTACTTTCATTGAAAGCAAATGTGAGATTTGATTAGTTTCTTAAAACTATGTATACTCAGTTAATGTGAAAATTATTTTTGTGTATTTAGAATTTCAGAATATATCTGGCATTGGGAAAGTGAATTCATTATAAGGTGTGTGATTTGCAAACTATGTAACTGTGTGTAGTTCTCAGAATCCATACATGTGGTTCCCAGAGACTGAAAGCCCCCTAAAGATTTCATCTCAATTACTAGGAAATAAAGACCCTGTACACATATGCAACTGGGTGCCTGTGGCTCGATTTCCAACGCGTGATCTTTCATTAGTTACTAGCATTTCACTACACTCAACCGAATAGCTTAGGTTCTCTTGGTTTTTGTTGTTCAGTAGTGTGTGTGTGTTTTATATCTCAGTTTTGAAGGGTTTGTCTCTGTAGGCTTCAAGGGATGGTAATACATATTCATGAAAGAGCACTCTTTCCAGTCCTTGCCACCACTGACAAAGCCTTAGCTGTTTCACACAGCAAGCTGACTGGGATTGTGTGTGGGGGCTGCATGGCCAGATTAGTGCAAACAGCAAGCCCACTTCTCTGCTTGTTAGGCCTTGCCTTCCTGACAATTTCCCCAATTGTCATTTGTGACAAGGCTGTCATTAGGTGATGGCTTCTTTTGGCCATTTTCAGATAAAGATAATTTCCTTAACTTCCATTTTATTTGACAACAAGCAGTTTGGGAGAGAAAGGAAGTGCTTCAGTAGTTTATGGATTAGGGTTTTGTCACTTCAAAGGCATCTTTGATCTAAAAATATGTGCTGTACCAAATTCATTATGTCTTTCCTTAAAGAGCTTTTAAATTTATTGATCTTCTCCTCAATTATTCTCTTTTTTACGTCCAGTAATGATGTGTGAGATGGTAGTGTTGGAAAAGCCTAAGGAGGAGTGTGGGGAAAATGCAGCCAACTGGTCACTTCTGAGGCTATTACGAGAACCAAACAACAGGTGCTTTTGTTTAGGGTCAATTCTCTTCTGAATCTCTGTGCAGACAAAGGCCCCTCTGCTGTCTACAGATCAACATGAAGATATTATACCAACAGAATAAGACAGGATTATGTTTGGCACTGCAGCCTAGAAAAGATTTTGAAAACCTCACAATTTGTGCAAAAATTGTACCCACAATTGTCTTCATCCTCATCACTGAGTCCGTGGGTTTTGAAAGCCAGCAAATGAGTAAAGAAGAAAGAGCAAATGCTTTTTTGTGAACCAATAATTTGGCTTTCTCTAGAAGCAATCCTTGAGGCTCAGCTTGCTCAAGTTCTTATAATTGGATCATTAGAAAATCATACAGAGCAGAAAGGAAGAGGCTAAGAATCCATAAGTGAAAATAGACTTTAAAAACACAGGAAGATGAGCTTGTACGGTTAGATATTGGTTCTCTTGTTCAGAAGGTCCACTTACCCTTCTGGCCCTCTTTTTGCTGTTGTTCTAAACAATTGTTACATGGGATTATTGTGTTTTAAACAACACCATGGACAAAGGAGTAAATAGTTTATATCCAAACTATCACAATTAACCATTGTCTTCTAAAACCTCATATATAATAACTTCAATTGACTGTAGCACAAGCCACTCACTTCCATTTCTACAACTAGGAAAAGGGGGTTAAAACAAATGGCTTAAATTTGGGGGAGGTGTCCAACTATACTATTTTATTTAGCCTCTTGACAGGCTATTTTATAATTTTCAGAGATATCTAGATGCTATTGATAATAAGTTCATTTCAGCAAATCATAATTTCAAAATCTTACACATTAAAGGAAATGTATAATTTTAAAGCATGATAAAGTTCCTAAAAGCAATACAAATGGTTTCTTTTGAAAATCAGTTTCCCGAATTTCTAAAAACTAGTAGAATGTAATGTCTTTCACATTCAAAAATCAGTTGAGAGGTTTGGGATTCTACCCCTGGGCCCTCAATACTCCTCTCTGTAAAGAGAATAGAAATAGCTGTCAAACAGTATCTGAAACATTTTCCATGTGTGAGGTTATTTTATCTTCATTAAGAGGTAGATATGATTATTAGCTTGATTTTACAGATGAGGAAACTGAGGCTCAAAGAAGGTCAGTAACTGGCCCATTGACTCATATCCAGGAAGTGGTGGAGCCAGACGTGGGTACTTTGGGTTCAAAGCCTCTATTCTTAGCCCTGGGACCTGGAAGACACAGGATTGAGAATACTCAAATAGTCATCTCCCAATTCCTCCTGGTACTGCCCAAGTATATGTTAGTACTGACTTTTCCTGCTGTCTCTTCAGCTCCCCAGTCTTGGTTGTTTGCTCCATGCTCTCCAAGGACCTAAGAGGGTGCAAGTGGATTCTTATTCTCGTTTTTCTTCTGCCTGCATGTTAAACACAGGGGGATTGGCCTGCCAAAATCTGATAAATTCAGATAGTAGCGTTCAGGGTTCATTTTGCTGTCTTTTCAAGGACTCCTCTACCACTTCATGAAAGTTCTGTGATGTAATTTATCTTGACTTTCTTTTAACCAGAAAACCTTGATTTTTCACTTCCTTGCGAAATCAGTAAAAGCTCCTTTGGAGGAGGAAAGAAATAGATTTTGAAGAAGAATGTTTTGAAGAAAGATCTCTGTTTTGTCTTAGAGTTCACCTGCTTTGTGACACGTGAATGCACCACATTCACTGGCAGACAGCCACACCATCAGCCTGCCTCGAAGAGACCAAAGTAAACACCCGTCTCAAAGAGACTGCACTGAAATATGATATCAGCTGCAAGAGAGGGCCATCTCCTCCGGTCAAATGAGAAAAATCATATTATCCTCACTGTGGTATACAAATAGCTTGTAAGCCACATTCTCCATTTGAATGCTAACAATAAAGTGCTAACCTCGCCGCTTAGGGCCAGCCTGATCCCATCTCCAAACACAAACACTCTGCCTCGGTTTTGGCTGGGGGCTGTGTCATGGCCTCCCCACCCCCACCTTTTCTTCCCCCCTGTTAATTGGCTGAGACCACCAGAATTTGGAGGACACAGATGTCACTGATAGTTTTCCTAGGGAGCACATTCATGTCCATCTGTTGCAGCCTAGAAGGCTGTTCATATATCCACAAGGCCTTCATTTAATTCTTGTCAGAAAGTAATGTAAATCCAGTTTACCTCAGAGGTCGCAGCCGAGATTTATGCCAATGAGCCCCCTGCAATTTACACACACTGTAGTTGTATAGGATGAAAAGAAAGCCTTTCATGTTGGTGTTGGTGCATATTAACAAGAAAGCCTGCCTTCCGAGAGGGGCTTTTTGATTGAGGTTTCTCCTGATTTTAATACAGCCGATGCCAGTTGGTATACCCAGCTTTAGAAAAAGAAAAAAAAAAATCTAATCTTTAAAGTTTCTTCTTTTATAAGAGGTAAAAGAGAAAGAGAGAAATCCTAGCAAGTGGCACTGCCGTGCCTTTAATTATCCTTAGGCAACAAAACTCCCTCGAACTTGGAGGATATAGAGTGTGACAGGGAAGCGTGTTCTGGCCTGAATTACTGCTGGTTGAAATCTAGAGAGAATTCAGTTGTGAGCAATTGTCTTTCCAATGTGAAAATAGTAGGAGTGCCCATCTGAACCAGTCTCTGGCTTTTCAGCTGTCTCTCTCTAGTGTTTTTAGAGGAAACTGTGAAATTTGATCAGCTTTCTCTGGACCAGGCTGGGTAGAAATTGATTCATTAGTAAAATGGAAGCATACATATGTAATAGACACATATATATTTATAGAATTGTTTTATTGGAAGTCCGATAAGAGTACCTAGAAAGGCTTCTGTTAATCCCATCTTTCTATGTATTAACACACTCTGAAATATTCAGGACTATGTCAGTAAGCTGGAAGGCAAATGGCTTTAAAAAGACCCATGGGGTCAAAATCTTCTTGAAAGTTTGAATATGCCCCCTTATTCTTTATGTGATCTTAAGACAAATTACTTAACCTCCATGACCCTCAATTTTCTTATCTCTAATGTGGGAATAGTAAAGCCTACGTCACAAGGGATTGTGTCTGAGGTATATAGTACAAAAAGTATAGAAAGTATTCAACCAATGAAAAATTCCCTCTCCACTCTGCCTTTTGGGGTCAGCAAACTGTGGATTTAGAATATTAGGTAACTTAGTCCAAATACCTAAACATTCAAATAATCAGACTCATTTTTCACATTTAAACAGTTTTTGAAGACAGATGAAGTTGGAGATTTTTTTTCTTCTATGGTTTGGAATTTTTGTTTTGCTTAACTTTTTAATTCTTAAGTAGAATAGGAGCACGTCATTCAGTTTGGCTAAAACAGGCATGGCCTCTCTACTTAATCACAGTAGTTTAGCTTCTGCGTCCCCAAGACAGTGTTAATAGGGGATGAGCTTCTCGTGTTTTCATAGAGTGAATTCATTTACCTGTGCTAATAGCTTTGAAATATTTGGTATAATTATTTTTATACCACATTTGCCTTTATGTTTATATTTTGCTTAAGATAATATTAAACTTGGGATGTGATTTCAAAGTACAAACTAACAGAGAAATACAACAGCACACCCTGCAAATTTATATGATGGGTGTATAGGCAGAATAGAGCTGTGATAAAAAATACAGTGTGTTATTGGTAACTCATTAGGCAGACACTCTAGATGTACAATCGGAGTCTGGGCTTGATTATGGAGCTGGATAAAGCCATAGCCTCATTTTACGGAGCCTTACTCCACGTTGGGGAACTGAAGCCCAATTTTGCTGGCTATCTAAACCTGGGACTAGGCAGAATTAAAGTAATTTCAGAGTTGTCTTTTGCTGCCTCTCAGAGTTCATGAAAGCCATTCCTTTTTGCCTGTATGCTGTGCTCAGTTGCTCAGTCATATCTGACTTTTTGCAAGCCCATGGACTGTAGCTCACCAGGCTCCTCTGTCCATGGGATTTTCCAGGCAGGAATACTGGAGTGGGGTGCCATTTCCTTCTCCAGGGGATCTTCCCAGCTGAGGGATCAAACCCAGGGCTTCTGCATTTCCTGCATTGGCAAGTGGATTCTTTACCACTGGGCCGCCTGGAAAGCCCTCCTTTTTGCTTTACAGTCCTCAAAACAAAATCTTTAAAGAATTTTATAAAGAAAGATTTCAAATATGTGCAGAAGTGGTGGGGGCAATATACAAAATCTAATGTAATTTGATTCAGCCTCAACATTTAACGACCTATAGCCAATCTTGCCTAATTCACATCCCCACTTCCATGAGAGAACTGCACTTCCATGCCCTACACCTCAGATTCATGTAATTTTATCTGTAAATATTTCAGAGTGTTTCCTTAACAGATATGAATTTCTATTTAAGGTAACCACAATACTGTTATCTCACCTTTATGTTTAAGACAGACTCCTTAATATCATTTACTGTGACTTAATATTATCACAATATTATATGACTTAATACTTTGCCCTCCTCCCTTTTAAAATAAGTTTGATTACTTGGCTCTCATGTTCCAAATTAGTTGTTTTGCTTCCATGACACAGTGGTTTCATGAATACGCTTTCATAATGACTTTCATTGGGGATATATGTAGTTGGTGTATTTTGTGGTATGTGGTAGTATCTTCCTAGAATGAGAATCTATCATCTGATTGAAAAATAAAAATGGAATCATTATCCTGCTTCTACCCCACCCTCATTGATTCAGTTGGGTAAGTTTTCTAAACTTGTTAGCTTTAAATGAAACTGTTAACATATGTGAAGGCCACTGTAGAACGTGGACAGAAATGATACTGCTCTGGGAGACCCTGCTGACCATTCATTCAGACTATTCTTTCCCCATATGGAGTCTTGCAGATTTTGGTATGTGAGTGCTTTTTAAATAAATGTATAGCATTTTCTCCTTTTGATCAGGGCAGACAAATTGCTGTCTGAAGCACTAAAAAGAATAAGAGAGGATCACATTTATAGCCAGTATAACAAAAAAAAAAGACAGTACAGTGCTTAATTTTTAAGTTTACTACCGCTAAAAAAAATGTTTCACTTAAAGAAATGCAAATGCTTATTGTAATCAGAAAAATCTACTGTGCTCATAAATAATGACCCCACTTCTCGGTTGGCTGTATTGAGGTCTCCTGGGAGGAGATGTATTTCCTCCCTGTCAGAATTAATCTATAAATGCAATCACCACTTAGACTTCATCAGATCTTTCCTTTCTCTTCATTGGTCCCCCTGGAATTATATTACTGCTTGAATAAGGTCAAATTAGGATACTTTTTTTTTTTTTCCCAAGAAAAAACATAGCTGCTGTGTTTTCAGTGCTTTAAAATTTAAGAATCAAGTCTGCTTTTTAAAACAAGTCAGGTTATACATTTCTGTCACAGTATCACCATCTACCTAGATAATATATATATATTTTTTTTTTTAGTGTGTTTATTGGTTTCTTCCCTACAAAATCCAGGACACAGAGTGGACTCATGAAAAACCAGTGGACTGAATGTTTAAAAGCTTGTGTCTAACTCCGGCAGATAATCCCAGTGAGTTGCCATTTGAACCTGGACAAATCACTAAACTTCTGACTTTCTTTATCTTCACACTGGCACCATATTACTCTCCACCTTCCCCATTGTAATCTTATAAAAATAATCAACCCAATTCTTCTGTTTCCTCTTGTCAACATGTACTATGAAATACCTTTTCTTCTATAATAGTGGGAAAGATAGAATCTATTCTCTGACTTGTCTAAGTTTAAGTAAACTCATCCTGTGGGTCAGAATGTTGCTTTGGAATTTTTTGTAAGTTGAATTAGACACTGATTTTATTTCCCCAATGAGGTTATCTTTGAGGATTGGAAATATTTATTCTGTTTCTTGGTAACTTTCAAAAGTACAGTATATAATGGATACTCAGTAAATGCTTAACTACCACTCAGGAGTTTGCAAATACTAGTCAGTATATATTATTTTATATTTTAAAACTCTAAACGTTAATTATTAAAACAAAGCATTAAGGAAACAGTAGTAAACAAAAAATTTTTCTGCCAGTAATAGATTGGGTAAAAAAACTAGTGCATTTCACTTGTCTTTTATGATTTACTAATTTTTAAAAAACTTTTTCTCTATCACTGTTAACTCTGTACTGGCAAATATTCCTTCATTAGCTAAAAGCAAAGGAGTTAACACCAAGTCTCAGATCTCTATCCTCTTTATTAGAGAAAAGAGGAAATGAGAGTTCTTCCCCTTGAGGAACTACCAAAGAAAGTGACTGGAGCGGCTTAAAAACAATCAAGTTGTCCCCCAAATCAGGTGATTGACACGCTGAGCACATTAGTTCCAAGACTGCATGGTATTTTACTCAGCAGCAGAACTCTTACAGAAAGCATAGAATCCTGAGATTCTAAAACAGCACTCATTTTCCAAGTCAGCCTGATGAAGAGAGAGGTTGTCTGCAGGTTCAGAGAAAGCAACATGGGCCTGGTTTTTTAACTGAGCCTTTTAATTTACTTTTTAAATTTTATTTTTTTAAATTGGAGGATAATTGCTTTACAGTGTTGCGTTGGCTTCTGCCATACATCAACATGAATCAGCCACAGACTTCAACGTGTTCCCTCCTTCTTGGGCCTCTGTCCCACTGGCCACCCCATGCCACCCCTCTGGCTTTTCACAGGGCACCAGGCTGAGTTCCCTGTGTACGCAGCACCTTCCCACCAGCTAGCTGTTTCGCACGTGGCAATGTATATATTTCAATGTCACTCTCTCAATTTGTCCCACCCACTCCTGCCCCCGCTGTGTCCATGAGTCTGTTCTCTATGTCTGAGTCTCTATTCCTTCCCTGCAAATAGGTTCATCAGTACCATCTTTCTAGATTCCATACATATGTGTTAATCTATAATATTTGTGTGTTTTCTTCCTTGCTGACTTATTTCACTCTGTATAACAGTACTTTAGACTTTTCAGCTAAGATGAGCCATGATGAGGACTCTGTGTGTTTGCATGTGTGGTGGTATGCCTACCCTCAAGAGTTGAAAACGAAAGCAAAAGTGTTAGTCACTCAGTCGTGTCCAACTCTTTGCGACCCCATGGACTAGAGCCCGCCAGCTCTTCTTTCCGTGGCATTTCCCAGGCAAGAACACTGGAGTGGGTTGCCGTTCCTTCTCCAGGAGATCTTCTCGACCCAGGGTTCAAACCTGCGTCTCCTGCTTTGGCAGGTGGATTCTTGACCATTGACTGAGCCCCCAGAGAAACTACGCCTCAAGAGGTGAATCCCCCCCAAAGTAAACATGCTATCTTTCCTTTTCTGGCACTTCTTTTTTCTTCACCATCAGACCAAAGTAGCAAAATTCTGTTGTAAAATCCTTGTCCTACAGAGCCCCATGCCACTGGGTTGTCACTGTGTTAAAGTAGTTTGGTGTGTGGATGTTTGCCCCAACAAACAACATTTTTGCCTTTTGGCCCTCAAAGCACGTGAATATCTGAGTGCTGCTCCGTCACGGCCACTTGCCCCTGGAGGAAACACAAGTCTGTGCTTGTTCCCAGGCCAGAAGGAGGCTCCCTGCCAAGATCCATCGGTTGCTGGTGATATGCACACGCTGTGTGAATCCCACGGCCACATGGTGGACTTTTATTATGTCTGTCCAGGAGTGTGGTCTGCCAATCCCCAGTCCGGAGGCCCCCCCAGGCGCCTTTGACATTGCAAGTGTAAAATAAATAAGGAGCTTTGCCTGTGTCTCAGAGCAAAGAAGAAGATAAGGGGCCAGGGGTGTTTCTGTCTGATCTGTAATCCGAAGGCCGCCCTTTCCCTTAGCTGCTCCTGGGCTCACTATTCTGACACCTCAGACAGATGACTAAACCAAGTTAGCTGGGTTTAAGACGTTCTTTTTAAAGTAAATAAAATTTACATCTTTCCTCCTGAAGTTGTCTGACTGGTCATAATATTTCAATTCTCTAAGAGCATTTTATTCCTTAATTGAATGTGGATCTGGAGAATTATTTAGGGGATAATCCCATTATTACATGGCTTTATACTGAGAGAATGATCAAGAACCTGAAGACTTTACACAGCCAAGCAATTTTTTTCTCAAAACCATAAACTCTAGTGAAGCCAACAAGGAACCCAAATCCAAAGAAAAGCAGATTAAGGAGGAACTGGGTGACCCTTTAAAAAATAAAATTTTATTTCTTGAAAATTGTATTGATAACAGTAACTGATACCTACAAAGCACTATTTACATTCTAAGTAACATTCTTCATATTTTACAAATATTAACTCAATTCACCCTTTTAGCACTCTGTGTGATTAGTCCTATGACTAGCCCTTTTTTAGAGAAGAGGAAACTGAGACATGATTTGTCTAAGGCTGCTCAGCTGGCAAGTAGTGGAACTGAAATTTAAAGCTAAGAAACCTGACTGCAAAATGCGCGTGCTTCACTTGGCGGCCTGCCAATGACTTAGACAGTGAAACTGCACTTCTTCATATCAATACCTTTGTTTTTCTCTTCCAGCAGTTTCAGAGTCCCCTCATTCCTCTTCTCCAATACAGACTGCCTCTTTGTGGGCCATCTCTGACGTCAATGTCCACATGGTTCTTTGAAAAATAACTCTTGGCCGTGGGAATTATATTTGAAAATATTTTGTTGCAAAATTAATCTTAATCTTCATATTTGCTGGCCTCATCAAAAGTACATAATGCTTCATAGCCCTGGAAATTTATATCATAGCATGCTTCATGTGGGGCTTTCCAGGTGGCGCTAGCAGTAAAGAGCCTGTCAATGCAGAAGACAGACATGGATTCGATTCCTGGTGTGGAAAGCTTCCCTGGTGAAGGGAATGGCAACCCACTCCAGTACTCTTGCCTGGAGAATCCCATGGAAAGAGGAGCCTGGTGAGCTACCATCCGTAAAGTCACAAAAAGCTGGACATGACTGAAGCAACTTAGCACGCATGCAGGCAGGCATGCTTCATGCCATTTCCATATACATACCACAGCCTCACCTGGACTTTCTCCCTATTCCATCCCTGGAGACTTCCAGGAAGTTTGCCATTCTGACTCTGTAAGAGTAAACGCAGCACTTCAGTTGCCTCATCCACCACAGCACAGACCACTCCATTTCTTCTTTTAATGAAATTTCTCTTTTAAAAGAGAATTGTTTCTCTCCTAGCAAATTACACTTGCTGTGTTAATCTCCAGAACTCTAATACTATTTAAAAGGTAGCAAAGAATGCTCACACTACCACACAATTGCACTCATCTCACATGCGAGTAAAGTAGTGCTCAAAATTCTCCAAGCCAGGCTTCAGCAATATGTGAAACGTGAACGAAGAATTGATGCTTTTGAACTGTGGTGTTGGAGAAGACTCTTGAGAGTCCCTTGGACTGCAAGGAGATCCAGCCAGTTCATTCTAAAGGAGATCAGTCCTGGGTGTTCTATGGAAGGAATGAAGCTAAAGCTGAAACTCCAGTACTTTGGCCATCTCATGCAGAGAGCTGACTCATTGGAAAAGACCCTGATGCTGGGAGGGATTGGGGGCAGGAGGAGAAGGGGATGACAGAGGATGAGATGGCTGGATGGCATCACCGACTCGATGGACGTGAATTTGAGTGAACTCTAGGAGTTGGTGATGGACTGGGAAGCCTGGCGTGCTGTAGTTCATGGGGTCGCAAAGAGTCGGACACGACTGAGCGACTGAACTGAACTTAACTGAAAGTGTGTTTTGAGGACAAGTCAGAACCCTGAATTCTTATCCTGATCTTTGCTTGTTACTCGACCTCTTTCTGCCCTTTCACTCCTCTTCATGGCTCAAATTCTTTACCTAGAGTTTGAGTAGACAATATCTGCTTCCCCAAAGATATGCCTCGATTGAAGGCCCTTCAAATTTGTAAGAATAGTTTTTCCTACTTTGTGACTGGCTCCCAGTATCATGCAGTTCTGGATTTGAGACATAACAGAGTCCATATATGGGACTGCTCTTCTTCTATTTGGGGTACAGAAATACAAAGAAAATTCTCCGAGAAGGATCATTTGGAAGTCGTAAGCACAGGAGCCCGGAGCAGGACCAGATGGCAGGCCTGACTCACCTTGACCTGAGAAGTTGCTTTTCTTGCCATGGGGGCTAGGCTAATAGTTCTTCAGATGTCACCGTAGCTGATGAAGTGGGTAACTGTAGCCGGGGAGTAACAGCAGCAGACCCTGAAACAATGGCTTTTTCTTTTTCCTCTTCTTTCTTCCTGAGGCCAGCAGGTAACCTGTTTGTGACCCGGAACACTCTCATTGCACTTTCCTGTGCAGTCAAGTTTGATAAACACATGCAGGGAACTGGAGAGGGTGGTGCGCAAGAGCAGGAGACAAAGAGGGAAGAGGCGGCACTGGGCTCCAGTCTCCCGTTTTAACCCGGCGTGGCCCTGAGGTTGGAAACCTTGGTACAAAAGAGCCATAGCAAAGACCTTTATTTTCACTTATAGGATTTTCTAAAGTCTATTTCACTATTTTTTTTAAAAATCCCAACACTTTCCTTTATCAGTGGATGGAAAGATAAATTTCTGTGCAATCTAGTGTTTGCTAAACTAACAGTTCAAGTCGCCTGTCTCATAAATTCTTTCAGTAGCCTGTGCATACTCATGGCTTCCCAGCACAAGAGGAGGATATCTTCTTTGAAGTCGAACTTCATTCCCCAACTAGATTTCTTTCCTTCTCTACTCTCTTCAACTATTCCAAATGCTACCCTGGAGACGCCCCTGTGCAAGTGCGCCTCCCTGCTCTGAGAACCCTGAGCCTTTTACTCTCTTTTGATGAAATCACTGGCTACAGTCCTAAGGGTTTATTACCTATGCGATACACCTAGACTTGAATTTCCATCTTATTATTTTTAGTTTTTTCATTAAATGTCAATAGGTATCAAAAACTTGTGAAGTAGGTGTAATATACACAGAACACAGTGACTATCCATAGATTAAACAACCAAGTAAAAGAAACTGTCACTTCCTTTGAAACCTCCCGTGTCCATATACCCACCTCCCAGCTTCTTCACTCTTCCCTCAGTAAATCCAGTGTTCTAAATTTTTAGTTTATCATTGCCTTACTTTTATTTGTAATTTTACCTTATGTATTTGTATACTATGTATGTTCTTTAGCTGTGAATGTTTATAAGTCTTATGCATGTGTTCATCTGTGGCCTCCTTTTTTATGTCCAAGATTCATCCGTGGTGTTGTATGTAACTGTAATCATTCATTTGTTTATTCTATTCCAGTGTATGATTACACGTCCGTTTTCTAATTCATTCTCCTATTGATGGGTATTCAAATTGCCTTCTATTGTTTGCTATTACAAACTGTGTTACGGTGAACATTTTTATACGTATTTCCTCAACCCAGGTCCAAGAGCTTCCCTAAACTAGAGTATATGCCTAAGAGTGGACACTGAGCCACAGTGTGTGGACATCTTTGATTTTACTGGATATTACCAGTAGTGGTGGATGGGAATAAAATACTGACTGTTCTTGACAACGATTATCCAACTTACATTTTTCTTCCAGTCAAGAAGTTGTGAATGTTTTTTCATTGTGGTTTGAGTTTATGTTTCTTAATTACTGATGAGCAAACTCTGGGAGATAATGAAAGACAGGTAAGCCTGACCTGCTGCAGCCCATTGCGTCATAAAGAGTTGAATATGGCTGAGTGACTGAATGACAGTTACTGATGAGGTTGGATACTTTTCATAAGTTCTTTGACCATCATGTTTTCTTGTGTGAAGCAACTGTTCAATTCTGGATAGAAATCTTTTGTCAGTTACATATGTTACAAATACTCTCTCCCAGTTTGTGACTTGTCTTTTCATTTTCTTTTTGATGTCTTTTTATTAATCAGAAAAGTGTCTTTCCAGTTAATTAAATATATCAATCTTTTCCTTTATAATTGGCTATTTTTGTGTTTAGGAAATTCTTTCCTAACCATAAGTCATAAAGATAATCTTTTAGGTATTTTTTTAAGTTGAATGGCTTTGTTTGTCACATTTTGGTCTTTAGTCTGACTTGTATTGATTTTTAAAAAAAACAGTGAGCTCAAAGTTATATATTGAGCTCTGTAATAAGTCAAGATTTCATATGTATTGGACTTCTGATTTTATTTAGAAGGTCAGTTTGGTCTATCTTAGTGCCAATAATTTTTGTATCATTTAAGGTAATTTTTTATTATTGACATTGTCTCTACTAATGCTTTTTGCCTTAAAGTCTATTTTATCTATTAATATAAGTACATCAGCTTTTAGTTAGTATTTTTCTAGTATATCTTTTTCCATCTTATTACTTTTACCTTTTCTATATTCTTATGCTTCCCTAAATCCATGTAACTATTTTTAATCTAGTCTATCATTATCATTTTACTATAGTATTTAATTCCTTTATCAGAAGCATTGATATGTTTATGTTCCACTTTGAATGACCCTTGGCTTTGTAGTATTTATCATTTCATAATAATGACTTCTTTGACTTGAGTCATTTAGAAGTATATTTCTTAATTTTCCTTTTTCTTGCCTTCTTTTAGATCTTTTTTTTCCATTTTTTTTCCTTCTGCTAGTTTCAAAGTTATATGTTTTATTTTAACTTTTTAGGGATTATCTTAGACATTTTATCAGAATCTAATATTAATGTCTCCAATCCTTCTGACCAACTCAAGGATCTTAGAAAACTTAAATGTGAATCACTATCCTTCTGACATATATGCTTGTTGTTTGTGTTTGTATATATATTTTTAATATTTTTCACCCTATAAGACAGACATTGTTGTAGATTTTTGCAATCACTGTTTATACTTAGCCAATAACATACCACTTTTATGGTTATTATTTCTCCTTGAATCTCTGGCTCTTCACCTGTAATTAGTTTCTTTCTACCTAAAGTACTAACTATAGACGTATGCTTGGAACTAATGATGTTTATTATTATTTTGCAGGGTTTTCCCCTTCTAGCATATATTAAAGCTATCTTTTCACTGTCTCCTAGTTTCTGTTGTTGCTTTTAGATAGCTATCTATAGATTTATTGTTATTTCTTTGAAGGTAATCTGCCTTTTCTCTCTGGCCATTTTAAGGATCTTCTCTATGTTTTTTGCTACCTAGTTTCACTGTGATATTTCTAGGTATGATTTTTATTTGTTTGAGTATTATGGGAATTCTGTGTATTGTCTTTCTCCTGGCCTAAAAGTTGTTAGTCATTATCTCTCCAAAGTTGTTCTGTTTCTTTCCATCCAGGACTCTGAATATATGTTAGAGCTCTGCCTCAGTCCTCCGGGTTTCTTAATCTCTCTCGTATTTTCCATCCCTTTGTCTTTTTTCTGTTGCCTTCTAGGTGGCATGTTCTGATGTATCATGCAGTTCAAAAGTTCTGTCTTCAGCCAGAGCTAAATTTGATCAAATATATTCAATTCCTTACATTTAAATTTTTAAATTATTATTAAAATTAAACAATAGAAATTTTATGATTTTTAACCTGCCTTTTTATGGTTTCTCGATCTTTATTCATACACTCAACATACTCTTTCAGCTCTTTAAACATGCATACTCTGTAGTATAGATCTGAAATTCCCTCATCTATAGTCTTTTGTGGGTCTAATTTTACTGTCTGTTGTTTCTGCTTTCATTCATTGTTTCTTTTTACCTTATATATTTCGACAGCTTTGATCTGGAGCTCATATTTCTCGGTATTGTATAGGTGAGCATCTTTGAGACTTGGGTTGAAATCAGATTTCTTTAGAGATGATTATGTTTCAGTCAACCAGTTGGCCAAGAAAACCACCAACCTGGGCTTATTGGTAAATAATTTACTTAAAAATAATTATCAGCTAGACGTTTTTTGGATCTGTGGCTTCAGATTTGAAAGAGAAAAACTTTTTGCTCTCTTCCTTGAGGCTGCCTATCTTACCATAGACCATTTTCCTGAAAAGTGGGGGAGAAGAAGATGAGAAAACATTTTTAGCTCACCCCTATGCTGCAATTCAGCAGCATAGAGTGGATTTTTTATGGGGTCACAAAGAGCTGGACATGACTGAGCAACTGAGCTGAACTGAACTGATGCTGAAAGTGCAACCTTTTAGGATCTTAGTTTTATGCAAGGGGTGGGGGGCGGTGGTCTCTTCTTATACTTCCCTCCTGGGTAGGCCTATGGTTTTATTTCCTATCCTCCCACATTCTAAAATATTGAAAACCAGTTTCAGCTCACAATGTTTGGCAGATATACTCAAGGCAAAGGTTAGCTTCTGTGTTAACTTTCTGGGTTCCAGTTTTTACTTGGTTTGTCTTCTGTGCAGTCTTTCCTCTCTTGCTATTTCACTGATACACTTTAGGGATTTTAACATGCTTCTCCAGTGTTATTAGTTGTTTTCAGCAGGACTGTTGGTCAGAGCATAGTCTTCCATACTGCTAGAAATATAAGTCTACCCTTTAGCTGTTTGGTGGCTTGGAAGTTGGCTTCTCTTCTCTTTTTATGCAATTTTTAAATGCTAACAAATGTCTGTCATGCAAACATATCCAACCAAGCAACACAGTTGTGTTACACTCCAATCAGATTTTTTTTCTCTTTTTATTTACCCATTTCCACCACCGATCCCTTCCTTGTGGCTCAGCTGGTAAAGAATCCACCTGCAATGCCGAGACCTGGGTTCAATCCTGGGTTAGGAAGATCCCCTGGAGAAGGGAAAGGCTACCCCCTCCAGTATTCTGGCCTGGAGAATTCCATGGACTGCATAGTCCATGGGGTCACAAAGAGTCGGACACAACTGAGCGACTTTCACTTCACTTCACGACCAATCACTACAAGACGTATTATGGTCAGAGGGGGGACTTGTGGTGTGGCTCAAAAGAGGGTGAAAGTGTGGGAAAGACTGGATTGTCATTGCTAGGGCCTGATAGGAGAAACTTATTCTTTTTGTTTTATGTTGGATACCAGAATATATTTTCTCCTAAAAACAATATGATAAATAATTTTGAATGTAGATGAAAAAGATTTTTAGTATAATTATTCATGTGCATATGAATTAAATGAGTTCAATAAGCTTGCTTATAAATTTAACCAACCATTAATTGAATTTCAAAGATAATTTAAATTGAGCATTTAGAATACAATCATGTGTGATATGCTTTGTATAGTTAATTTTTTTATATATGTATGTGTTGTTTCTCTAATTAATTGTAAATTCCCTAATGGTGGAGACCATCTCTTTTACTTCTTTCTGCTTCCCCACATCTTCAAGCCTAAGATTCTCACTAGTTGGCTGGTCAGTTATTACCGAGGTGGTAGCCAGTAGACCATGGAATACCTTTGGAGTTCTTTCATTTTCCCTAACGTATCTCCTAGTAGAGGCCCTGATCATACAGTGGAAAAAACTCAAGCATAAATACCAAAAGAAATAGGGCTTTGAATAATTGCCTCATTTTCTTCTAATGATGGCCAACTTGCCAGTTATTCTGTAACTTAGCCTCTCAGCTAAATTCTTAATCATAGATAGAACTAAAGTATCAATATGCCAAAATCAAAAGCAGAATGTATGAACACATAGCCATTTGGCTATATGTATGCATGTGTGTCTTAAATTGTATGATTCTAACTTTGTTATTCTAGAGTTATCTGTTTGCATGTTTCATTGCTTTTTCTGGCCTCTTTCTATTTGATTTTTAAGGGAAAAAATATAGGGGACATTAAAATAGAAAAAGTAATACATAGATTATAAAAAATATTGGGAAACATCCATTTTCCAATTTAGAAATAATGTATAGCTCATAGAGTGTTGCAGTTCAAGGGGAAAAAAATTGATATGTGTTAAAATTGAAAATGATTCTTTTTATACATGAAGCTGATCAAAATTTTCAGTGGGACTGTTGCCTGAAAGAAAATTTCCTGGGCTCCAGCCTCTGTTATGTCTAACAATGAACCATACAAATCTAGACAGATGGTTGGATTTTAAAGTGTTTCTCATATTACAGTATTTTCTTCCTATTGTCTCTCCTGAATTCTACAGGGAAAGGGGGAAATGCTGTAACTTTCAAAAAAGTATGAAGAATATCTTCAGTACAGTTTGGAAATTCATAAGTAACAAACATTCATTGTCTTGGAAATCTCTCCTTCCTTTTTAGACATGCTTTCTTGATTAAAATATGGTTGCTTATGTTGGACAGTATGATTTATCTTCCTTACTATATTGCTAGAAATAGATGTATTTATGTCTTTTCTTGTCTGTATTCTGTGTCTCAAAGTATGTTAACATCATCCATTCAGTTTTGAGCTATGGTGAGGCAGACATTTGGGACTAATCCTTAAGAGCATTCCTAGCCATCCAACACCAAAGCTGCACCTACTCCATAAACAGTTCCCAAATCTGCCCAGTTTTCTATATTTCTGATATCATTACTCTAGTGCAGAGTCCTGGTATCTCTCAGCTGGATTATTGCAAAAAGTACTTAACTGATCTACCTGCCATTTCCTCCCTGCCCTCAATACACAAAATATGTTCAAAACAGGATGTCATTCCTAAGTGTAAAGCTGGTTGTATTCCTATTGCTAGTAGTAGTTTTCTGTGACACTTAGGGTAAGCACAAAATTCCTTACCTAGTACACAAGGCCTTTCACAGTCCCTGCTTACCCTTTCAGCATCACTTCATATCAACTTGCTCCTTTTATGTTTAGTTCAGCCAACCTGACCTTTTTTCATTCCCTCTATACTTCCTTCTACGTTAGTTAGGGCTGTTCCCTACCATTTTAACTTCATTAAGCCTTGTTCCTCTTTCAGAGTTTGATTCAGGCATCACCTCCTCCAAGAAGCCCCCAGTAACCCACCCTGTCCTTACCCAAATGATTAGGTCAAGTCCTGCTGTTTGCCCTCACAAAACCATGTATCTTATCTCTCTTTCACAGCACTTAGACAAAGGGAAGAGATTTATGACCTTGTGCATCAGGAATTAGGGTTTCAAGTGAGGAAACAAAAGCAAAGAAGAATCTTCAGCAATAATCTAGCCTCTAAGATTCAAGCCAACACTTCTAAACCACAGAGGAAAGTATGCATAAAAATATTACATTTCAGGCTATGGAAAAGAGCCAGGAATTTTTCAGTAAATAAACATCAGATGTTGTTTAGCAATAGACAACCTTGTGCTGCTGAATATGGAATTTAAGACTTGGAAAGATTTCAACAACTGTTCCTAATCAATCAGCTCAAAATATAGATGAGAAAAATGAATCTCAAAAGTGAATCTCAGAGGTCTCAGGCACAGATAGTTAATGATAGAGAACGAAGTGGAATTAGCCATTGAGCATTATTACATATATACGTTTTCCTATTTCTAGGTCCTGTTTTCTTTGCTACATACTCTTTCAGCTTAAAATATTAACAGAAACAAAGCAAATAAAATTTATAGTGGAAGACAACTGTCTGCCTTAAGGGGATGATACAGCACCAAGAAAACATTACTACAGCCTTTAGACAAAGGCATGATGTGCTAGTAAAATTTTATACAGTGCAGTTTTACTTCTTTGCACACAAGCTCTTGTATTTTCTTATTACACCTCTCTTTGGGCTTCCCCAGTGGCTCAGATGGTAAAGAATCTGCCTGCAATGTGGGAGACCTGGGTTTGATCCATGGGTCTGGAAGATCCCCTAAAGAAGAGAATGGTTACCCACTCCAGTATTCTTTCCTGGAGAATTCTTGGAAAGAGGAGCCTAGCAGACTACAGTCCATGGAGCCCCAAATAGTCAGACATGACCGGGCAACTAATGCTTCTGTATGAAGTCCTTAAAAGGGGGAGAAAGAGAATCCCTTTCTTGATTTACCTTAGGACGTGAAGAAAATTGTGTCCTACTCACCCATAACTCATTCTGAGCAACGTTTGTTCTTCACCTTCTCATCCAGCAACTGCATTTCTCCGTCTCCACATAGCTTCCCATTAGTCACCATCTCCTTTTTTCAGGGATTGGTGGGAATGGGATATCATTGCTACACGGCCTCTTGCTCACTCTAGTCTGCTAATTAACTCTGACTAGTCCTTATTGCTTAGTTCTTTTCATAGAAAAGCAAGTTAAAGGTCCACTTGTACCACAGAAACACTGACTTACAAACACTGAAAACTGGTTAGTCCAACAACCCAATCCAAGGAACACTTTCTGAAACATCTCAAACAGAAAAGAAGTTAGATTTATATTGACATTTCAATGCTTCAAGTAACTAATTTCATGACCTCACTTATGTGAATGCTCTTTCAAGTAGCAAGAACCTTGCATGAAAACCCTCTGCTTGTGTTCAACAAATACATGATTGTCTTCACGAAACAAGTCTGTTACGTTCTAAAATTTCACTTTGGCAGTTCCATCTGTGTGAAGTATGTGTGCCTATCTGTTTTAAAACCTAAAGCATAACAATTCAGGTTAGAATGAGAATTACAAAAGGTAGATTTCACGGCTTATCCTTCATTTTCTATTCCTTTGAAGTCATAAAATAGAAAAAAAGATAGAAAAATGCTTTCTTGCAATTTCAAATTCAAAACCAGCTTCTTAAAGTGAGGGTAGTAGAGCACCTTTTCCCCAAGAACAACACAGTAGCACCACTTTAATATTTTAATGATTACTAAAGCAGTAAATTATTGTGTTGCATGGATCTACTAGGTGACAGAGGGAGGAGAGTCATCCATACATCTGTTGTACTTTCTTCCTTTTCAGATTCTCTTGCATTGGTAAGAAGATTCTAAGTGCCATACAAGAGTGCCTAAGCCAAATGGCATCTCCACTGTCTATGCTGGCAAATTCAGAAAGATAATAACTTCCGTTGTTTTGTTTATAATGTACATTTTTTTAAAAGAGGAAAGCAAAAAGATTTGTCAACTATTGTGTATAAAATAGATAAACAACAAGGATGGCACAGGGAATATATAGATGAAATTGGATCACTTTGCTGTTTACCAAAAGCGAGCACAACATTGTAAATCAGCTATGCACGCATACATACTCAGTTACTTCAGTTGTGTCCGGCTCTTTGTGGCCCTATGGACTATAGCCTGTCAGGCTTCTCTGTCCATGGGATTCTCCAGGCAAGAATACTGGAGTGGGTTGCCATGCCGTCTTCCAGGGGATCTTCCTGACCCAGGGATCAAACCCGTGTCTCCTGCATTGCAGGCGGATTCTTTACTGCTAAGTCACTGGGGAAGCCCAAATCAACTATACTTCAACTTAAAAATGATTTGTTAATCAAGAGACTTTTTGGTATTTGTTTGTCAGGCATTTTTTATACTGCCGGTGAGTTATTTTGTTCTTGAAATTACCTTGACTGCAATGGCTCATTTCAACATACTCATATTTACATAAGAAGTCTCTCAACTGTATGTGTGTTAAATAGGATGTAAGTAGATCTTATCCATATGATGGATCTAGAAAACTGGATTTCCTGGGATTTCATTTCTCCATTTTATTCGGCAGTGCGCCTGGCAGTGAAGAGCTTTAAATTTAACATCTGTCATTGCCTATTTTGGTCCAAATTATATGATGCTAAATACCACAAAGGATGCTGCCCAGGGGAAATCAGCAGTGGGTTATGAGAGCGGTAAACTTCATGTTACCACGTGCTTGTGTCTGAATATTAGAACTGTTAGCCAGACGCTTCCTGTAGACTTTCAGAGAAGCAGAAAGTGGTGTGCCACTGGGATCCAGAGGCACTGATGTGAAATTATGCAGAAGATACAGAAATCATAGGGTATATTCATTTCATTTGACTCCGTGTGATTCCACTGACTACACTGTGGTGACTGAGGTCTGCCCCGGGACCCTCTCCCTTCTGCTCTCTGATGCCTTCGAGGTGCTGCCCATCTAGACCAGGCCTGCAGTAATTTCACACCCTCCCCTAATACACTCCTCAGGGGCTGTCATGTATTTTCATGTGTTTGCTCTATTATCCCTCCCTGCTTGAGTCTTACAGATAATTGATGATGCTTCAGTTAACCATCTTTCCCCTTCTTTTGTTCACCAGGTACCTAAGGCTTGAAGGGGCTCTTTTATTGAGAATCAATGTCTTCTCCTAGGTAATTGATCACCGTAGACCCAGGGACACTCGACTCATCATCAAGAGAGGGTAATCATCATGAATCATCAAAAAGCTGTAGCTACGCTGCTGCAAGAGTGCAAGCAAGTGCTGGACCAGCTCCTGTGGGAGGCGTCAGATGCGTCAGAGGAGGACAAGAGGGAGGACCGGAGATGCAGAGGTGAGGTCCAACGGGAGGCGCTGGGGGCAGCGGGGAGCAGCAGGTTTGCCCTGCTTTACCCTGTCTGAACGACACGGTCTCATCTCTGCCCTATTTTTCTTCTCTTGGCAGATGACCACCGAGAGATGAGTGGATTTCTAGGGCATGAATGGGACACGGGCTGCGGGTGGACGGGCAGGGGAGGAAGCCCACTTTGTTGCAGTGAATTGCTGTCAGTTTGAATTTTAAGCTTCAGTAAACATGAGGGCTACAAGAAACAGTTTGGTTCAAGAAGAACAAAGGGCCCAAGTGGGCTGGTGCACGTAAATTTCAATTATTAAAAAATTGAAGCAACTTCTGAATGGTGGCGCATACTTTTGTTTCAAACTAGGTTTTTGTGCCTCATCAGTTTCCATAGACATCTACAGTTTCCACAAATATGTCATCTCATCAGTCCCATCTCCCTTTTTTGACCATCAATACATTTCTCATGTTGTATTTACATACCATTTATAAATAAATTTACTCAAACTGATAAATACTTATTACATCATTACCAGGATTTGAGAATTTGGCCTTTTTTCTCATTCATAGTTTGTAGCATACATAGTTTTAGAGTCACTGTTTGGGAAATTTCAATCACAAAATCTAGAAAGTTAAAGCAATTCTAATTTCTTCTTTAGCTAGTTTTGGAGAGGCAACCTTCTTTCTTTAGATTTCTTCTCAGCATTCAGATAAATTTCCCTTCATTTCTATCAGGGTATCTCTCTTATGTGCTTTAAATATTTTTCTCTGTATTTTTAGTTGACTGCTATTGGTTACAGAAACAAGATTCCCATATAAAATGCACACTCCCTATCGATTTTGTTTCTGTTAATTATGTAATGGAAAAAGTTTCTGGGAGAGCCTTTTTCCCACGTTCTTGCAGAGAAGTGCATATGTTTTTACAGGGGAACTTTTAGGTGCCTTTAGAAGTCTAGTTTTTTCTAACCTGTCTGTCATCCGTGCTCTTTTCAAGATAGAATGCCCTGTGTCCAGTTGTTTCATAACCTTAGTGTTTTCTTTCTTTACTGGCCACAAACATCAGTGTCTGATTTTGCTCGCCCCAGTGCTGGTCCTCGTTCTCCCCAGGGGCAGTGTGTTGTGTTCTGTTATTTCTCCTGAACGTTTTCTCTTCTCTTTATACTACATCATGTCCTTTGTCCCTTCAGCTTAAATTCCTTTAAGTTTTGTGTTCTCCATAGTGAAGACTCTGAACCCCTAATCGGGGAGCGTTTTCTTTTTCTTTCTCTTCTCTAGCGCCACAGAATAGGAGAAATAATCAGTTTAGTTCCAGATAAGGCAAATCACGACTGCAAAATCACTCAATTAGCCATGGCCCTCCAGGTAAGCTGCTTGGGGAAGTAAGAGATCAGAGAGGCAAAGGAGGCTCCTGCTCGGTCAGGGGCTGACTGCTGGGGTTGGCTGAACCGGATCAACCAAGGAGGGAGGAACCCTATGCTGAGCCACTGACAAGCTCAGCATTTGCCCATCGCCACTGCATGTCGCACGGTCCACCGAAGCGCCATCGGAGCAGCTGGACTTCTGAGCACAGAACCTGTCCCTCGGCAGCTGGTTCCTGAGCAGCTCTAGCCCACAGTCGGGCTGCCGCGACCGCCGATGTCTCCCACATGGGCTCGCAGAGAAAGGCATTAGCACAGGGTCACTTAAGGCGATGGGGCAGCAGGCGGACTCGAACGCTAACACTGTGGGTTTCATTCTTTCCCCTCCTCCTCTCAACCCCATCGTCTTCCCTCAGATGTTGTCCCAGTCAGCATGGGTGGCTAGCCTTAGAGACTTTAACCCCCCGAAACAGAGAAGGAACTGAAATCCAAACACATAGATATTTTCAAAACATATTTCAGGGGCATCTTTTATTTCAGTGTGCCCCACTGGACAATCCACATTCTGGCACATTCAGGGCACATTCTTCCCCTGTAGGGAAAGAGAGTGGTATGAGGAGGAAAAAAAATTATTTATAACAAATAGATTTTCCTCATCACCATGAAGAAAACTTAAAAGTACTTAAAGCTATTTAGTGCCAAAATGTAGTGAAATTCCATGAATCCCCAAATCACATTTCTTTTGTCATTTAACTACTCCTCTGACTCCTGAGCTTGACACTGATAGACAGTGTCCAAACAATTTATCAGAATTAAAATACTTTTGAGAGTGAAAAGGCTCTGTTAACAAGCAGGCTATGACTACATGCTGCTGCTGCTGCTGCTAAGTTGCTTCAGTCGTGTCCAACTCTGTGCGACCCCATAAATGGCAGCCCACCAGGCTCCTCTGTCCCTGGGATTCTCCAGGCAAGGATACTGGAGTGGGTTGCCATTTCCTTCTCCACTATGACTACATAGGACTGTCCTAAGCAAACAGAGGAGAAGGAAATGGCAACCCACTCCCGTGTTCTTGCCTGGAGAATCCCAGGGACAGCAGAGCCTGGTGGGCTGCCGTCTATGGGGTCGCACAGAGTCGGACACGACTGAAGTGACTTAGCAGCAGCAGCAGCAGCAAACAAACAGAACTGAATAGTCATCCTATTCATGACTATTTAGAAATATCATTTAAGAAATTTTCTCTACACGTACATCAAACACATTTTCAGAGATTGAAAGTATGTCAGTGGTGGTAAGAAGAGATTGTGAAATCAGGTTGGTCTTCAGCCTCCTATTTTTGCTTTCATTAGAGGAGCTCATTGCACAGCGGAGGCTCAATAGTTCTGGGCTGCTNGAGGTCCAACGGGAGGCGCTGGGGGCAGCGGGGAGCAGCAGGTTTGCCCTGCTTTACCCTGTCTGAACGACACGGTCTCATCTCTGCCCTATTTTTCTTCTCTTGGCAGATGACCACCGAGAGATGAGTGGATTTCTAGGGCATGAATGGGACACGGGCTGCGGGTGGACGGGCAGGGGAGGAAGCCCACTTTGTTGCAGTGAATTGCTGTCAGTTTGAATTTTAAGCTTCAGTAAACATGAGGGCTACAAGAAACAGTTTGGTTCAAGAAGAACAAAGGGCCCAAGTGGGCTGGTGCACGTAAATTTCAATTATTAAAAAATTGAAGCAACTTCTGAATGGTGGCGCATACTTTTGTTTCAAACTAGGTTTTTGTGCCTCATCAGTTTCCATAGACATCTACAGTTTCCACAAATATGTCATCTCATCAGTCCCATCTCCCTTTTTTGACCATCAATACATTTCTCATGTTGTATTTACATACCATTTATAAATAAATTTACTCAAACTGATAAATACTTATTACATCATTACCAGGATTTGAGAATTTGGCCTTTTTTCTCATTCATAGTTTGTAGCATACATAGTTTTAGAGTCACTGTTTGGGAAATTTCAATCACAAAATCTAGAAAGTTAAAGCAATTCTAATTTCTTCTTTAGCTAGTTTTGGAGAGGCAACCTTCTTTCTTTAGATTTCTTCTCAGCATTCAGATAAATTTCCCTTCATTTCTATCAGGGTATCTCTCTTATGTGCTTTAAATATTTTTCTCTGTATTTTTAGTTGACTGCTATTGGTTACAGAAACAAGATTCCCATATAAAATGCACACTCCCTATCGATTTTGTTTCTGTTAATTATGTAATGGAAAAAGTTTCTGGGAGAGCCTTTTTCCCACGTTCTTGCAGAGAAGTGCATATGTTTTTACAGGGGAACTTTTAGGTGCCTTTAGAAGTCTAGTTTTTTCTAACCTGTCTGTCATCCGTGCTCTTTTCAAGATAGAATGCCCTGTGTCCAGTTGTTTCATAACCTTAGTGTTTTCTTTCTTTACTGGCCACAAACATCAGTGTCTGATTTTGCTCGCCCCAGTGCTGGTCCTCGTTCTCCCCAGGGGCAGTGTGTTGTGTTCTGTTATTTCTCCTGAACGTTTTCTCTTCTCTTTATACTACATCATGTCCTTTGTCCCTTCAGCTTAAATTCCTTTAAGTTTTGTGTTCTCCATAGTGAAGACTCTGAACCCCTAATCGGGGAGCGTTTTCTTTTTCTTTCTCTTCTCTAGCGCCACAGAATAGGAGAAATAATCAGTTTAGTTCCAGATAAGGCAAATCACGACTGCAAAATCACTCAATTAGCCATGGCCCTCCAGGTAAGCTGCTTGGGGAAGTAAGAGATCAGAGAGGCAAAGGAGGCTCCTGCTCGGTCAGGGGCTGACTGCTGGGGTTGGCTGAACCCGATCAACCAAGGAGGGAGGAACCCTATGCTGAGCCACTGACAAGCTCAGCATTTGCCCATCGCCACTGCATGTCGCACGGTCCACCGAAGCGCCATCGGAGCAGCTGGACTTCTGAGCACAGAACCTGTCCCTCGGCAGCTGGTTCCTGAGCAGCTCTAGCCCACAGTCGGGCTGCCGCGACCGCCGATGTCTCCCACATGGGCTCGCAGAGAAAGGCATTAGCACAGGGTCACTTAAGGCGATGGGGCAGCAGGCGGACTCGAACGCTAACACTGTGGGTTTCATTCTTTCCCCTCCTCCTCTCAACCCCATCGTCTTCCCTCAGATGTTGTCCCAGTCAGCATGGGTGGCTAGCCTTAGAGACTTTAACCCCCCGAAACAGAGAAGGAACTGAAATCCAAACACATAGATATTTTCAAAACATATTTCAGGGGCATCTTTTATTTCAGTGTGCCCCACTGGACAATCCACATTCTGGCACATTCAGGGCACATTCTTCCCCTGTAGGGAAAGAGAGTGGTATGAGGAGGAAAAAAAATTATTTATAACAAATAGATTTTCCTCATCACCATGAAGAAAACTTAAAAGTACTTAAAGCTATTTAGTGCCAAAATGTAGTGAAATTCCATGAATCCCCAAATCACATTTCTTTTGTCATTTAACTACTCCTCTGACTCCTGAGCTTGACACTGATAGACAGTGTCCAAACAATTTATCAGAATTAAAATACTTTTGAGAGTGAAAAGGCTCTGTTAACAAGCAGGCTATGACTACATGCTGCTGCTGCTGCTGCTAAGTTGCTTCAGTCGTGTCCAACTCTGTGCGACCCCATAAATGGCAGCCCACCAGGCTCCTCTGTCCCTGGGATTCTCCAGGCAAGGATACTGGAGTGGGTTGCCATTTCCTTCTCCACTATGACTACATAGGACTGTCCTAAGCAAACAGAGGAGAAGGAAATGGCAACCCACTCCCGTGTTCTTGCCTGGAGAATCCCAGGGACAGCAGAGCCTGGTGGGCTGCCGTCTATGGGGTCGCACAGAGTCGGACACGACTGAAGTGACTTAGCAGCAGCAGCAGCAGCAAACAAACAGAACTGAATAGTCATCCTATTCATGACTATTTAGAAATATCATTTAAGAAATTTTCTCTACACGTACATCAAACACATTTTCAGAGATTGAAAGTATGTCAGTGGTGGTAAGAAGAGATTGTGAAATCAGGTTGGTCTTCAGCCTCCTATTTTTGCTTTCATTAGAGGAGCTCATTGCACAGCGGAGGCTCAATAGTTCTGGGCTGCTGAATGGGGCAGGGAGGGCAGTGATTTCACTGTGATATTTGTAAGTCATGCTTCGTAGCCAGTCCAGATCAGTCATTCATTGATGTAGCCCCTGAATTATCCCCGCAATGCCAAGCAGGCCCTCTCCATCAGGAGGCTTCCTTACATTTGCCCAGTTGGTGGCAAGGACACCAAAAGGCATCATGAGCCAAGACAGAGTTAGGTTTTCTCCCTTCTCTTCTTCTTTTCTTTTATTCTCTCTCATACCTCTTTTGTCTTATTTAGCATATCTCATGTAAACACGAGACTAATCTTTCTTTTAACCATCACGGTGGGATTTACAAACATGGTAGGACATGATGCCTGTCTTCAGGAAGCTCACAATCCACAGCCCAGTGA
Organism: Neotragus moschatus; assembly: GCA_006410615.1. Lineage (NCBI taxonomy): Eukaryota > Metazoa > Chordata > Mammalia > Artiodactyla > Bovidae > Neotragus > Neotragus moschatus. The sequence continues at coordinate 229,147 of SJYA01000926.1, read as the reverse complement.
AAGGACAGATGTGGCCAGGGAGCAGTGAGATGGATGCTGGAAGGAGTGTGCCCCTGCGGGTCTGAGCATGTTCCTGAGGAGCATCTCAGTTCCACTGGGAGATCACGGCAGGGCTGATGAGACGAGCTTGGTCGTTAGGCAGCTGAGGCAGGACAGTGCCGAATCTGCAGGCAGGATATACAGAAGCATTAAAGGATTTCATGCAGAGCAATGTCCTAGTCCCTCTTGCTTCTGGAAAAATGGGACTCAACAATGTGGAAGATGAAATGGATAGGAGGAGATAGAAGACAATGAATCAGGCAAGAGTTACTGATGATTAAAAGAAAGATCGATTTTAGGATCCACAGAATGTCATAACCAATTAGACTCAGGGAGGGAGAGCCAAAAGTCCAGACTGACTTCTGGGTTTCAGACTTGGGTGACTCAGTGAGCGGTAGTAGCATTCATCAGCAGAGGATAGAGAGGGAAATGCAACATTTAGAAAAAAGGCAATGAATTCAGCGTTAGATCTACTGAGTCTGAGGCGTCTGCAAGACAAGCATTGCAAGACAAGATTTAGAGCTGGCAGTCATGTATACAGGTCCATGACCCTGGGGTTCACACGTGTTTCCGAATTCAGAATTTGTCCAAATGTTAGAAAGGGTAGTATGGTGCATATACCATTTGTTACCCTAACACTGCTGTAGAAGCGAGGGGCAGCACCATCACACATTAAAATTTTCAGGGCAAAACGCTGACTAATCTCACCATAGCAAGATTACAAATAATCTCAAGTCAATTCAAGTCTGGTTTGGGGCCAAAGTTAAAAAAAAAATAATCTAGTTTCCAGAGCTTTCTAGGTTTCCCAAGTTTGGATAAGAGATTATTGACTATTGACTTATATGTTTAATGAAATTTGATGTCTATTAAGAGATTGAATATATCTCCTAAAGTGATACAAGGCTATTTCATAATAAATTGATGTGGGTTTGTTTACATTCATTGTTTATATTCAGACATAGTCCGCGGTGAAAGTCCGAGGCGAGGTGAGAGTCTTACAGGAGTGAAAAAGAGATTGATTTGCTGCATTACCCAGCCACAAGCCCCAAATGCCATTCCATCTCAGGCCCTTTCTCATTTTACAGGAAAAATAATATTTCCTTCATTCCTTTCTCTGATTCTTCATGCAGAGACAGTCACTGAAGTGCTTTACTTCCTGCTAAAACCTTTCTTAATGCCTGACTACCCCAATTTACCTGTAGGGCAAAGTAGACCAGAGCCACCCCCTGACAGATAGCTTTTTGCCATTATTCTTTGAGTCAGAACACCAGGTTAGGCCAGCCAGTGAGAAGTAGGAAAAAAAAAAAAAAATTGTGCCACTGAGGTGCTTCATCATAACATAGGTAACTCAACCACCTTTTCTTCAACGGCAATTTCCTTATCTGAACTCTGACCTTTTCAGCCTCACTCCCCAGCGAGTTAAGAACCCTGATCCAGGAGGCAAAGGAAATGAAATGGCCCTTCGTGCCTGAAAAGTGGCAATACAAACAAGCGGTGAGCCCAGAGGACAAAACAAACCTGCAGGATGTGATTGGCGCCAGCTTGCAGCAGTTACTGGTAGGAAGAACCACACCACCTGTTCCTTGACACCCCCAAGTGAGGCATTTAGCCTCTAAATGGTCTAATAGATTAAATTTCTTTGAAGCATAAGACAGCCCCTACCCTTATGGTCAGCTCTGCCAAATTGACTAATGTTGGGGGAAAAAAGCTTTTCAAAGAGCTCTGTTTGCCCGTAAGACCTTCTGTTGGAAAGGCAAATCAAGTAAAAGTGGAGAAGCGTGGTCAGTGGGCCAATGAGAACCTGTCATGCTGAAATATCTGCATGTTCTTAGTGGGCTGGGAGCAGCAGTTTTGATTCCACCGTGCTTCATTAGCATTTTTATTTTGAAATGCTACTTTCTAAGAGTTGGGTAACTTAAAAAAATAAACTCACCACTATTTCATCCATGTGACTTGGTGTCTAAGCTGTTGAAGCCTGGCATGTCCCTTCCTGAGCCCTGCCTGAAATCCCGCTCTCTCCCTTATCTCCTCGTGATTCACACTGTTTGGGAAGTATCGTCAGGGTCATTGGTATTATTATTCCTTAACTCACTTAATGGAAATGAAGCCAATGGGTACCTCTACCCCAGAGAGGAGAGAGCCTGAAGAATAACACATGAACTCAGATTGGAGCCCAGATTTCAGGCTTAGGTTCTGGGGATGCTTCTATAAGTGCCAATTTGCTTTTTGATAGTGTTCCCCCGCCTCCCCCCCCCCCCCCATTCTCTTAGATGATTATCAAAGAAGGGACTCTGTTAGCCTGTATTTTTTTTTTAACATAAAATACAGACATTTGTATGGAGACCAAGCATTACAAGCAATGACAATCTCTTAAAATTTGTATTTTATCGGTTTACATGGGAATGTGTTTGGGGGTCATCCCAAAATAAATGTATAAATAGACATTATCTGTCTATCAAAAAAAAAAAATCCAGAAAAGATCCCCTTGATCTATGTACACATAACAGCATTGTTGGAGACTTCATAGAAACAGTAACCTCCTCATCAACATTTCCCACTCTCCGAAAAACAGACTGAAGTTAAACAGATGGAGGATCACAGGCAAAGGAAAGTGAATACTTCGAACAAATCTGGTGGTGAGCCAGGGGTTTTAAATAAGTGTGCCTGTTATTAGTGGAGAAGTGGAATGGAAAACAGTCATAGTGTATGTATCATTTGGGGTTTATAGAATGCTTGTGTGTGCACCATCTTATTTAATTTTCAAAATAGCCCTCCAGTGATCGTTACCAAGATCATACCCATTTTGCAGATGACAAAGTGAAGGTACGGGGAGATTAACTTTCTCATGGGAGCAGATCAGTGAGTGGTGGAGCTGTGACTCAGCTCCTTCCTCTGTCCTACTTCAGTTCTCCCTCTAGAAGCCCCAAGGGATGAACTTGAGAGCCCAGGTGGAAGCCCTGAAACTCGTTTACTCTAATGCAAGCTGTAGGCTGTCTGGTAGAACTTTCTGCAATGATGGAAATGTTCTATATTTCTGTTGCCCAATACGCTAGGCCCCGGCCTCATTAGGCTCTTGAGCACCTGAAATGTGGCTAGAATGACTGAAGAACTGAATTTTTAGTTTTATTTCATTTTAAAAATGAACTTCTACATACACATTTCCACGTGGCTAGAGCTACTATTTAATTAGGTGTGCTCAGACTCAGTCGTGGCCAACTCTGTGTGACTCCATGGACTGTAGCCCACCAGGTTCCTCTGTCCATGGAATTCTCCAGGCAAGAATACTGCAGTGAGTTGCCATTTCCTTCTCCAATTGCCATTTCCTTCTGCACTAATTGGATAGTGCAGCTCTAAAGCAGTAGTGCTTAAAGTCAGACTTCCAAACAATAGCACTTAGTATCACCCAAAAACTGGCTCAGATTCTTGGGCTGTATACTAGTCTTTTTTTTTTTTTCTATGAAAACTGTTCTTTGGGCCACGAATCCTCCCTAGAGTATTATATTAGTCTTACCAAATCAAAAACTCTGGGGGCGAGGGTCTAGCAATCAACATTGACAAGCCCTTCTGATGATTCTGATGCATGTTAGAGTTTGAGAATGTTGAAAAGAGAACAGGCTGGCGATTGATTGGGCAGCTCAAATAAGTCCATTAGGCTGCTTTAGCCCATAATGTGTTTAAATTGGGAGCTTTTTGANCCAAATCAAAAACTCTGGGGGCGAGGGTCTAGCAATCAACATTGACAAGCCCTTCTGATGATTCTGATGCATGTTAGAGTTTGAGAATGTTGAAAAGAGAACAGGCTGGCGATTGATTGGGCAGCTCAAATAAGTCCATTAGGCTGCTTTAGCCCATAATGTGTTTAAATTGGGAGCTTTTTGAACTCTGAGCATTTTCTTTAGCTTTCCCAGGAAGCTATAAATTAAAGACAGAGAGCCTGAACGAAAATGTGAGAGGAGAAGGGCTTTGAAAGCCCCGTGTGCTTCAGCCAGTGGCATATAAGCTCTATATATGGCTTCCAAGGAAGGTGAGAGCATGGTAGCTTCAGAGGAAGAGACACCTGCTTCGACCTCGGAGGCTTAGAAAGTTCCTCGGGCTTTCCACATCTCTGTAACCAGGGTTTTACTCCCTTCATTCCATCCACGCTTACTAGATCGCCCTAGGTGCATTCAAAGCTGGTAGTGACATTGGCCAAAAAACTGGAAATGGTGTTTTAAAGTCTTGCTGCATTTGGGGGTTAATGTGAGTTGAGAGACAAACTGCTCATAGTTGTTAGACTGTTTCAGGAGTCCATTCATTATTCCTTCTATTTTCCCTCTATATATTACACAGATATCACAACTGGGGGAGCATAAAGGCACGGAGAATTTAAGAAGTTTATGCCTTGCTCACAAGGTCACTCAGGGGCAGCTCTAGGAATCAGCCCATTAGGCTGCTTTGGCTCATAATGTGTTTAACCTGGGAGCTTTTTGAATGCTGAGCATCATTTTCTTTAGCTTACCCAGCAAGCTATAAATTAAGCAACCACACCTCCCGAAGAGCCTTGAGATGCTTTCTCATTGTGTCAGACCCTAAGTGCACAATTGCTAAACCACTCTGTTTCGTAAATACGGAGAACTGTAGTGCTATCTTAGCTTGTCAAAAGTATCGCAAGGAAATTCCATGATTTGTTTTTGTCCCGTTATCCACTGGTTTCAATATCACATTTTACCAAGGCTGGATGGCCACATTATTATAAAAATCAATTAATTGTGAGATTCTATTCTTACTTAAAAAATAAAGGTTGCTGAGTTTTTTTTTTTCAGTTATGTGTTCTTATAGATTTTTTTTCCATAAATCTAAATTTCCATGATACTTTTATACCTTGAAACAAATCCTTCTCATAAAAAGTTTTCCTTCCATTTAAAAAATTAGCATTTTTCAAGATTGGGAACTCATGTACACCTGAGACGGAAAAAAAATTAATAAAAAATTAGCATTACATTTGAAGTGTAAACACTGTCTTTAATTCCGTAGATAACAAAGTTGAGCGTGAAACTGTACTGAGTGCCTGAGTTGGTAAAACGAAGGGTCATTTCTAATGTTCCTCACTTAGGTTTAATTAGCAAAACTCATGGTTTTGTGCTCTGCTTTCTGCTCTCCACAGCCTCCTCTGTTTCCTCCCTCGCCTACTTTCCCATCCCCCCATCTTCTCTTCTTTGGTGTGTGGCCGCAGACAGAAATTTATGGCAGGGGCCAGCCTCCTTTACACTCCACACAAAGCTTGCTGACTTGAGAGAGTCTGCCCTCTCTCTCCCAGAAAAAACACCTGCAGGACGCTCCCCGAGAAACCTGGAGAGATGGGAGATTAATGTGGCTGTGATAGCCGGGCAGTGTTTTTGGTATTATGCCCTCTCCCCAGGTAGATGGGTCTTTTCCGAGATGATACCAATTATTTATTGCTGAAACATCTGTTGATAACTGCAGCTGCCCTTGGGAGACAAAGCATATCACAGGGTCACAGGCTATAGGGACGTAAAATCTTGCCTCATGCTAGTTTTAGGCTATTCAGCAGCACCCTCAAGTCCATGGGTTACCGTCAGCTGTAGTGTTCCATCGTGCCATAGAAAATACTTTGTAAACATTGCCCTGCCCTGCCCTATAAGCTTTGAAGTGTTATTTCATCTTCATCGGTAATTTATATTCCAGTGCCATTGTACGGTGGGAAAAAGAGGGGGAACCTTTTTTGTTTTCTATCTAATTGTATATCGCCTGACACTTTGACCTGTATTATTAGTATTAGTCAGAAAAAGGATTTTCTCCCTCTCTTATTTAAAAATAAAATTTCAAGGGAAAGTAAGCGCTCCTTTGGCTCCTTTCACTCAAAACAATGTTTACACTCTGAGAGGGAAAGATGAAAAGCACAAGCAATTTTTTTCAAGTGTCCAAGAAGGGCATTTCAGTTTTTGAAAGAGAACAGTAAGGCCCTTATAAATATCATTCAGAAAAACCTTTGATGGATTTTTCAAAAAGTATTGAAAGCTTTTAGCATTAGCTTCTGTTTCACTTGGTTTGGGTGGACACGGTAGCATTCTAACTAGTAAAACTGCCCTTGCTTGTGAGATGCCAGGACACGAAGCCTGTGATTGCCAACTTGTGTGATTTCTTCAGTAACTTGTACACTCCTGAAAAGGACAATTTCTACCTAATTTAGGGAAGATATGAAAAGAAAACTCTGAAAGGGAGATTAAGGGCATGTTTAGATTTGCATGTCAGTGGCAGTTGGGAGAAGATGGGATTGCCAGGCCAAGACTTGTTTCATAGACCGAAGTTTTGAGCATTCCCTGCAAATTTGGGGGTCCTAATGCTGGGAGGGACTAGCCTCTCCCCAACTCTACTTCTGTGGGGGAGGAAACCTGAATTTAGTCTGGCACCTTTGTAAGGAGACACACTGCAGTCTTCACAGGCTGGCTGATTACAAGGGGATGAAGCAGGCTCAAAATGAGGATTTTTTTCCATTTCCTTTTCAACTTTACGACCACGAAAATGGGTAATCTGATAACTTTTACCCAGCAGACATTTTTTGAAATATCTGTGCTACCTTGCAGTAACTTTAAGTGAAATTAAAAAAAAAAATGATTATTGGTTTTCTTGTGCTAATATAGTTGAAAAATGTTTGTTAATGGAGTTTGATAAATTTAGCTTTCAGAATATTTTTTAATAAGTCTCTTTAGATATTTTGAGTGCCTTTAAGTTGACATTTTAGATTTTAAACTACTTAAAATATTAAGTAGTCAAGAATTAAAACATGAATAAATGTAAGAATTGCTCATTACAAGATTGCAGGGAAATATTTTTAAAAGTCTAATTACTGTACAATATTGTATTTGTTTTCTCATAAATTGACATGAATCCGCCATGTAATTAATCTGCTAAAGTAATTAGCCTCCAATTAAAATAAATAAATTTATATTAAAAAAAAATTCTAGTGTGAGTAACCTGGGAGTAGAGAGGTGAAAAGGGGCCTTAGCAAAAGATAACTAAAGTGTGAATTTATTAGAAAATGAAATGTCAAGTCAAAGAAAGATATGAAGGGTATGAAGACTAGGTATGAGGGTGAGATGCTTTCCATGGGAACAATAAAATTTCTTCCATGAATAAGTTCTGGGTTAAAAGATCGTCTTGAAAATCATTTTAAAAGCATTTATTTCAGATAAAAGTTTTCGCAGTAATAATAGAGAACTCAGTACTCAGATACATTTGTGATTATGATTTGTTCAGCAACTGATTTTTCTCAAATGAGGTTTTCATCTTTAACTCTGGCCTTGGGACTTTAATAACTGAAATGTTCTTCATCAGGATGCAAAAAGCAAAGTGAATATAAACTGTATATTTGTTCATTCATTCAGTAAAACTTGACTGAGTGTTAACACATGCCAGGCATTGATATAGATCACCCAGAGTAATGTAAGAGAAACTGAAGACCTAATTCATGTTCTGGAAAAACTGCAAGAATGAAGAGATAGGGCAACGCTTTGTCAAAAGTCTGCTTATTGGAATGGTCCCTTCTATTTATTGAACACCAAATGTGGGGCAGGTACTCAACGCATGTTCTTCTAATCCCTACAAACTTGGCCATATGACCTGCCCTACCTGTGAAAGGTAGATTGGAAGTGATGACGTTTCTCAGTCCCAAGCAGTATAAGCCACTGTGTAGTTTAGCAGTTGGAAGCTTTCCTTTGCTTCATAAACAGGAGAAGGGCTACTCCCTCAGTCTGGATCCTGGAAAGGGGCAGAAGCAGAGCCTCAGAGTTGGAACCAAACTGCACCCAAATGTGAAATACAGACAACCACCAAAAACTTTACTACTATAGGCCCTGAAATCTGGGGGTTATCATAGTTTTCCCAAGTGTTATGGGTTGATGTTTTCCCCATTAAAATACTTTGAAGTTCTAACTCTCAATGCTACAGAAAGTGACTTTATTTGAAAATAGGGCCATTCAGTTCAGTTCAGTTGAGTCGCTCATTCATGTCCGACTCCTTGTGATCCCATTCACTGCCGCATGCCGGGCTTCCCTGTCCATCACCAACTCCCGGAGCCTACTGAAACTCATGCCCATTGCATCAGTGATGCCATCCAAACATCTCATTCTCTGTTGTCCCCTTCTTTTCCCACCTTCAATTTTTCCCAGCATCAGGGTATTTTCCATTGAGTCAGTTCTTCGTATCAGGTGGCTAAAGTATTGGAGTTTCAGCTTCAGCATCAGTCCTTCCAATGAATATTCAGGACTGATTTCCTTGAGAATGGACTGGTTGGAGCTCCTTGCAAGGGACTCTCAAGAGTCTTCTCCAATACCACAGTTCAAAAGCATCAATTCTTCAGCACTCAGCTTTCTTCATAGTCAACTCTCATATCCATACATGACTACTGGAAAAATCACAGCTTTGACTAGATGGACCTTTGTTGGCAAAGTAATGTCTCTGCTTTTTAATATACTGTCTAGTTCGGTCATAGCTTTTCTTCCAAGGAGAAAGCATCTTTTAATTTCATGGCTGCAGTCACCACCAGCAGTGATTTTGGGGCCCCTAAAAATAAAGTCTCTCACTGCTCCCATTACAGAAGTAATTTGTTCAGATAAGGTCATACTGGAGTAGGATGAGCCCTTAATTCAATCTGACTGGTGTCCTTATTGGAAGACAGCCATGTGAAGACACAAAGATGCAGAGAGAATGCCATGTGATGGCAGAGGCAGAAGTTGAGGTTATGCAGCTACAGGCCAAGGAATACCAGAGATTTCTGGCACAACCAGAAGCTAAGAGAAAGGCATGGAACCTTAGCAGAGCATGACCCTACTGACACTTTGATTTCAGACCTCTAACCTCCAAAACTTTGAAATAGCACATCTCTATGTTGTAAGCCACTCCATTTGTGGTTCTTTGTTATGTCAGCCACAGGAAACTAACACAGCAAGGGAAAGTTGGCTCACGCACATGTAGAATATGAGGAAGCAAGAAAGCTCTCAAATGGCTTCAAGATTCTTAGCATGTCATCTTATATCCCTACAGGAAGAAAGGTGAAATAAATCACAGTCAAGAACAGAATTTGTTCCAAAGAACATTTCGACAATGTAGGTTCTAGTATCTACTGTATTATATCATCCCTAAACATAACTGGAGAAAGTAGATTGGAGAAAACATATCACAATACAACAGCCCGCTAAATGTCTCTATTTGCATGTTCCAGACAGCTCCACTCCAATAGGTCAAAACCTGAACTCCTCATCTTCCGGCTCCTCCCTCCAGCAATCACATTTTATCCTCCTCCAGTGGCCACATGTAATTAAATGTTACCACGAGCCACCCAGTCACCCAAATCAAGACTTAGGAATCATCTCTAACTCTGTCTTCACCCTCAACTCTCATATCTCATTGGTTATCACAGCCTCCTGATTTCCCGTTGAATATCTCTCAAATGCATCTTCTTCAACCCTACTGCAGCTATTCTGGTTCAGACCCTGTCATCTCTTTCCTAGATCATATCCAACTTCTCTCCCTGTCTAGTCATGTCTCCGGTATTATAAGGATAGTAAGGCTATGCTGCAGGAAGAAAATCCAAATAGCTCCAAAACCTTAGGGGTTTAAAGTAAATAAAGACTTGTTCCTTGTTCTTCCTTTGTGTCCATCTGAGGGGACACTGGGGGAAGCTCAGCCTTATGTCACTCTTCCTCAGGGACTCAGCTTCATGGGATGCCTATCATTTAAAATATTTCTGATTGCTATGGCAGGGGGAAGAAGAAATTGTGACTTGCATAGTGGCTCTTAAATATTTTCATACAGAAGTGGCCATTGGTCAAGATAAGCCATGTAGTCATGCCTCACTTCAAGGAGCCAGGGAAACACAACTGTACCATGTGCCCAGAAGGAGGAGACCCAGAAATAGATGGGTGGATAATCCCCATTATTGCCACAGCTCCACAAGTTTTCTCTGCCCTGTAACCAAAGCCATCTTTCTGATATAGCAATCGGACATTTTTTCTTGCTTAAATCTTTGGCGTGAGGGTGGAGGAATCTCAGTTAATTTAGAAATAATAAATAAGTAACATGTATACTTTACAAAAACACCTAAAACTAATCCTGAACAATAAAATCTAAATAAATTTGAATGAACATTTTTATTAAAGTGGTAGATTACAAGCTAATTTTTTAATATTTCTTTAATTTCATAATAGACATCTGTTACTGTTATTAAAAAAAAAAGGAAGATTGAGAGAAAGAGAAAGCCTCTGTTGTCCAGTTGTCCTTAAATCTAAATAGGATTAAATATTCAAAAACCTAAGTAAGGATAGTAAGGTAATGGTGCATCACTCCTATGGGAACAAAAACAAGTACTGAACTCAGATTCTAATGGAGAAGCTAACGTCATTAACTAAATGACATCGGCCATGCATCTTTCCACTAGTAAAGTGAGGATTCAGACTGCAGTGCTCTTGTTTCCGAATCTTTCCTTTTCCCATTTGATGGCCTGCTATAAGCTAAGTTCTCCTGTTAAGTTTTTGGAGATCATTTTAGCACATATGTGTGCATACACATACAGACACCTATGGAATATACATATATATCCATATAATTGATATTCATGAATACAACCTATTTCTTTATTGAATGATAGAATACCAAAACTGGAGGGAAATTTTGTTGCTCAGTCGTGTCCAACTCTCTGCAACCCCATGAACTGTGGCACGCCAGGGTTCCNAAGTTCTCCTGTTAAGTTTTTGGAGATCATTTTAGCACATATGTGTGCATACACATACAGACACCTATGGAATATACATATATATCCATATAATTGATATTCATGAATACAACCTATTTCTTTATTGAATGATAGAATACCAAAACTGGAGGGAAATTTTGTTGCTCAGTCGTGTCCAACTCTCTGCAACCCCATGAACTGTGGCACGCCAGGGTTCCTATCTTTCACTGTCTCCCATAGTATACTCAAACTCATGTCCATTGAGTTGGCGATGCCATCCAACGATCGCATCCTCTGTAGCCCCTTCTCCTGCCCCCAATCTTTCCCAGAATCAGGATATTTTCCATGAGTCGTTTCTTCACATCAGGTGGCCAAAGTATTGGAGCTTCAGCTTCAGCATCAGTCCTTCCAGTGAATATTCAGGGTAGATTTCCTTTTGGATTGACTGGTTTGATCTCCTTGCTGTCCAAGGCACTCTCAAGAGTCTTCTTCAGCACGACAGTTTGTAAGCATCAATGCTTTGGCATTCAGCCTTCTTTATGGTCCAGCTCTCACATCCATACTTGGCTACTGGCAAATCCATAGCTTTGACTATATAGACCTTGGTTGGCAAAGTGATGTTTCTGCTTTTTAATACACTGTCTGGGTTTGTCATAGCTTTTCTTCCAAGGAGGGAAATTTAAAGGTCATCTATTTCAAGCCCATCATTTGATAGATGGGGAAATGAAGCCCAGAGAAAGTAAGAAGTGACTTGCTGTAAGTTACACCACCTGTTAGTGGGAGCAGCAGGACCCAGCACCCAGGTTTCTGAGCCTGAGCCTGGCATGTCTTCCCTGAGTCTACACAACTCCGTTCTTCACACACGGCTGTTATGGGGCCAGGGCAGCCTTTCCCTGGTGCATTCCTATTGCCTCAGCTGCCCTGTAACCTGCTCTCTTCCCTCTCTGTCAATTTGATTTCACTTTTTTACTCAGTGCAGAATTAAGACAGAAATCTTATAATTTTCAGTAATCAACATTTAAAACTTTAGTTTCTTCTGCTGAACATTATAGTTCTTTTGAAAAGGAGCCAGACAAAAGGCTCAGATCCTTCAAAAATGAATTTCATTTAATACATAAAAATTAGGCACCAAGAGAATGAAACCTTTAGAGGATAAATATTAGTCCCAAGGCCTATGCGAATTCAAACTTTAAGATAGCATATGATTAAAATCACCAAGGATTTAAACCCTGCTCTAAAACTGTGCCAAAAACTACCCCTTTTAATACGGTACTTTCAAGTTTCAATGGAAGATAAATTAAAATGGTGACTTGTCCTTAGAATTCTACCAATGAAACTTTGGTTGCCACAGAATCAGGCATGCAAGTTATCCCTTTGATGAGGACTAACTCTATGGCATGGATTTCATGTCTCCTCATAATGAGGCCCAAAAGCTGAGCCAAGTCTTGGTGGAGTTGATCAAACTCAGATAAGTGGGCAGAGCAATCCAGTTCAAAATGCAGAAAATGAGCAGATTGAAGTGCTGAGCAGAAAGAAGAAAGTAATGACCTTCAGAAAATGATCAGTCCTAGGGATGTGCTTATGCTGTCCTGTCAGGAAGAAAGAATAACATAACCTCCTACATTTTATGTTAAGTAAATTAAGGAGGTTGAACAATATTATCTCTAAATATATATATATCTCTCCACATATCTGATGCTGTGTATATTAGTTGAACCACAGTGTTTTGTTGTATATCAACAAGCACCAAATACTGACAACTTCGTGTGATTCTGTATGATATGCTTTTAACAACATGTTAATTTGATGACAACCCTGAAAATAGAACTGATTATGCCCATTTTGCTGATGAGACAGTTGGTTCAGAGAGCTTGAAAGATGTTCCCAATTCACACTACAAAGTGTGGTTAAGCTGGGATGTGACCCGAAGCCTCCCCTCTGTGCCACCCCCCTCTGCCTGCCACCATCCCTGCAAGATGTAGAATCACTTGCCTTGCTTAAACCAACTTGCCTCAGAGGGCAGAAACCAAAACCTTTTAAGCTCAACAAATTCAAAGATATTTGGAATTACTTCTTTCTCTTTTCGGATGTATTTGTCTAGAACAAAAGAAAAATCTTTCACTGTCTCATTGATTAATTCATTCTGAATCAGTTGTTTTTAATTTTTGTCTTTACTGATCATCAGTAAAAACTTTTGAGCAGACACTCTAATACACATTTGTTTGTTTAATAAATTATATGCATTCCTATGTTATATATTTCTATAGAATAGAAATTTAAGAAAAACAAAACAAATGTTAAATGAACATTTAAAANTCCACACACCTACCATCAGGCCACTCTCAAAATAATGTTACTCATTGAGTATCTACTAAGTGTAAGGCACTTTACATATATTTCTCTTTTATTTTCTCAATCTCTGTGGTTTTATTATCCTTATTCTATATATAACAGAATGAAATTTTAAAAATTAAGTAGCTTACTTAGTTTGGACAATGAGGTCTAAAGCAAATAGTGCCTCAGCTCAATCCAAGCCCAGTATTTTTCACTTTCCCACAGTATCTCCCCCTAGTAACTGATTTGACTCTCTTCCTCCTGAGAATAGTCTCAAACAAACTCACTTTTTTTCCATACGCATGTACAATCCACCACATTTTAAAAGTATTACCAACCCAGTCCTGGAACTTTTTATATTTCTTCACTGTGTAAATACTGAAAGCAATATATGTTTCTTTCACGGTTACTGAAAACCTTCTGTCATGTTAGGCATGAATTATTCGCACTGGCACTGTATATGAAACTGAAACCTCTGCGCCTCTGGAGTCATTGTCAAGTAGAATGTTAAAGGGGCATAGGAGTCAGACCTCTAACGTTCTCTCTCCGTTAAGTCTCACATTTTATGATTTGTACACAGGACTACAGCAGCTTCTCGTCATTCTTTGTGTAAGACCAAATCTTTGCTTAATGTGCTTAAGATGCACATAATTTAGACTTGCTTGTGATTTTAGTGATTGATGGTTGAGATTCTAAATACTGCTCAAGGGACTGACTGAATCAGGATTACCTGTGTGTCTGTATATCTGTGTGGGAATGTGCATGAGCTGGGGAGGGAGAGAAAGAATGAGGAAAAGTTTAGCTTCTAACATTTTTTCCCACAAGTTCTACTATCCAGAGATTCTGATTTAGTGAATAACCATTCATACTTTGTGAATAACTTCCTGGTAGTGAGATTTTTTTAAATGAGGTTTTATTGCAGCAAGGCTAACCTTTACTGTTAAAACATTTATTTCTGCTTTGCTTATATAAATGTGATTCTCTCGGATAATAAGATTCTGAAGTGACAAATCAGTCTATTTGTTTCTCTAATCATGCGTAGCTCTTAAAATTCCAACAGGCACAATTAAGCTCTCAAACCTTTCAATGACAATGAGGTCCAAACAGTTCTCTTTGTACTCTGTATCTGACACTATTCTCGTATGTGGTTTTGATAACAATGACAATGATAGTCTTGATGAAATTAAGGTCATATAGGTAGGGATTAAGGAAGCTGACTTGGGCTGGACTAGCTGGGTTGGAGTCCTAGAGCTGCCTCATTAGCTTTGTCATCTTGGGCACCTTACCTAAACACTTGGCTTCCATTTTTCTACCTCTACAATGGTATAACTACTTTATAGATTGTTTAGAGGATTCAGTGAATGTCTAACATGGAAAATGCTTAGAACAGTGCCTGTTGTTCACTCGCTGAGTCATGTCCGGCTCTTTGCAACCACCTGGACTGCAGCACGCCAGGCTGCCCTGTCCTTCACCAGCTCCCAGAGCTTGCTCCAACTCATGTCCATCGAGTCAGTGATGCCAGCCAACCATCTCATCCTCTGTCGTCCCCTTCTCCTCCTGCCCTCAATCTTTCTCAGCATCAGGGTCTTTTCCAGTGAGTCAGCTCTTCGCATCAGGTGGCCAAAGTATTGGAGCTTCAGCTTCAGCATTGTTGCAGGAAGGGGAAACCCCTTCCAGGGCCTGCGTGTGGACTCTTGTCTAACACTTGGAAATGAGTTGTCTGAGGAGATGCACATGGTGACAAAGCAAGAGACTTTTTGGAACGGGCACCCAGACAGAGAACAGCAGGATGAGGGGAGGCAAATTCCTAAGAATGGCTTGAATTAAAGTGGCTGCTCTAGAGGAAGTGAAGAGTGGTCAGAGCTTGTGTATATTTTAAAGGCGGGAACCGACTGTATAGCTGAGCTATACAGTTCAGCTCAGTCCTCTGTGATGGCCTAGAGGAGTGGGATGGAGGGGTGGGAGAAAGGCTCAAGAGGGAAGGGATGTATATATATTTATTTATAGCTGATTCATGTTGTCGTACAGCAGAAACTAACACAACATTGAAAAGCAATCATACTCTAATTTTTTAACTAATTAACTTATTTTTGGCTGTGCTGAGCTTTCTCTGCTGCAAATGGGGGCTCCTTTCTAGTTGCGGCATGCAGGATTCTCATCGTGGTGGCTTCTCTTGTTGCTGAGCATGGGCTCTAGGGTTCACGGGCTTCAGTAGTTGCGGTTCCCAGGCTCCAGAGCACAGGCTCAATAGTTGTGGTGCATGGGCTTAGTTGCTCCGCAGCATGTGGGGTCTTGCCAGACCAGGGATCAAACCTGTGTCCCCTGCATTGACAGGCAGATTCTTAACCACCGGGCCACCAGGGAAGCCCTATACTCCAATTTTTTTTTTTAATAAATTTTTTTTTTTAAAGGTGTAGCCAGTATCATTTGCAGATGGATTCAATGTAGAGGATGAGAGAAGAAGAGCCACCAACAGAGTGAAAACTCTAAAGTTTTGCGCTCAGCAAATAAATGAATGAGCTGTCATTAATGAAACGAAGAAGCAAGTACAGACGGGAAATTAAAGTGTTCTGTTTTAAACATATTAAGTTTGAGATATGTAACTGACATCCACATTAGGCTATTTATTGCTCAGGCAATTTTGTATACTGCACACACTGCAGCAAAGAGACTCAGAAGAGTTATTTTTTTCTTTTTTAACTTAAATTTATTTCTTTTTAATTGGAAGATAATTGCTTAACAGTACGACAGTATTTTAGTTTGGAGTTATCAGCACGAGTCATATCTGAGGCCAGGGGACCGTCTGAATGAGTGCGTGCTAGAGAACGGAAGCAGTCTTAGGACTGACTCCTTGGGCTGTCAACACTCAGAGGCTGGAAAAGGATGTGCCAGTAAAGTAGAGTGAGCAGTCAATGAAGGAGAAAGAAAGCCAGGAGAGTGTGAAATGCCAGAAGTCACGTGAATAAAAAAGGAGGGATTGATCGTCAGAGCCAAATGCTTCTAGGAGTTTGAATAAGATGATTAATAAACAATCATTGGATTTGGAGGTTGTTGGCAACCTTTAAAAGAATGGGTTCAGTGGAGTGTTGGGGATGAAAGCTATAGATTTAAGAAAAAGTGGGAGGTGAGAAAGCGTGACAGTGAGTTTAGACAACTCTTTTGAGATTGACTGTAAGGAGGGACAGAAATGGGACGGGTGCTAGAAGGAGAATGCCGGGGACTGGCTATTTGTACCCTTACCTCCCACATTCATAGGTTGAAATCCTACCCTTCAAGGTGATGGTTTTGGAGGAGGTGCTTTGGGGAAGTGATTAGGCTTTGAGGACAGAGTCCTCATGAACGGGATTAGTGCCCTTAAAAAGAGGTTCCAGAGAGACACAGAGAAAAGATGCCACCTGCAAACCAGGAAGAAGGCCCTCACCCAACATCAGATCTGCTGGTTCCTTAATCCTGGACTTCCCAATCCCCAGAACTATGAGAAATAAGCTTCTATTGCTTATAAAATACCCAGTTTATGACATTATTGTTACATCATCCTGAAAGGACTAAGAGATATATGGTTAAGGAAGGACTTTTTAAGATGGAAGATACAATGTTTGTATGCTGATGAGAGTGATCCAGCAGAGATGAGGAAATGAATGATGCAGAAATGAAAGGAAGTGTTTACAGGCATCATGTCCTAGAGTAAAGCAGGCAGGATAGGTTTGAGTATATAGTGGCAACTGGTCTTAAACATGCCAGTAGGAGTAGGGAGGACACGGGAGTTATAACATAAGAGGGCTGGCAGATTTGGGAAAGAGAATAAGGAAGCTCTCACTTCCCTGACTATTATCTTAGTGAATTCAGAAGCCAGGTCATCAGCTGAGTAGAGGAGGTTAAAGGGGCTGTGGCAGCTGTAGAGGAGAGCAAAGCTGTAAAAGCTGGGTTGTCTGGCCATGCTGAGGGCAAGCTTCAGGTTATGGTCATAAATGTAAAGTGTTCCAGTTGTGTGTTTTATCTCCAGCCACATTCATTTGCTTGGCTAGAAGCCCAGGTTAGGCAGAGAATTAGATATAATTTGAAAATATTAAGTGACAATAAATCACCTTCATCTTCTCCTGTGTTCAGAACCTACTGAAAGACAGATGTGAAAGAGCAACCTCTGTTATTCTAAAACAGGAGAACGTAGCTTTAGGTTTTTTGGGCAAGTAGTTGGAAAATTCTTCACGCATCTTACTGCTGCCAGGCCCCTTCCCTTTTTGTAGAACAGGGAGGAAGATTCAAAGAGAGGAAAGAAGAAGGTCTGAGCCTGCTATGCCATTCCCAACAGAAAACTCACTCCACTCCCATCAGGAAGGAGGGAGTGAAGAGTGGGGAAAGAGGCTAAAGGTCAAGGACAGGTGGTTTCAAAGCTGGAATCATTGGGATCACCTGGGGATCGTTGGTATCACCTGGGCATTGTAAGGAGCAACTGATGCCTGGGCACACATCCAGAAATTCTGATTTAACAGGCCAAGGGTGCCATCCAGGCATCTAGATTTTTAAAAAGCCTCCTAGGTGATTCGAATATGAGGTCAACGTTTTCCCTTAACAGTAAACATGGTTAGAATTGCCAGACAAATATGGCAGAAGTAGAAAGTGGCAGAAGAGTCAAGAATGCTTATTAAAAAGCTGTTATGTTGATGCACCATGGAATTTAAAAAGGCAAGTGAGGACATGAGGGACTGATGGCATAGCCAAACAAACAAACCAGTAGGGTCAACAGACAGTGTGGATATCCCCCAAATGTTGCAGAATCACTGAAGTTCAGCTATCCAGGAAGAAAGCTGGGAGAATAGGAGATAAGTCAGGAAATCAAATGGCAAGTTCTGACCATGAGTGACTAAGGTTGAGTGTAGAGCAAGCTCGCTGGAGATAAGGAGGCAAGCGAGACAGGGTAAGTCATGTGTGCTGAGTAAGTCAACAGTACGGATGCTGAAATCAACAAGAATGATTACAAGCGTCATTGCAGCCATAGCAACCTGGAATCCAGAAGACAGGTGCAGGTCCATGGCACTCAGGGGCCTTGAGCTTCACCAGAATCCTGGTGGCTCTATTTTGATATTGCTTTTTCTTTCAACAGACAACCCAATTCCATTCACAGTGGATGTGTGAGAGGGAGGGTAAGAAAGCAGGGATAGATGACCCAAAATATTATCTTCAAGTGTTGGGACCAAGAAAAAGGTTATATCAATAACTATTTTCTGAAAGTGCTTGAATCTGCATGTTCCACTGGTAAAATGAAGGCAAGATTGATGAAATAGTAATAAGCCCTGAGCATAAACTGTAGGAAAGTTCAGGTTTTGTTCCCCTCCTCCTCCTCCTCATGATTCAGTGGGTGGACAAACGTGGAGCATTTGTGCTTGGTCTTCCCTTGACCTTGAGGAGTCCAGTTGGGTCGGTTGACTCTCACTCTGCTTTACTGTTGACACATA
This sequence comes from Neotragus moschatus, assembly GCA_006410615.1. Taxonomy (NCBI): domain Eukaryota; kingdom Metazoa; phylum Chordata; class Mammalia; order Artiodactyla; family Bovidae; genus Neotragus; species Neotragus moschatus. The sequence goes on along the minus strand of SJYA01000926.1, from coordinate 210,592 downwards.
ACTATGTAGGCGTCAATCACTTTTCATTTGTTTATTCTGCTAATTCCTCACCTCAGGACATTTCCCCCTCTCCCTTTCCCCTGCCTTTTTCCTATCTCCCAATTTGCCACGCAGCAATAATTTCCCTCTACACTGCGCCTGCCAATTGCAATGCCAGATGGCTTTGGTTCTGAGTCCCCTCACCCAGCCCCCCTTGAGAACAGCTGCCATTGTCATTGCTGGGAACACATCACGGCTTTGAACCCATAGCTGGGACCCAAACTTGATGCTCAGCATTGGGAGGGGCTAGCGTTAATGCAAGGAACTATGAAAACAGCACACACTTTTCCTTGCTGCTGTGCAGCAAAAGCCCTTAGAACCGGCTCTTTAGCATTTTTTCAATCATCTGTGTATTGAAATCTCATTGTGGAATTTAATTCTTTTACCACCTGACTCAGCTTCCTTGCCATGAAGTTCCCTTTGTACCACAAACTCAATTAGAATCCCATATTTCCCATCCTGAAAACAGATGTTAAAAAATGTAGGGTGTGTGTGTGTGCACATTCGTAAGCCTATCTTTAGAAATCCAGCATACACACTGCCTTATCTGTGTCCATATATTTTCACTGAAACACGTTCACTCAACAAGAGAAACACAATTTAGTGACTATTTGGACAAGCTTTCTCTTAAGTCAGCCTCTGAGCAAAGATAAAGGAATAGAATTCCTTTTTTTAAAAAAATCTTGAATTATGCTATATTGGTTCCATCACTAAAATTCTGTTATTGTGACACCATCTTAAAAGATTTTATCTTTGAGTCCTCTGTGATGGCAGGTCAGTCGTGGGCCTAAAAACCCAAACAAAAAGAACCCTGAATCAAATACCATGTAGACCAATATGCATTTCAAAGGCACTGCCACGTAGTCAGTGGGTTAGGGTTTTTGTGTTGTTTTCTTTTTCTTTCTTTTTTGGGGAGTGGGGGAGGGAAAGGGACTCTCTTTCATGTTAATCTAATTGTGCATAACCCAGGCACAGTTTGCCATGTAGGGAGACTTTCTCTTCAGCGTCTTTCCCTACCACACACCCGGGGCCTCCTTTCATTCCTCCCCTTCTGAAGTCAGAGTGCTCCCCGGGCAGACACTTGGGGGAGATTCCCAGGATGGTGATGTATTCGGCTTTGCTGCTAAGGAATTTACTCTCCCCTCACTTGGCAGCAAATGAAAGTGGGTATTAATTTCTCAGAGTGCTGGTAGAAACACGAGAGCAGGGCTGCAAGCATGACACCCACCCAAATCTGTATGTGACGCACAGCAGGCCGCCGTTTCAAAGGAGGGAGAGGACAGACAATGACAAGAAAGCAAAGATTCTCCGGAGTTGACTTTCTCTGCATTTTGCGTCGTTAGGTTTTGGAGAGAGATGCGAGAGGTTCGGCCCTGAACGGAGTTAAATTATGCAGCTCTGGGGACGCCAGGCCCTCCAGAATAGGATGCTTCCTTTAGATTTTCCACAATGCTATTGAAGTGCTTATTTTCCTCCTGAAGACACACAAACAGATGCAAACTTCTGTAAACACTTTAGAAATGAATTCAGAGAGTTTGGCCTCTCAGCAGTGCTCAATAGCTGACAGAAAAATGTCTAATTAGTGCAAGTGGAAATAATAGGGCCACTTGGATTCCTTCCATCCTCCTCCGAGTCTACTTCTCCAAGGAACTCAAAGGCCCTTTGTCTGGCAGGTCACCCTCTCTCAGGCTTTTGTGCTCCAAACTATTAAGAGGAGAAGGGGGAAAAACAGATGAGGCAATGTTCTCTGCTCAAATATATGGCGTGTTCACGCGAGATGCAGAACAGGGTGTCTGCAGCACCCTTTACAGGTGCTCGGAAGGGATTCCTCCATTGGCCACAGCCAAGAGCAGCTCGCACGTGCATGCTGAGAAAGCTGCCTTTCAAGCGCCAGCTTCCCTTCACCAACTGCCATGGAGCCTGGTCATTTTCCTTTTTCTTTTCNAGGTCAAGGACAGGTGGTTTCAAAGCTGGAATCATTGGGATCACCTGGGGATCGTTGGTATCACCTGGGCATTGTAAGGAGCAACTGATGCCTGGGCACACATCCAGAAATTCTGATTTAACAGGCCAAGGGTGCCATCCAGGCATCTAGATTTTTAAAAAGCCTCCTAGGTGATTCGAATATGAGGTCAACGTTTTCCCTTAACAGTAAACATGGTTAGAATTGCCAGACAAATATGGCAGAAGTAGAAAGTGGCAGAAGAGTCAAGAATGCTTATTAAAAAGCTGTTATGTTGATGCACCATGGAATTTAAAAAGGCAAGTGAGGACATGAGGGACTGATGGCATAGCCAAACAAACAAACCAGTAGGGTCAACAGACAGTGTGGATATCCCCCAAATGTTGCAGAATCACTGAAGTTCAGCTATCCAGGAAGAAAGCTGGGAGAATAGGAGATAAGTCAGGAAATCAAATGGCAAGTTCTGACCATGAGTGACTAAGGTTGAGTGTAGAGCAAGCTCGCTGGAGATAAGGAGGCAAGCGAGACAGGGTAAGTCATGTGTGCTGAGTAAGTCAACAGTACGGATGCTGAAATCAACAAGAATGATTACAAGCGTCATTGCAGCCATAGCAACCTGGAATCCAGAAGACAGGTGCAGGTCCATGGCACTCAGGGGCCTTGAGCTTCACCAGAATCCTGGTGGCTCTATTTTGATATTGCTTTTTCTTTCAACAGACAACCCAATTCCATTCACAGTGGATGTGTGAGAGGGAGGGTAAGAAAGCAGGGATAGATGACCCAAAATATTATCTTCAAGTGTTGGGACCAAGAAAAAGGTTATATCAATAACTATTTTCTGAAAGTGCTTGAATCTGCATGTTCCACTGGTAAAATGAAGGCAAGATTGATGAAATAGTAATAAGCCCTGAGCATAAACTGTAGGAAAGTTCAGGTTTTGTTCCCCTCCTCCTCCTCCTCATGATTCAGTGGGTGGACAAACGTGGAGCATTTGTGCTTGGTCTTCCCTTGACCTTGAGGAGTCCAGTTGGGTCGGTTGACTCTCACTCTGCTTTACTGTTGACACATAACTATGTAGGCGTCAATCACTTTTCATTTGTTTATTCTGCTAATTCCTCACCTCAGGACATTTCCCCCTCTCCCTTTCCCCTGCCTTTTTCCTATCTCCCAATTTGCCACGCAGCAATAATTTCCCTCTACACTGCGCCTGCCAATTGCAATGCCAGATGGCTTTGGTTCTGAGTCCCCTCACCCAGCCCCCCTTGAGAACAGCTGCCATTGTCATTGCTGGGAACACATCACGGCTTTGAACCCATAGCTGGGACCCAAACTTGATGCTCAGCATTGGGAGGGGCTAGCGTTAATGCAAGGAACTATGAAAACAGCACACACTTTTCCTTGCTGCTGTGCAGCAAAAGCCCTTAGAACCGGCTCTTTAGCATTTTTTCAATCATCTGTGTATTGAAATCTCATTGTGGAATTTAATTCTTTTACCACCTGACTCAGCTTCCTTGCCATGAAGTTCCCTTTGTACCACAAACTCAATTAGAATCCCATATTTCCCATCCTGAAAACAGATGTTAAAAAATGTAGGGTGTGTGTGTGTGCACATTCGTAAGCCTATCTTTAGAAATCCAGCATACACACTGCCTTATCTGTGTCCATATATTTTCACTGAAACACGTTCACTCAACAAGAGAAACACAATTTAGTGACTATTTGGACAAGCTTTCTCTTAAGTCAGCCTCTGAGCAAAGATAAAGGAATAGAATTCCTTTTTTTAAAAAAATCTTGAATTATGCTATATTGGTTCCATCACTAAAATTCTGTTATTGTGACACCATCTTAAAAGATTTTATCTTTGAGTCCTCTGTGATGGCAGGTCAGTCGTGGACCTAAAAACCCAAACAAAAAGAACCCTGAATCAAATACCATGTAGACCAATATGCATTTCAAAGGCACTGCCACGTAGTCAGTGGGTTAGGGTTTTTGTGTTGTTTTCTTTTTCTTTCTTTTTTGGGGAGTGGGGGAGGGAAAGGGACTCTCTTTCATGTTAATCTAATTGTGCATAACCCAGGCACAGTTTGCCATGTAGGGAGACTTTCTCTTCAGCGTCTTTCCCTACCACACACCCGGGGCCTCCTTTCATTCCTCCCCTTCTGAAGTCAGAGTGCTCCCCGGGCAGACACTTGGGGGAGATTCCCAGGATGGTGATGTATTCGGCTTTGCTGCTAAGGAATTTACTCTCCCCTCACTTGGCAGCAAATGAAAGTGGGTATTAATTTCTCAGAGTGCTGGTAGAAACACGAGAGCAGGGCTGCAAGCATGACACCCACCCAAATCTGTATGTGACGCACAGCAGGCCGCCGTTTCAAAGGAGGGAGAGGACAGACAATGACAAGAAAGCAAAGATTCTCCGGAGTTGACTTTCTCTGCATTTTGCGTCGTTAGGTTTTGGAGAGAGATGCGAGAGGTTCGGCCCTGAACGGAGTTAAATTATGCAGCTCTGGGGACGCCAGGCCCTCCAGAATAGGATGCTTCCTTTAGATTTTCCACAATGCTATTGAAGTGCTTATTTTCCTCCTGAAGACACACAAACAGATGCAAACTTCTGTAAACACTTTAGAAATGAATTCAGAGAGTTTGGCCTCTCAGCAGTGCTCAATAGCTGACAGAAAAATGTCTAATTAGTGCAAGTGGAAATAATAGGGCCACTTGGATTCCTTCCATCCTCCTCCGAGTCTACTTCTCCAAGGAACTCAAAGGCCCTTTGTCTGGCAGGTCACCCTCTCTCAGGCTTTTGTGCTCCAAACTATTAAGAGGAGAAGGGGGAAAAACAGATGAGGCAATGTTCTCTGCTCAAATATATGGCGTGTTCACGCGAGATGCAGAACAGGGTGTCTGCAGCACCCTTTACAGGTGCTCGGAAGGGATTCCTCCATTGGCCACAGCCAAGAGCAGCTCGCACGTGCATGCTGAGAAAGCTGCCTTTCAAGCGCCAGCTTCCCTTCACCAACTGCCATGGAGCCTGGTCATTTTCCTTTTTCTTTTCTTTTCTCAGTTTCTAGTAACATTAGGGCAAAGAGAAGAAAGAAATTAAATGAGAGGCTCCACCATTTTCTGAGATAAACCTCAGAGATGTTATAGGAATGACCTGTTACTTCCTTTTGGCTCTATTGAAAATTCCACTGACATTTATCTTAGGAGTCTAGCTTCGCTTGCTGCTGTTTTATTATACAGGGGAACGGGAGCACAGGAACTAAGTTCTCTTCCCTATTTTGTTCCCCTTTATTTATTAAGCACCCACAATGTGCCAGGCTCTGTGCTGAAAAACTGACCCACATTTCTTCTAATTCTCAAACAGCACTAAAAATCGGTATTATCCACATGTCACAGATGAGGAAACTGAGACTCAGAGAGGTTAAAAACTTGCCATGGCAAATGAACGGAAGACCTTGGACACAATCCAGATACTTACGGTTTCATCTCAGACATTTTTTATCCCTAGAAGTGGATTTGGATCATTTTTATATCTCTGATGTCCCTAACTCCACCTAAGGTTTACTGTACCTTCTTGAACTTAAGAAATACAGTTTTACGTGTGATTTGGGGTTCAACTTCTATTGATTTCTTTTCCTCTTTAGTATAGGCTTCTTTCATGCCTGCTAATTTTTGACTGTGTTCTAGGCATTATAAATTTTGCCTTATAATATGGCAGATTCTTTATATGCCTGTAAATATTCTTGAACTTTTTCCTGGAACTCAGTCCAGTTAGGAGAGAGTTTGATCCATTTCAAGCTTGCTTCTAAACTTTCAGAGTGGGCCAAGAGCCACTTTCTCTGAAGTTAATTTTGTCTCACTACTGAAGCATTACGCTTCTGAACATCCTACCCCATGCCCTGTGAACGACATGATTTCCTACTCTGGCTGGCAGAAACACCAACTACATGAGGCTTGGGGATTGTTTCCTCTGTTCCAGTCAAGTGGTTCTTTCCCTAGCCTTGGGTGGTGTCTTTCCAAACGTGAGCTGATCGATATTGTGCTGAAGACTCAAGGGGACCTTCTGCAGATCTCTGGACTTCTTTCTTTGTGTGACTCTCTCCTTCTGTACTTTGCTCTGTAGATTCTGGCCGCCTTATCTTCCACAGACTCTCAGAAGCTCCATCCTCTCACCTCGGGAAGACCACCTCACTAGACTCACAGAGCAGCCTTTCAGCTGTGTAAGGAATGCCCTTGGAATAATCTCCAGTTAATCACCAAATTATCATTTGGTCTCATGATATGTACCAGCTTTCACTAGAGAGGTTTAAAATACTGAAATTAAAGGTCATCTCCTGAAAAGTTTTCTTTCCCTTATTTTAAAATACATAACAAGAACACTCTTTTCAATTGGGATTTGTTTTTATTTGCTCCTATTTTTCTTTTTTTCTTAGAATTTTTTTTTTATCATAATACAGGATACAGCATTCTAAGAACCAGTGTTTGAACTCAGTAAGTGATGAGTTCAGCCCTAGCTCCAAAGGCCCAGATTCCTATGCCCAGATTCCCGTGTGGATTAGGCCCTGCCCAGAATCACCTGGATCACAGGGGGAAAGCAAAAGAAAGACTGAGCCTCAAGAGACTTGAGTTCCTTGAGGATCTGCGAGGTTGTCAAGAAACTGAAGCTCTGTTGGTGCCCTGTTGGTGGTATTGTAAAGTGGTTTAACCACCATGAAAAACAGTATGGCAGCTCCTCAGAAAATTAAAAATGTAACTACCACTTAATCCAGCTATCCCACTTCTTGGTATATATCTGAAATAATTGAAAGCAGGGCCTCAAAGAGGTGTTTGCACACCCATGTTCATAGCAGTACTATTCACAATAGTCAAGCAGTGGAAGCAACTCAGATGCCCACTGACAGATGAATGGATAAGCAAAAACTGGTATAATTTGTAACATTCTATACAACATTTTAAAGGAAGGAAATTTTGTCACGTGCTACAACACGGATGAACCTTAAAGACTTTATGCTAAGCCAAGGAAGCCAAAATCTGTATGATTCACTAGTATGACATACCTTGCTGCTGCTGCTGCTGCTGCTAAGTCGCTTCAGTCGTGTCTGACTCTGTGCGACCCCGTAGACGGCAGCCTACCAGGCTCCGCCGTCCCTGGGATTCTCCAGGCAAGAATACTGGAGTGGGTTGCCATTTCCTTCTCCAATGCATGAAAGTGAAAAGTGACAGTGAGGTCACTCAGTCCTGTCTGACTCCGAGTGACCCCATGGCCTGCAGCCTACCAGGCTCCTCTGTCCATAGGATTTGCCAGGCAGGAGTACTGGAGTGGGTGCCATTGCTTCTCCATGACATACCTTGGAAGAGTCAAATTCATACAAACAGAAAGTAAAACGGAGGTTGCCAGGAGCTAGGGAGAAGGCAGAAAGGGTTTGTTTAATGTGTATTGAGTTTCATATTTGCAAGATAAAGAAGTTCTGAAGATCTAATTTACAACAATATGAATACACTTAACACTACTGAATGCCATACTTTAAAAAAGCTAAGATGGTAAATTTTATGTTCTGTGCTTTTTTACCACAACAGAAAAGGGGTTAAAAAAAAAAAATGATAGAGACTTGAGTTCCTTCCTGCCTGACCCTGACCCTTTTGACTTTGTAACTCTGGAAAGTCGCCCTCTCAGTCTCCGTTTCCTTCCCTTACTTAGATTTTGTAGTTACTATAAATATAAATGAAATCATTTGTGTGAACGTTTTTCATAAACTATATGGTACTAGAAAGATGGAAACCATTATTGTCAAGGAGGAAAGGGAGGAGAATCAGCCCTGGAGAACAGAACTGCCCCTTAACATTGCATTTCACATAGGTACTCTTACCCAGAAAACTGAAGCGAGACCCCTATGAGAATGAAGAGCAGAACTAGACATCAGGCATGCGCCTCAAAGAGAAGGGGCTCACTGTGGCTTGCTGACCCTCCACAGGGTCATGAGCAGGGTGACGGGAATAGAGTTACTGTTTCAAAGAACAGTTTAAGAGAGCCTGGCCGTGGCAGACGCCGCACGTTCTGCAGATAGCGGCTGAGGTCGCAAACCAAAGGGCCGCATTGTGCACCTAGCGTAGAGAGGACTCTTGATCAGAGACTCCGTGTTAAACAGAGCTGGGCATACATAAAGTCAGCAATCTCCTTTTCTGTCTTTAAACTTACATTTTACAAATGTCAAATGACTGGCTTGTTCTCGTTTTAAAACTTGTGTTTTCAGATTAATGGTTTACTTGACAATCCTCAATAGAAGTTTTGAGCATTTCAGTTTTAGTTGGGCATTTTTGGTTGAGTTAGACAGAGGCTCACACAAAAAAATTTGTAGAATAGGGTGTACATTATCATGAACATACCCATGGGATGATAAAGGAAGCCTTAACTCTAATAACAGCATTGGTGAAGTTGTGGATCTGGATTCACAGTCACATTCTTGGATCTTCATGTGGGTGTAGCTTAAATGTAGCTTAGCTAAACTCTACTCTCTGCTTCTTCCTATCCTGCAGCAACTGGAGAATTCTGTGTTTCTTAGTTTAGATTGATAAATTCATTTTTCAATCTAGGCCACAGAGTCATGGGCTAGGTATGAGGTAGGTACTCTTAGTTTAGCCTTCAGCTGGTGGTAAGATGGGAAGAGGGGATCAAGGTCAACAAAAAACATTGCTGCTTCAAAGGCAGGAGCTGTGAGCAGAGCAGTTTCCTTTAGAAAGGGTTATGGTGTGTTAGGTGGACTTCCCAGATGGCACCCATGATAAAGAACCCGGCTGCCTATGCAGAAGACCTAAAGAGATACAGGTTCGATCCCTGGGTGGGAAAGATCCCCTGGATGAGGGCACTCTAGTATTCTTGCCTGGAGAATCCCTTGGACACAACAAGTCACAAAGGTTTCGAACACTACTGAAGTGACTTACCACACAGCACACATGGTATATCAGGTAATGGTTAACATTGGGGTCTTTGGGCAGATCCAATAAATAACACCTCTCTTACCCTCCTAGAGCAAACTAAGAAATAAAAGAGTTAGGGAGACAGATTAACTATTACCTTTAATTCTGACAAAGGCTAACTTGGAAGATACAGCTAGGTTTTAGGGCAAAGGGTTATTCTAGATGAACCCCAGAATTATGTTGACTTCCCTATTCAGTCACAGAAATTACTGAGCCAAGCAGAACACCCCATAAGGGGTGGTTTTCTAGATAAGGCATGACATAGAAGAGGAGAGAAGAATCCCTGTTTCCTTTAGATACTCTGATCCCAAAAGAAAAAAATTGAGGAGCTAAGCACTGCATGCCCAGTTTCTTCCTAAGTTTACCAATCAAAATCGTCTACCTCTCCTGGGGCAGAATAAGTAGAAAGAGGCCAGGAGTGCTATAGTGACGGAGCTCCCTGCACATGGAAGGAAACAGCAAAAGGAGAGAAGAGATATTCCCCCTAACAACTGGTATTACTATTAATATCACAGTTTCAATAGTGATCAACTAAGAACAAAAGGACAAGTACAAGAGCACATTATCACTTTTTAAACTTAAAAAACACGGTAATAGGTTAAAAGCCTTAACAAGAATGCATTAGTTTGAAAAGAGAAGGATTATTGCCGTGGTTCTTGGTAGCAAGGTATAAATGAAAAGAAATATTGAGTTGGCCAAAACTCATCTGAGTTTTTCATAAGATGTTCTGGAGAAATCCAAATGAACTTTTTTGGTCAACCCAGTAGGATTTTAGGAGTCAGAATGGGAGGAATAATTCAACTGGATGATTAAAATACTGATTTTGACAAGTAAATAGAATCTACCTCTTAGGATTTTTGGTGATGATTAAATAAATTAATACATATAAAGCTCTTAGCACTATGCCTGGTACCTAGTTTTGCCCAATAAATGTTAGTACTTATGTGATGAAGAAAGCAGTGTTTGTATAAAAAGATTGTGGTAGGAAAATGGCAATGCTTATAATGCTTTCTAGGCTTCATATGTGAACTGACAAGCCCAGAAAACATTCTACTTGGTTTAGCAAATGGGTGGTAAATTCATTTATGTTCTCAGCTGTGTGACTTTTAATGTCTTTAGTGTGATGATGTCTTTAGTACAATACCTTAGGCTTCCGTGATAGCTCGCTCAGTTGGTAAGAAATCTGGCTGAATCTGAAGAGATAGGCTATCCACTCCAGTATTCTTGGGCTTCCCCTGTGGCTCACCTGGTAAAGAATCTTCCTGCAATGAGGGAGACCTGGGTCAGATCCCTGGGTTGGGAAGATCCCCTGGAGAAGGGAAAGGCTACCCACTCCAGTACTCTGGCCTAGAGAATTCCATGGACTGTATGGTCCATGGGGTTGCAAAGAGTTGGACACGACTGAGCAACTTTTACTCACAGTATAATACCTTAAAAGCCCTAAATATGGTGTTTTTCCATAAAAGTTTGCCTCATTTAAATCTCTATTTCTCATTCTGTTATACTTTCATGTCTGCTTCTTATTTTATTAATTAACTACACATGATCATATAAATATTACCTAGAATTCTGTGTTTCTTGTTAATTAAAATGTAGGCAATAAATGAAGCAGGGTGTTATGAACTGATGTGGAAAGCTATTCTAGATGTTATGATGACTGAAGACCAAGTAACACAACAGTATGTCTAGTGTAATTTCATTTAGGGCGGAAAGGAAGGAAAAGAAAGGGAGAGAAAAAAGAGAAGAAAGAAAAAGAGAGAAAAGGAGAAAAGGAGGAAGAAAGGCGCCTCAAGGAATCAATGTCTAAATATACATAAAAGGGTAGAGGAAGTTCTGGAAAGATCTCTGTGAAACCATTATCAGGAAGAACAGGAATGAAATTGGTGGGAGGCAGGGAGAGAATAAGGTAGGGAATCAGGAAACAAAGGGGCACATTTAATTTTGACTTGGTATTGTTTGGACTTTTAATAACAGGATATATGCATTTTATCACCTGTATAATTTTAGAAATGTAATAGGGAAAATGGAATAAAAAATATTTAATCCCACAAATGAATTGGGATGACGACGACGACGATGACTGTCTTTGGTTCAGTCTCCTCCTAGCTCTCCTAAGCTCTCGGTTTTGTTGTTCTTTTGATCACAATACCAGCAGCCTGGTCCCAAGCCTGCTCTCTTTTCTGCCGGGCGCTCTTTCGGCCCTGTTGATGGTGTCTGGTGGATGTTCCCCTAGGCGTCCTTGAAAGCCTCCATCCTCGCCCGGGACTGCGCCACGGCCGCTGCCATCGTGTTCCTGAGCGACCGTCTCCTGTACGGGCTCGACGTCTCGGGCCAGCTGCTGCAGGTCGCCAAAGCGCTGCACAGGCTGCAGCCCGAGACGCCCATCGCCCCGCAGGTGGTCATCCGCCAGGCCCGAATCTCGATGCATGCAGGTAGGCCCCCCTTGTCCCGGAGGCGGCCGTGCGGGGCTCGGCTGCCCTCGGGGCTCTTTGACTTCCGCGGGGCCGACGGGAACCGCGGCCCGCGGGCCTCCCTTTGCAGCCTCCCGCGCTCCCGCCGGCCGGCCTGCCGCGGCGCCCTTCCACCCGCCTCTTGCCAGCACAAAGGCCCTGGCATAAAGGGTTTCAGAGCCAAAAGCAATAGAGAAAATTGTGAAAGGGGGTGGAAAATACTAATTGGAGCTTTTGTCGTCTAACAAATCTGTCCCGCTGCTTTCAAACAGGGGTATCTGAATTGCTGTACTTCTGACCAAGAGCCTTTAAAAAGCAGATTAGAATTCTACTATTTTCTCTCAGCTCTCCTGTCTCCTTTCTGTAGGGCCACTTGACTATGCTAACAATAGAGCTGACAAACCCACTGGAGTAATTTGAGATTTTTTTTCCATCACTAGGAGCACCGGTACAGTACCTGATTAGGCCTTAAAGTATCTTTTTTTTTTTTTTCCCTTCTGTCACTTTGAATGAAATGAAAAATGAGGCTGACATCCTAACTGAGGCTGTGATGTAGAGGAAGGCTGGTGGGGGTAGGGGCCTGCTCTGTGTCACAGCAAAGTTCACTTCCATAGAATTCTTGAATTATTTAAATTACTGATAACCATAAGGTTTAGAAACCTGTAGCCTGCTGTTCTCATTTCTGAGAGTGAAAAAGTAAAGGACAAAAAAAGAATGCAAGTTGCCTCTCCCAGAAACAGAACTGGCTCATTTTTAAAACTGGGTTTAGCTATTGCTATTGTTTTAATAACTCTGTACTTAAAGAGGTTAAAATGTCTTTTAACTACTTCATTTCCTTTGAAAAGGAACTGTACTGACTATACTGAATGAGAAAGTTGCTGAATACAGAGAGGGGCAGAGATAAAAGGACAGAGAAATGGGCTTGTGGAGGCTAACTTTTCAAAAGCCCAAGTTCATTCACTCTGAAGTTCTTGCAGCTGTGTGTAAATTGTACCCGGGTCTTATTTTATAGTTTTCTAAAGTAACTACATCAACAGAGTTGAACTTAGGAAATAAAAAGTCTTACTTCAAATGTACATAATTGGAGACATTTTTATAATGTTTGGGGTTTATCATCTTTAAGGTATGAGAGAAACCTAACCACTAAGGTTCCTCCTGACAGCATCAGATGGAATGATGTGTCAGCAGAACGTTCTCTGGTGAGGGGGCGGTGGCACTGAAAAATGAGGGCTGGGTGTGGGCAGGCAGTGTCCTAATGTTTGTTCTCACTAAATAGAACTTGGAACAGAGGGCATGTTTTGTAATACATGGATTTGCTGTAGTGTGACATGTTGATCAAGGTCAAGTCAGTAGGCAGGCGTGTTGATAGCTTTGCTTTACACAAGCAAATAATCTTTTCACTTATTTGGTTGGTTGGTTGTCTGTCACATCTCTAACCAAGGTAGTATAGAGTTTTTCTCCTGATGATGGGTTAAGCCTTGCTACCATCATGAGCAGTACACTTCTCTGCCCACATATCATATGTCTAAGGTAAAAGTCCTAGATCTTATTCTCCAACAGTTGGAGTTGTCATTTCCTCAAAGATACTACCAGAAGTGCCACAAGAAGACAAACTCAGCCTCAGGATTAGGTGCTTACTTGTGAACATCTGCCCCCAAATATCTCTTGAGGCTCTACCTACGCTGGGTTTCCCAGAGAGAAAGGGGGGCTTAGAGCAGTGGTGGTGTCCTGGAAAGCAGAGACAGTACAGGGGAAGGGTATCTCAATCCCCAGCATTTGGGAAACTCTGATGGAGCAGAGGTGTGTGTGATACTATAAGGGTAAGGAAAAGGAACGAAAATAATACGAGGGGACAGCACAGTCTTCCTGTTTTGCCCTTTGACCTAGCCTTCCTGGTATCCACTCAAAACACATTCCAAAGGTCTGAGTATTCAACATCATGAGCTTTCAGAGGCAAAAGAGGATGCCCTGGGCCTGCTCACCTCACTTTTGCCTGAAATTAGACAAAACCTTTCAAGCCACAATTAGAGATAAAGATTCAGACTTAACAGTTCCATCAACATGGGGAAGGCAAAATCTTCTCCCATTACATAAATATAGTAAATTCAATGTTTTTACATGCATAAAAGATAGATGTTCAAACTCAGAATAGTAGATTACTGCTCCTGACACTATAGCCAAAGGGATTTACACTTGGATACAGTCTAAGGAAAGGATTGCCGCTTTAATTCCTGTGCAGGGACAGGGCCTTGGGCTTCAAGGCGTGCAATATTCGCATAAAGCTGGAATTCTTAAAAGTTTGCACAGCTATGAAATGGGACTGAACAGCTCTACCAACCCAACCAGAGAAGTGGGGGAGGGAAGCCTGCTCTCTGCCCAAGCTCTGAGATGGAAGCCAAATATGTATATGTATTTTGTTGTTGTTGTTCAGTCACCCAGTCGTTCCTGACTCCTTGCAACCTCGTGGACTGCAGCACTCCAGGCCTCCCTGTCGTTCGCCATCTCCCGGTGCTTGCCCAAGTTCATGTTCATTGCACTGGTGATGCCCTCCAGCCACCTCATCCTCTGATGCCCTCTTTTCCACCTGCCCTATATTTTTCCCAGCATCAGAGACTTTACTAATGAGTCGTCTGTTTGTATCAGATGATCAAAATACTGGAACTTCAGCTTTAGCTTCAGTCCTTCCAGTGAATATTTAAGGTTGCTCTCCCTTAACATTGAATAGTTTGATCTCCTTGCTGTCCAAGGGACTTTCAGGAGTCTTCTCTGGCACCACAGTTCAAGGGCATCAGTTCTTTGGTACTCTGCCTTCTTTATGTCCAGCTCTCACAACCGTACCTGACTACTGGAAAGACCACAGCCTTGACTCGATGGGCCTTTGTCAGCAGAGTAATGTCTCTGCTTTTCAACACACTGGCTAGGTTTGTCATCGCTTTTCCAGCCAAGAAGCAATTGTCTTCTGATTTCATGGCTGCAGTCCAGGTCCACAGTAATTTTGGAGCCAGAGAAGAGGAAATCTGTCACTACTTCCGCTGTTTCCCCTTCTATTTGCCATGGAGTAATATGTGTATATATCCATCCAGATAGAAATAGCAGCAAGTCTGTGCCAGGTGTCTATGTAGAGTCTGAATTTACCCACAATTACCCCAGCAAGTAATTCAGAGAAAACTAGTTCAGTACTGAAATTTCTGGGGCCTAGCAGATCAAGTACAAACCTATGCTCCAGAGAAACATCCACACTCCAGAGGTGTCTCTCAATGTCCCGACCAGAAAGGTGCACAGTGTCACTTCTGCCACGTCCTCTGTCCACGGTAGGTCACAGGGCCACTTCAGGCTCAGGGAAAGGAAAATGAAATCTAGATTCCGCTTCTTGTTGGAGGAGTGGCAGGGCCAGATTGCAAAAGAACATGTGGGTCGGAAGAGAGATTGTTGTGACCGCCTTTGGAACACACTCTGCCACGATCAGGTATATGGCTGTGTGTGCACTTTGAAGTAGGCTGGTCAGGGAAGGCCTTATGAGACAGTGAAGTGACATCTGAGCAAAGACCTAAAGGAGAAGGGAGCAAGCTTTGTAGATATCTGAGATAAAAGCATTCCAAACTAAAATAATTGTAAATGCAAAGACCCTGACATAGGAACAAGCCTGACAGGTTCAAGGAATAGTCAGGAAGCCACTATCCCCAAAGTAGGAATGAGGATGAGGGAAAGAATGGTAGAGATGAGGTCAAAGAAGTCCCAGAGGCCGGACCATGTAGGGCTTAGAGGGACCTGGAAGCGGAAATGGATAAAAGGATAAATGATTGAGATTCCTACTTACATTCATAGATTAGGCCTATGAATTAGGTTAGGCCTATGAATTCATAGTTAGGCCTATGAAACAGTCATTCATAGGTTAGGCCCCTCCTATGTGGTGTTGATGAAGTCAGTGAAAAGTTTACAAAGAACTTCTCTACCAACCCCCTAAAAAGTTCCTTCCTGATAATTCTATTGTGGTCTAGTCGCTAAGCTGTGTCTAACTCTTTGCGACTCCATGGACTGTAGCACACCAGGCTCCTCTGTCCATGGGGCTTCCCCAGGCAAGAACACTGGAGGGGGTTTTGTGTCTCCTTCTCCAGGGGATCTTCCTGACCCAGAGATTGGTCTCCTACATTGCAGGCCGTCTCCCACATTGCAGGTGGATTCTTTACCAACTGAGCCACCAGGGAAGCCTTAATAATTTTGTAAATAGTTCCATTCACTTCACAGGCAACTCAGCTCTACTTTTGGAGTAGAGTCCTGGCATAGTTTTGACAAGAAGGAGAGGCAGCCTCTGAGAAAGGTTTGCCTGTACTTCTCAAGCCTTACTCTGTATGAATGGATTATTTATTCATATAAATGAATGCATGTGTATACATATACCCATGTGTGTATACATGTGAAGCTAATTGCAGTTTCAGTTACTGCATAACTTCCCATCTTACCAGTTCCTGAAAACTGCATCTTCTTTTCACTTTTGTGTGTGATGTAGTTAGTGATTTTAAATTTTAACATAGGATGTTTCCTTGTTATAATGTGTTAACCTTCGAGCATGACAGCAGTAGTATTTAAAGCACGTGTTCAGAACTAATTATGTGGCATTTGGTTGCTTCTTTTCAGGGAAACTTTTAAAAGCAGAGTATATCCTGAGCAGTCTAATAAGCAACAGTGGAGCAACGGGTAAGGTGCTGTCATATCGCCACCATAACCTTCACGCACTGTCCCTACCAGAATCCCAGCTCAGAAACAACTCCATGACCTCGTAGTTACTGTGTACTGGATATTCCCAAACTCCCTGGAACTGGCTCTGCCCCGATGAAAGAAGTGGCTTTGGTCGAGCAGTTTACTTCTCTCTGTTTCCATTTTCTCTTATCAAAAATGAAAACAAAACAACCAAGTCTTCTAATATTGCCCTGCTTTATTGTGGAGGGTGTTACCTAATCAGCATTCGTTGTGAAAGTAGGTAACTCCCTGGGCTTCAGAAAAGGCTCAGCTGAAGCTTTGTAAAGAATTGTGAATGAAAATTGAGCCTATAAGTTCAGGAGAATACACTTACGGCTTTATGTATTTAAGTGATCTGAAAAATAAACTGTATTTGGCTATAGAAAAAAGGTAATAAAAACTTATTTTGAAATGGATTTCTTAGAATATTTAATCATACATGAAAGGAAGGAATTCTAAATAGTTGAGTAACAAGTAATTTAAGCCTCAGATATCTTGTCTGAATTTCTAGGCATTCAACAACTGTCCCAACAAGTTGAACCCAATTCCCAGTCAACTTTTTTTATTCCTATTTTTTGGCTGTGCCATGCACAGCATGTGGGACCCTAGTTCCTGGACCAGGGATTGAACCCATGCTCCCTGTGGTAGAAGTTCAGTGTCTTAACCACTGAAGCTAGGGAGGTCCCCTAGTTGACTTTTAAGCTCAATATACTTGGATATAAGGTCCCAAACTCCTTGAAACTTGTAGACATTTCCAGTGGGGAGCCAATTGGAAATAAAATATTGACCATATACCTCTCTTCGGTGGCCACCATCACTAACCTGCAATATACATCATTTACCATCTTCTGCACTCCCTGACACACACACATGTAGATTAAAAGCCAGGGAGAAAGTAAGGGGGTCAATGTGGTAGAGAATAGTGAGAGATTATGATAAAGAGCCTATTTTTGATGTTTGGCCACTGGCAGTTATCAGGCCCCAGCTTCTTCCCCTTGTGCCCCACATCTGGACAGGTTGAGTTTTTCTAAAGCTCATTTATCAGTAAACCTTGGCCTAGCTTGAGGGAACCTTTACCCCAGCTCCACACCCTAATCAAAATAAAAAGAGAAGCTCCCCACCACTCCCTTCACTTAAGTCAAACAGACCAGCTTAGGTGCCTTCCCTGCCCTCCTCGGAAAGGCTCGTTATGTGAGCACTAAATCTTTTCATAGCCCCTCGGTGCCTGTGTGAAACCATCAGTTTCAACATCCAAACCAATTTTGGGTGAATGGGATGGATTCTGCCCTCCTCTTAGGAACCACAAGACAGTGGGGGTGACACTGCAGTTAATTAATCTGGGAAGCCTTGGAGGCAAGACCATTGAGGATGAGCCCTGGAGTAGGAGATGGAGGGAGCAGAATCCCAGGTAGTGGGAACGGCAAGTGCAGATACCACGAAGCAAGTAAGTGTGTGTGTCTGCATGCACTCCTGCAGATGTTCAGTCACGTCTGACTGTTTATGAGCCTGTGGACTGTAGCTCACCTGTCCGTGAATCTTTCTAGGCAAGAATACTGGAGCAGGTAGCCATTTTCTACTCCAGGGGATCTTCCCGGTCCAGGGATAGACCCTGCATCTCCTGTATTGACAGCCAGACTCTCTACCACTAGCAGGAGTTGGCTGCTATTATAAGGGACACAAGCAGAGTTATGGGGAGAGGTGGGGACCAGGCAGGAGTCAGCTCCTGTGAAGCCTTGTAGGTTACAGGTTAGACCTTATTCTACATACAGAGAAGAGATTGTCAACCGAATCTATGTCACGTGTATTCATGAAAGCTTCCATGACCATAGTTTTATTTCACCAGGCTATTTCTGCAATAATTCAAGGCCAAAAATGTTTTTCTTTTCCCCCCTCTTTTATTGTAGGTACCTGGGTGTACAGAAATGAAAGCGACAAGGTCCTGGTGCAGTCAGTCTGCATACAGATAAGAGGGCAAATTCTGCAGAAGTTGGGTACAGTCATCCTCTCAAGTCTCATTTACCAAGTCTGCCTAAGAGATTTCACTGTGGGCTTTTCTCATTGGGTCTGGTTGATATTGTTCCACTTCCCTTAGTTTCCTCATCAAAAAGAGACTGACACTTAAGATGCCAGGAATATTATGAGCATTAACAAAACAAAATAGTTTTCTGTTGAGTTTTGTTAAAGAAACTTGCTTTTCTGTATTGTGACTCTTCTTGGTAATATTTCTGGCATCTGGCTGTCAGTTCAGCAGGACTCCATGTGATAAGTGACACTCTTATTCTAAACCTGTGCTGATAACTGGGCTTCCCAGATGGCGCTAGTGGTTAAGAATCCACCTGCCAATGCAGGACATGCAAGAGACACGAGTTCAGTCTCTGGGTCAGGAAGATCCCTGGAGTAGGGAATGTCAACCCACTCCAGTATTCTTGCCTGGAAAACTCCATGGACAGAAGAACCTGACGGGCCACATACAGTCCATGGGGCTGCAAAGAGTCAGATATGACTGAGTGCACACACACACCCTGATAACTTACCCATTTGTTCCTCAGAGGGTATTTCTGAGTTTTACTAGCACAGCTTGCTGCTAAGTCACTTCAGTCGTATCCGACTCTGTGCAACCCCATGGATGGCAGCCCACCAGGCTCCCTGTCCCTGGGATTCTCCAGGCAAGAACATTGGAGTGGGTTGCCATTTCCTTCTCCAATGCATGAAAGTGAAAAGTGAAAGTGAAGTCGCTCAGTCGTATCCAACTCAGCGATCCCATGGACTGCAGCCTACCAGGCTCCTCCATCCATGGGATTTTCCAGGCAAGAGTACTGGAGTAGGGTGCCATTGAGGACCTTAATTGTATTTTAAAATGCAAAGTAATGTATTTGAAATTTTTAAACAGATGATAGTAATTGTTATCTTGAAAATAATGGAGATAATCATTTATATATTAATATATTTCATATGTACACATGTGATATATAATAAAAATTATCTGTATGAAACCAACTGGAAAAGCAGATTGTTGTTTTTCGGCAGGTTGCTATCTGCTCATTGCTGTCAATCTAGTCTAGTTGTAAATTTTCTTACAAAATGCAAAATCATCTTTCTGTATTAGTTTTTCAAAGTATGTTCTGACACAAGAGCACAGATACGAGCAGTTTGTCCTGTCTCCTTTTTTGCAGGGATGTGGTATGAAGCAGCAGAGTTAATATGGGCCTCAATCATGGGATACCTGACACTTCCTCAGCCAGATAAAAAGGTTAATTGTCTCATGTTTATTTTCTCATTTCCTATATTTGCCTTTGGAAAGTTATTACCTTATGGCACAATTGAGTTTATCATTTATCAGTTTTATTAGGTTATATTTTTATTGATTCGTCTGGTTTATTGACTGCCAAAGCCTTTGTCTGTGTGGATTTTCCATAGCAAACTGTGGAAAATTCTGAAAGAAATGGCAATACCAGACCACCTGGCCTGCCTCCTGAGAAATCTGTTTGCAGGTCAAGAAGCAACAGTTAGAACTGGACATGGGACGACAGACTGGTTCCAAATCAGGAAAGGAGTACGTCAAGGCTGTGTATTGTCATCCTGCTTATTTAACTTATATGCAGAGTACATCATGAGAAACGCTGGGCTGGAAGAAGCACAAGCTGGAATCACGATTGCCAGGAGAAATATCAATAACCTCAGATATGCAGATTACACCACCGTTATGGCAGAAATCAAATAACTAAAGAGCCTCTTCATGAAAGTGAAAGAGGAGAGTGAAAAAATTGCCTTAAAACTCAACATTCAGAAACTAAGATCCTGGCATCCGGTCCCATCACTTCATGGGAAATAAATGGGGAAACAGTGGAAACAGTGACAGATTTTATTTTCTTGGGCTCCAAAATCACTGCAGGTAGTGATTGCAGCCATGAAATTAAAAGATGCTTGCTCCTTGGAAGAAAAGCTATGACCAACCTAGACAATATATTAAAAAGCAGAGATGTTAATTTGCCTACAAAAGTCCATCTAGTCAAAGCTATGGCTTTTCCAATAGTCACATATGGATGTGAGAGTTGGATTATAAAGAAAGCTGAGTGCCAAAGAATTGATGCTTTTGAACCGTGGTGTTGGAGAAGACTCTTGAGAGTCCCTTGGACAACAAGGAGATCCAACCAGTCCATCCTAAAGGAGATGAGTCCTGAATATTCATTGGAAGGACTGATGCTGAAGCTGAAACTCCAATACTTTGGCAACCTATTGCAAAGAACTGACTCATTGGAAAAGACCCTGATGCTGGGAAAGATTGAAGGCAGGAGGAGAAGGGGACGACAGAGGATGAGATGGTTGGATGGCATCACCAACTCAATGGACATGAGTTTGAGTAAACTCCAGGAGCTGGTGATGGACAGGGAAGCCTGATGGGCTACAGTCCATAGGGTTGCAAGGAGTCAGACATGACTGAACACAAGCATGAATGAATAAACAATAGGATGAGAAACATTTAGAAACTTCCTCTCTGTCTTGCTCATCCTTACTCACAACTAGACTCCTGGCATGTATTTAGTGTTTCTCTATGTATTTGCAACTATCTGTTTATATATTTCTNAAGCCTGATGGGCTACAGTCCATAGGGTTGCAAGGAGTCAGACATGACTGAACACAAGCATGAATGAATAAACAATAGGATGAGAAACATTTAGAAACTTCCTCTCTGTCTTGCTCATCCTTACTCACAACTAGACTCCTGGCATGTATTTAGTGTTTCTCTATGTATTTGCAACTATCTGTTTATATATTTCTTTCTGCTGATCCATTTATTTCTACTGGTATTGATTTTATTATATATTTAGCCTTTACCTCATTCCATAGCAAAGTTGGGATGTCTCAATTGTATTCTGTAAAATCATTCTCCTTTGGTTAGGTGGGAAAAGACCTCAGCCATTTACATAGCATCTTTACTTGAGAAATTGAGAAGCAACATTAGCTTTCCTTGATGTACTCATCCTCTGTGACTGTGAGAACATTTTCCTCGTTAACTGAAGCTTTGGGTTATACATTTCCCTAAACTGTGTTAGCAACACTGCTGCCTACAATCCTTTTATTTATTTTTTTGGTGAAAATGAAAAATTTGTTTTTATTTTTACTTTTTTTTAAAATTTAATTTAATTTTATTTTATTTTTTCCATCTCAGGTGTACATGAGTTCCCAATCTTGAACCGCCCCCCCCACCTCCCACCCCACATCANTTATATTGCTGCGTTTGTTGTGGCCTTTCTATATTCTCGGAATTTGTGGAGTTCTCTTTATTATGGAGTTTCCTCCCTGTAGGCAGGATTGTATCCGTGGCTTGTCAAGGTTTCTTGGTTAGGGAGGCTTGTTTTGGAGTTCTCGTGGGTGGAGCTGGATTTCTTCTCTTGAGCCTGGGTTATCTCTTCATGGCTGCTCCAGCAAAGTGCAGCCTCTGCTCCCCACCTTGGACCAATGGTGTCTCCTCACTGCCACCCCCCCACCCTCAACATGGGACAGCTCCTCCAGGCCCTCCTGGGCCAGCACAGCCACCACTCCTTAGACGCAGATGGCTCTTCCCGGCCCCGACCCTAGCCTCGGATGTGGGGTGGCTCCTCCTGGCCACCGCCCCTGACCTCGGACGTAGGTTGGCTCCTCCCGGCCCCCAACCCTGGCCTCAGAAGTGGGGTGGCTCTTCCTGGCCCCCCAACCCTGGCCTCGGGCACGGGGTGGTTCCTCCCAGCTGCTGCCCCTGACCTTGGAAGTGGGGTGGCTCCTCTCAGCAGTTCCTGTGCCTTCACAGCTTGACACTCTTGGCCGCTGTCTCTGTCCTCCAACGTGGAGTAGCTCCTCTCGGCCGTGCTGAGTGCACCGGCCCGCCCAGCCGTCGCAGCCGCTTGTGTTGCGTGCCTACAATCCTTTTAAAAACACAAATGGAGTTGTGGGTGGGAACTCTTGCTTGGGTCAGTTCTGTATACCTAGCATTGTGGATGAGTTGTCAACAATCGAGCAAAGCCCTGCTAAGAAATAGCTGAGTTTACATTATGCCCATGTCCTCAGGATATTATAATCTTTCAAGCCCAGTGACATTCAGTCAAGAAGTATCTTCAGAGTCATAATAACAAATGATAATAATAAGCAGTGGTTCATATGGAGGGCCAATCGTTGACTTTGGGACTTGAGAGCAAGAATTGCCTGTAAGTTCCTCATCTGTGTTTCATTTGTATTTCCTTACAGGGCATTTCTACATCACTAGGTATATTGGCAGACATCTTCGTCTCCATGAGCAAGAAAGATTATGAAAAGTTTAAAAGCAATCCTGACATTAACCTGGTAATCATCACTTGGCAAAACTATGGTGCAGAGTAGTATCACCCACAAAACTGTCAGTGTTATTCTTGGTTAGTTCTCTCTCCAGGAGTCAGGGAGAGTATCTCCCTGTATCTCCCCTCACAGTATCTCACAGTATCTGCCCTCTTCAAGTAATGTGAACAAGCCTGAGGAACAGTTCCTATGCTCTCCCATTTGGCTGTATTACCCCAGCACCAGACGTACAGAGGCACTAGGGGAAAAAAAAGAATTAATGAATGAAATCAAAGTGATAAATGCTTTGAACCCCATGGTTTCCTTTCAGATTATCACAAAATTCAGTTTCTACACTTGAACTCTCTCAATGACAAAGTAAAAGGGTAATAACTTTAAGACTTTAATTACAGTCTGTTCAAATCAGGGCATCAGTTGCTTGTTCAGGCTCCTATCTGTAATAGTAATGATTATAAATATGTATTTATTGTTTTATAACTCAAGAAGTGTGTGTACATATGTATGTGAGCCACACACACCACATCTACCTAGGCATAAGGTAGAGCAGAATGTGTCACTCCCATTTTAGAGGAAAATAAACTGAGGTCTAGAGAAACTAGGTAACCTCCGCAACCTGCACAGTCAGTAAGAAAGAGAACTGGGAGCAGAAACCAGATCTCTAACCAGTTCAGAGCACTGCACAGACATTTGACTGCTTTTCTGCACTGCACTCAAATTGACATTTTAATAGTATCATCAACATTACCTTTTTTTCAAATACCAAAACTACAGTAGTAACTGTACTCAGTACTAATTATTGTAGCATAAGAACACATATCAGAGAAGGCAATGGCAACCCACTCCAGTGTTCTTGCCTGGAGAATCCTGGGGACGAGGGAGCCTGGTGGGCTGCCGTCTATGGGGTCCCACAGAGTCGGACACGACTGAAGCGACTTAGCAGCAGCAGCAGCAAGAATACATGTAGCTTGCTGCTTGTACTCTGAATCTTAGCAAAATGTTGCTTTTGCTATCAGACCAAAACACAGAAAAAGGGTTATGTTCCTTGTCCAGTGAAGTTATCTCTGAGGATTGTTTGAAACTGCAAACTGCCCTCCTGTCTTGGATCTCCTTGACCTCTTCTTACTGTATTTTTCTCTGGAACATTTATTGCCATCTCAAATATTATACACTCTACTTACTTTATCTGTTTTTGATCCCCTCCTCTTAAGAAAATAAGTTCATTGCAGGCTCACTGTCTCCTCTCTCCTTTGTGGCTAGAACAGCACTTGGCACTTGGGGATACTCAATACATACTTCTGGAATAAATGAATGAACCTTAGTTGCTATGAAATTGTACATTAAAGCCTTCTTTGCCAAGAACAATGCATAAATCATTAGTGAATCTGACTGCAAAATGTTCAGAGTTCTGTGAACAGAGATCTTTTGAAGAAACTAGTCTGAATTCTTTTGCGTGGGCAGGCACTACAAATGTTGGCACATGTGAGGCTCTCTCTGTGGGGTGAGTTATGGATGGATGGTATATGAGTGAGGGGGGAAGGATGGTCTATGTCCTGGGATCTTTACCCACTTACTCTTTTTCTTAGCACTGTTCTGAAATGGTTGTGGTGAGGCGTAGGGCACCCCTCAGAATCTTGAAAGAAAAGCAAAGGAATTTTATAGCCTGTCTTTTGCTAATGGGTAAATAATTGTCAACAGTATATACTCGGCCTCTTGTTTTCTCACAATACACTTGGACTCCTGTTCCTTCGCAGGGCTTGCTGAAGGAGTTTGACCACCACTTGCTGTCAGCTGCTGAAGCCTGCAAGCTAGCAGCTGCCTTCAGCCCCTACACGCCCCTGTTCGTGCTCACGGCTATGGTAAGCAAGGTATAGCCCCTCCTTGCTCCTCTCCCCAGTGACAGACATCACCAGGGGGAAGGAAGAGTCTCACCTTAAGATAGGATTTGTATGCATCATTAGATAATTGTGAGCAGACTTCATGTATGTAGAGGTCATATCAGTCAGAGTAGTAACATCCTGCTGATGGGGAGCTAAGTTACTGCAGCCGGGGGATGTGATGTTATCTGCTGTAGAACAAGGGTTCCCAAGCATGTCAGAATCACCTAAAAGCCCTTTCAAAATACATATTCTTGGGCTCTACCCTAAATCCACAACATATAAAGGCCTGGGATTCTTACCCAGAAGTCATTCATTATGGAATACCTCCCAGGTGATCCAAATATCCAGAGGGATTTGGAAGCCACAAGTCTATTGTTTTGACCATCAATAAACAAATTATGTGTTTGTATATAACAAAATTATTACGTCCATGTCCCATGTATAGACTCTGTTTGCTGAGAATAACATTAGCAACAATGACAGCAATTTTATCATCTTTGATCAAAAGCATCAGTGCTACAGTAGGATGGAAGCTAAAGCTAATTTCTTACCCCTTCGTGCCAGCCAATCACATATGTCCTAGTCCCTTCTCCTGAGGCATCAAAAAGACCACAGGTCCTTGACTCAGTGTTTATGTATTTTTATTAGAATATCCATGGCACATTAAAAAAAAAAAACTATTTCTAATGACTGTCCTCCAGGAATGAAAACTTTTCCCTGATTCACTTCCAGTTTCTAATTCAGTATCTCATTTTGTATCTGATATTTTCCTCAGAATATCCGTGGCACATGCCTCTTGTCATATAGTAGTTCTAAAGACTGTCCTCCAGGAATGAAAAATTCATATCTAAGTGAAGCCAAAGAAGCCTTTGAAATTGGCCTCCTCACCAAGAAACATGATGAACCAGTTACGGGAAAACAGGAGCTCCATAGTTTTCTTAAAGCTGCTTTTGGTCTCACCACTGTGCACCGGAGACTCTATGGGGAGATGGAGACCATCCAAACAGCAAGTCAGCTCTGTAGTGAGGCTATGGGAAAGCTGTATGCTTTCAGCAATTCCTCCAGAAGTCAGGAGAGAGAAGCTGTCTCTCAGGAAATCATGTCTGTTATCACCCGGGTGAAGGAACAGTTACAAGTTCAAAGCTTCTCAAATTTAGATGACAAGTCTTACGTTCCAGAGGGATTCAAGCGTGGGTCAGAGAAGCCCGTCTTACATGGGCAAGTGGATTTCCCCAAAATCCTTGAAGCCTATTCACAGCACCACACTTCAGTGTGTGAAATATTTGAAAGCACATGTGGAAACAACAAAAATAAACAGAAAGGTCTGAAAACAGGAGTCTGTATCACGGATCTAAAAACAGAAACAAAAAACATAGATACCATGAGTGCCACGGAGGACGAAGCACCTTTTGAAAAAGGCATGGTAATATCTTCCTCCCGAATGGTGATGAACAGTCAGGAGAAACTCAGGAGGGCAGGAAGGAGAAATTGGGCCGCTTCTGATGCGTTTCGAGTCTCCGTGGATGAAGATGTGGAGACTGAAGCTGAGTCAACAGACCACAGCAATGGTGGGGGAGCTGTCCTGAACAAGTCTCTAAGTGACAGCCTGAGCTCCAGTTCTTGGAGCAAGTTATCAGGGTTCAGATCTTCTACAAGCTGGGAGGAAGTGAATTATGTTGATGATATGTCTGCTGGAAGAGAGCTGAGTAAGGAGGAGTATCTTGTGGACACACAGTGTTCCACTGCCCTGTCAGACAACCAGGAGGTGAATGGGGCAAGCAGAGCTGAGCACCCACTGTCTTCAAAGCTGCATGGTCTCTCTCTCCAGGTGCCCAGGGATGACAATTTAGAGTCTTCTCAATGTCAGCTGCACGAGTCCATGCCCTTGGCAACCTTCCCACCTCACAGCACAACAGACATTTCATTGGCTTCTGGTGGAGGGTGGTTTAAAGGAGGCATGCAGGAAGTTGGAAATGTGGGGTCCAGAAATACTTCTGCTCATTCCAGACCCTCATTGTGTTCTGCTTCTTGGACTTCTGATTCTGGTTGGCCTAAGAACGTGGCCACATACCCTTCCATCCAAGAAGAAGAAACCTTTGAAACAATTGATGAGTTTCGAGAAATCAACGGTGATGCCAAGGACGAAGATGAAGAAGAGAAGAGAGAAGAAATCAAAGGAGGCACAGGTCCTCCATTTAAAGACAGCCCCTACTGGGTTGACCCAGAAGGAAAAATAGCAGAAAGAGCAGAAGATGTTCCCGTAGACTTCCACTCAGTCGTGGACGAGTCTCTGGACAAAAGTTCCACAGAAGCATGTAACTCTTACATTCCTCATTGGCTTGTTCAAAACCCTAACTCGGGAAAAAATGGTCTCTCAGTCAAAGAGCAGAGCGTTGACCCGGATGCCTCCACGGTGAGTGAGGAGAGCCCACTGCTGGGCAATGCAGATGTTCACACCACGAGCACACGTGACTTCCCTAGACCGGGCACTTGGAAGCAGCCGCACATTCAGGGAGCCCAGATCCCCAGTTCCTCAGTAAGCAGTAAGACTTCCTCCCCTGTCCTCAGCGAGGACTGCACTACCACAGAGGAAGCAAATGAACCTGGAAACCTGCTAAACTGCAGCCAGAACTCCAGCTTATCCTCACCTTGGTGGCTGAAATCACCGGCAATCTCCAGTGGTTCTTCTGAGGGAGAAAATCCATGGTCTTTTCTGAATTCCAGTGGAAGTTCTTTTGTTTCATTGCCAGGAATGACAAAGCAGGCAATCCTTGAGGCCCGCACCCTGCAGCCTGATGACTTTGAAAAACTCTTGGCAGGAGTGAGGCATGATTGGCTGTTCCAGAGACTGGAGCATACAGGCGTTTTTAAATCCAGCCAACTCCACGGAGCACATAGTAAGTACACCCTTTCAGGAAGCATCTCTGTATGTTGAGGGCCCTCTGACGTTTCTGTTCTGTGGGTCACTTAAAGCTCGTGAAAGATACAGACAGCTGTAATGCTTTATGAGTGCACAGAGAAAGATGTAGGGGCCTTCTTCACTCTGTGATGGACTCTAAAGGTTACAAAGAATAGAGGCTCACTCAAGCTGCCTCATACATTGGAGATTTGCTATATAGGCAGTAAGGGAGGATCTTACAGACCGTGGGAGCAGTCCCCAGTCAGGGTTTGAAACAGCTCTGGATGCCGTATATACCCACTATCTTATTTCCTCCGTTGATTCTCATTGCCACAGCTGGTTTTTCTCTGTTTCCCATTCAAAACTCCAGGGAATGGAGTTTGACCTAGTTACACATCATCCTTCTAGGAGGCACTCGTCATGTTCAAACCTTTGCTGAGTGGTTTCTTGTCAGGCTCTGCACTGATCACGTGCATTTAGCAGCTGCTTCCCGCATCAGGAACAGCACGAGGAAGCCTGAGCTGGGGCCACCCAGCAGTCAGTGTGTCTAACACAGCTTAGAAGTGGTGGAGAAGCTGGGGAGAAGACAAAGGAAGGTTCTTCTCTTAGCCCAGAGGATCACATTGTAATATCCTCCAAGGTACTGAAGAATTATTTGAATGAGGAAAAAAACTATTGCAAAATGCCTTTCAGAGGAAACAAGCTATGTGGATTGCTAAGTACTGGATACTAAAGTAGTAGTTCTCAACACTGGTAGCACATGAGAATCTCCCAAGAGGCTTTTTAGCTCTTGTAAACTTCCAATGCCTCACCCCAGAGATTCCAGTCTCATGCGTCTATGGTGTGGGTCCAGGCATCTGTATTTTTTCAGAGCTCCTCAGCAATTTTTTTGTATAAAGCCAATGTTAAGAACTTCTGCTTCAAAGTACTTCAGTGTCTTACCTGCCACCTTGAAGTCAGACTAAAAGATCAAGTTGTGGCCAAAAGAAGCAAACTTTTCTAATAATAGGGTTTCCCTGCTTACTGTGAGTTTATGCAGTTTCAAAGTCACATTTCTGAGAGTTAGGTAGCTGCTTTATTGTTTGGTCTGTGTGCCGTTTTATGGGTGAAAAAGCACGTGGGAGGAAGCAAGCCCCAGAGTTGGAGAAACTGGAAAAGTTATGCATCCTCTCCTTGCTCCATCCCTTCATTCGCTGCCCTTTCTACATGTGTCTACATGCAGCTCACCTTCATTTCCTTCCCCAGCTTCTCTGAGTCACCCAACCCTGAGCATCATCTCTCCACCATCTCAGTCGTCTCCTTCCTCCCCACCCCAAACCTGTAGGCTTATCTCACTCTAAGTATTCTCTTCTCCTGAGTCTCCTGTTCACTTATTCATTACCACAACCTAGTCACTGGAGGTCCTTGTTCACTTTATTTTAACTTGGATCTCAAAATGTTGCCTTTCTTCCTTAGGGTTCATGTTGGTCTTCCCCCTCAAAGAGATCCTTTCTTGCTTGTGCTGGTCTTCCTTTCTTTAAGGTGAAAACACCCTTA
This sequence comes from Neotragus moschatus, assembly GCA_006410615.1. NCBI lineage: Eukaryota > Metazoa > Chordata > Mammalia > Artiodactyla > Bovidae > Neotragus > Neotragus moschatus. The sequence continues at coordinate 181,807 of SJYA01000926.1, read as the reverse complement.
TTTTTTCCTCTTTATCTTTTTCTTTTTCAGTTGAGTTTTCATCTTTGTACAGTAGCTATATTTTCTCAGTAATTCCTGGAGTTTCCCAGCTTAAAATATGTAAGAGAAAATCAGGTTGAACTTTCATATGTAATCTAGGATCCCTGGAGTTGCCAGGAACTTTTGGAGTAAAATTATTCAACTTATTTCTATCTATGTGATCTCACATAGGTAGCAGCCTCTTTTATTTGAGATTCCCAGATAATCAGAAGTTGTATTCACATGTCACTTGTTCTAAGATGGTCTCTGGGCTTTTGCTGTTTGAAAAAGCCCTTTTATTTTTCATTACTTTCATACAGAAGCTCTGTCCTTAATACCTTGCCATCACAAACGAGAGATTTGGTGAATCAAAGGCAATTTTCACTGCAATTTCTCAAACTTTGCCTTTTTATTGTACTTCACTAACTTTTTAGTAATAGTCACAGAACAGGATAAAATTTGAGAAAATATATTAAAAAGTTGAATATGTCAAATGAACACAGATTGGTACCTGTGTTACAATTCATCTTATCTGTGAATTGCAAGATCTTTTTGAAAAAATAAGGTCACTATTCATCTTATCTTTTATTCAAGGTGCTCTTTTGTTAAAATATTCCAAGAAATCTGAACTGTGGACAGCCCAAGAAACTGTTGTATATCTGGGGGACTACCTACAAGTGACAAAGAAAGGCAGACAAAGAAATGCATTTTGGGTACATCATCTTCATCAAGAAGAAACTCTGGGCAGGTATTGCTTGAAAACATATATAATGATGTACAATGGCTTGATTTGTCCCTTCTGTTAAGTAATTGTTTATGAGACTATAAAAGGGCTGGGAAAAGTGGCTAAATGTTTTCTAATTCAGCTCCTTTTCCTCTTCCTCATTAGCTAATTAATAACAGTTACCATCGATGGTTGGATGGCATCACCGATTCAACAGACATGAACCTGGGCAAACTCTAGGAGATGGTGAGGGACAGGGAGGCCTAGTGTGCTGTGGTCCATGGGACACAAAGAGTCGGGCATGACTTAGCAACTGAGCAACCACCACCACAGATGGAGTACCCACATTATGTCAGCCACTGGGCTGGATGTTTTATATCCATGATTTGAAACCCCTTGGAGAACATTAACCCCATGGTACAGATAAGAAAAATGGAGTTTCTTGCCATACGACAAGTCGGAGAGTCTTGGACACTGTCATTGCAAATGCTGGCAAAAAAGGCTAGTTAAACCATGCAAGCCACACTTCTGATTAAATGAGTGAGCCTGCAAGAAACAGCACAAAACTCCTCTGAGGCCAGTAATGAAACATATTCACGGATATAAGTGAATGTTGATTCCTTAAGACACTTCTCTTTAGAGGTTTTGGGCAGGGGTGGGATGAGGAAGCAGCTAGTGATAAAAGTTACGCATGAAAGGGGATGAGTGGAGAGACCATTGATATAAAGTATTGACTCAGGAATGGCCATATCCTCAAAAACAAAAACAAAGATTAATTAAAAAAATGCCAGGTCACTGAAGCAGATAACCTAGAAAGATTTTTTGCTTGGCCTTAATTCTTGATGACAACTGCAAAAACTCACCTGCAAATTAGTGATCACGGGTGGTCTTCGTTTGGTATAAGGCCTAATTTTATACCATATGTATATTTTAAAGAACCTATGGAGCAAGACTTTTAAAGTAGACCTTGCTCTTTTCCCAAATCCAAAAATTATAAGACATAGATAGGAAGAGGGAAAAAAAGAGAGAAATGAGGAAATTCTTAAATAGTAGAAATACATTTCTTGAAAAGGATGTTGATAATAACAACAATAGGAAACATGTAAGTTTCATGTGCCAGGCCCCTGTTTTAAGTCATTTGCATACTAACTTAATCAATCCTTTCAAAACCCGATGAGGTAGGTACTATTGTTATCCCCATCTTACAGATGAGTGAGCTGAGACACAGAGATGTTAGAAACCTCCCCAAGTTCACACATCAAAGTGGTGGAGCCAGGTGATACAAGTATAATTGTGCCCCCCCAGCCCCAGATTCAAGTTGAAGTTGTAACCCTAAGTAACTTAGACTGTGATCTTATTTGGAAATGAAGTCACTGCAGATGTAATTAATTAAGATGAGTTCAAACTGGAGTAGGGTAGGCCCAGAATCCACTACAACTGGTATCCTTATAAAAGAGAGAAAACTTGGGGATAGGCACACACAGGGAGGATGCGTGTGAAAATTGTAGCTACATGGTCACCAAGCCAGAACCGTCTGGAAAAGTTGACAGTCTGGAAAAGCTCCTTCTCTTGTGCCTTCAGAGGGAGTATGACTCTGCTGACACCTTGACCTTGGACTTGTAGACTCTAGAACTATGAGGAATCAGTTACTGTTGCTGAAGCCACCCAGTTTGGGCACTTGGTTACAGCAGTCTTCAGCAACTAACATGCCAGGATACGTGATAGGAGGATCTGAGATGGGATATAAAAGAGAGAAGAGACATGGAAGATGGAGCAAGAGGGTCTAACATACATCTGATTAGAAAAAGATAATAGAGCAAATAGGAAATAATTATTATTTTAATAAATCATTTCTGATAGTTTTCCAAAATTGCCCAAATATATTAATCTTCAAATACAGGAATCACAGTGAATCCTGGATGGTATAAAAAGTGTTGTACACACCTGAGACGGAAGGAAAAAAAAAAAGTGTTGTACATATATTGTTGCTGCTGAATCACTTCAGTTGTGTCCGACTCTATGCGACCCCATAGAGGGCAGCTCACCAGGCTCCCCCGTCCCTGGGATTCTCCAGGCAAGAACACTGGAGTGGGTTGCCATTTCCTTCTCCAATGCATGAGAGTGAAAAGTGAAAGTGAAGTCACTCAGTCGTGTCCAGCTCTTCACGACCCCATGAACTGTACATATATTAGGTGATGATAGAAAGCAAGTATTTGTGGAGATGAAGTAATCACAAAAGGAAGGGGGAGAGGAAGGCTTCTGATTGATCTGTTGACCTGTATACGGTCATGTTGCAGGCAGTGAAAGATCTGGTTCCAGAGTCCATGCATTTTCCAGTATCCTGGCTGGCTTTCTTGACTTACCCACATCTGGTGAACTGCTACAACAAGTGGACACTTTCTCGTATAAGGAGAAAATAAATCAGTATCACCCCTGGGTCGATGTATTCATCAGGGTTCTCCAGAAATGCAAAACCAATAAGATGTGTGTGTGTGTGTGTGTGTGTGTGTGTGTGTGCATGCATGCTGTGCTGTACTTAATCACTCAGTTGTGTCCAACTCTTTGTGACTCCATAGACTACAGCCAGGCTTCTCTGTCCATGGGGATTCTCTAGGCAAGAATACTGGAGCGGGTTGCCATACCCTCCTCCAGAGGATCTTCCCAACTCAGGGACTGACCCTAGGTCTCTCACATTTCAGACCGTTTCATTACCATCTGAGCCACCAGGGAAGCCCAAGAATACTGGAGTGGGTAACCTACCCCTTCTCCAGGGGATCTTCACGACCCAGGAAGCAAACCGGGGTCTCCCGCATTGCAGGATTCTTTACCAGCTGAGCTACCAAGGAAGCCCAAATGTATGTGTGTGTGTGTGTGTGTGTGTGTGTGTGTGTGTACAGAGATGTATTATTAGGATTTGACTCACATAATTATGGATGCTCTCAAGTTTCAGCATCTACTGTTGACTGGATATTCAGGAGAGCTGACGGTATATAGTTCCAGCCCACAGACCAGCGATATTAGGACCCAGGAGGAGATGATGTTTCAGTTCAAGTCCAAAAGCAGGAAAAGACCAGTGTCCTGGATCAGAGGCAGTCAGCAAGAAGAATTCTCTCTTACTTGAAATAAGCTCAGCCTTCTGTTCCATTTGGCCCTTCATTTGATTGGCTGAGGCTCACCCACACTATGGAGGGCAATCTTTACACAGTCTACTGATGTAAATATTAGACTCATCCAAAACACCCTCACAGAAACACTGTGAATAGTGTTTGACCAAATATTTGGTCACCCCATGGTCAAATCAAGATGACACATAAACTTAACCATCAGGCACCTAGTAGGAATTGTGATCCATTGTTCAGGTGGCTCTTACCAAATTATCTGAGTCATGAGATAAGATAATATTAAGATAGAAAAAAAGTAACATCTTTCAAGCAGTTTTGCATCTCTCTCTTAGTCTCTTCTCTCTTACTGTAGAGTAGGATCACTTTGCATCTCTTGCTGTGGCTTTTCTGCATTCACAGATATGTTGGGAAAGAATATAAGGAGCAAAAGGGGCTCTGGCACCATTTCACTGATGTGGAAAGGCAGATGACCGCACAGCACTACGTGACAGAATTTAACAAGAGACTTCACGAGCAGAAGATTCACACGCAGATATTCTACATACCATCCTCAGTATTGCTGGTAAGATTAAAGAAATCAGGGGTATGATTTCTACCCCAGGTCTAGAAACATATTTGGGGGCTTCCCAGGTGGCACAGTGGTAAAGAATCCACCTGCCAATGCAGGAGACTTGGGTTCGATCCCTGGATGGGAAAGATCCCCTGGAGAAGGAAATGGCAACCCACTCCAGTATTCTTGCCTGGAGAATCCCCATGGACAGAGGAGTCTGGTGGGCTGAAGTCCATGGGGTCGCAAAAGAGTTGGACGTGACTTAGTGGCAGAACAACAACAGTTCCCTAAGTGGCAAAGCCTGAGTTCATAGGCTGAGATCTACTGACCTCAAAGTGAGATCTACTGACCTCAAACCCCATGGCTTTCACCACTGTTAAACATCTCCTGTTTCTATTTTTCAGATTTTAGAAGGCAAGACAATAAAAGGATGTGTCAGTGTGGAACCGTACATGCTAGGGGAATTTGTAAAATTATCAAATAACACAAAAGTGGTGAAGACAGAATACAAAGCCACAGAATACGGCTTGGCTTATGGCCACTTTTCTTATGAATTTTCCAATCATAGAGATGTTGTGGTTGATTTACAAGGTATGTGAAACTGGGAATTATTTTTTTAGTATTATTTATATGTTAATGTGAGGTTTTATAACTAGTGCTTCCCTGGTGGCTCAGATGGTAAAGCGTCTGCCTGCAATGCGGGAGACCCGGGTTCAATTCCTGGATTGGGAGGATCCCCTGGAGAAGGAAATGGCAATCCACTCCAGCACTCTTGCCTGGAGAATCCCGTGGATGGAGGAGCCTGATAGGCTACAGTCCATGGGGTCACAAAGAGTCAGACACGACTGAGCGACTTCACTTTCTTTCTTTCTTTTGCTAGTCATTATTTAATAGGTTGTTTAGTGCACAGGCTACTATTTGGAATTAATCAGTCTTGCTGTATATAGCAAATGACGGGTGGGAAAATTTTCTAAAGCTTCTACAAGTGTCTGAGGGCATCAGATAACCAGTGAGAAGATCTGGCTCACGTTTGGTTGGGCTTAATTCTAGAGCAAATCCATAACAGTTTTCTTTTTTAATTTTACTCCGGTGGATTTGGGTGATGCAGGTTTCTTAGGATTGTGTGTTTTAGTATGTCAAAGTCTCCCCACACTTTCTTTGCTCTGGCCTTACCTTTCCTGCAGGTGTGATATTGGGTTTCATAACTGAGATCATTCTGGAACAGCAAGCTGTATACCTAAATCTAGCTTCCTTTAAAATCGACATTAATATATAAATTTTGTTTCAGTTTGGTATTTTATCTAACAGAATTATTAGCCATCATTCTGTACTTTATTTAAATGATAAATGAGTTTTGTTATGATTATTTCTAATAATAGTCCTCCAAGATTTTTCTGTCTCCCATCCACCACATTTATCATCACTCTGTATTATTTATTTTGCTTACTTATATCATTTATTGATCTTCACAAGAATGTGACACCGAGTACAGAGATTTTTTTACTAACTTGTTCACAAAACACAACAGTGTTTTATACAGTGTGTACACTCAATAAATATTTGTTAAATGAACAGAGGAATGTATGAATTGATAATTAAAGCATTAAAGAAACTTCTGAATCATGAAAGAAAAATATTCAATGTGATTTAATAATTACACTAAGTGCATGCTATTGCTAATTCCTTGAAAATTGGTTGTCTGGGCATGTCATATTTGACAAATTTAATTACCCAATATTCAGTTCTTCTTAGACCAATAATTGGAATATGCCACACCAGGTCCCTTAGCAGAAATTTATTAATCATCAGCCATAGGGCTTCCCTGGTGGCTCAGCTGGTAAAGAATCTGCCTGCAATGTGGGAGACCTGGGTTCAATCCCTGAGTTGGGAAGATCCCCTGGAGAAGGGAAAGGCTACCCACTCCAGTATTCTGGCCTGGAGAATTCCATGGACTGTGTAGCCCATGGGGTCACAAAGTGCTGGACACAACTGAGCGACTTTCACACAATAGGATGACCAATTTACCAAATGTCTATTTCACTGTATGTATATTATATTTTTTCTGAAACACTTTGCTGAAATTTATAGAGGATTTAATTCTCAGACATATTTGTTTCTCTTTTAGGTTGGGTGACTGGGAATGGCAAAGGGCTCATCTACCTCACAGATCCCCAGATTCACTCAGTTGATCAGAAAGATGTCACTACCAATTTTGGAAAGAAAGGAATTTTCTACTTCTTTAATAATCAGCATGTGGAATGTAATGAAATATGCCGTCGTCTTTCTTTGACAAGACCTTCGATTGAGAAACCAAACAATTCCTAGACTATCTGGAGTGGTAATGACCATTCAGTGCTGCTCACCAATGTTGGGCTCTCCCCTCCTTCCAGACACAGAAATTATGCCATAGCCTGGTCCTTGGGTTCAGGTGGGGCCATGGGACTGGTTCTAGCCAATAATTTTTGAGAGGAATTGAAGAGTATCTCCTTCAGGCCGATATTCAGTTGCCAGTGCAACACTCTACAGAGTCTCTCCCTCTGCACAATTGCCAAGACTACATCAGAAGTCCCACGATGAGAAGAACACAGGAAAGAGCCTCAGTTGACCCATGAGGAACCCAAAGTACATGTGAGAAATAAGCTTTTCTAGCTGAAGCCATCGAGATTTGGGGACGTTAGTCACTGTCCATCAAGACTGATACTTTTAGTGTTTTTCTTATTGATTTAGGAATTCTTTATAGATGTATATTAAAGAATTCAGGCCTTTGTGGTATGCATTCCAATTTTTTGTCTTTTGACTTTGTAAGAAACTTTCTTTTCCATGCAGAATTTGTTTTATACAGGTAAATTCATCAGTCTTTTATGGTTTCTAGATTATATGTCATCCATAGAGCTTCACTACTCTGAATTTTGTTGTTACTTTTTCACTTTTATTTTTTTAATATTTATTTGATTTTAATTGATTGATAATTACTTTACAATATTGGGTTGATTTCTGTCATACATCAATATGAATTAACCATGCTGCTGCTGGTGCTGCTAAGTCACTTCAGTCGTGTCCAACTCTGTGTGACCCCATAGACAGCAGCCCACCAGGCTCCCCCATCCCTGGGATTCTCCAGGCAAGAACACTGGAGTGGGTTGCCATTGCCTTCTCCAGTGCATGAAAGTAAAAAGTGAAAGTGAAGTTGCTCAGTCGTGTCTGACTCTTCGCGACCCCATGGGTCTGTAGCCTACCAGGCTCCTCCGTCCGTGGGATTTTCCAGGCAAGAGTACTGGAATGAGGTGCCATCGCCTTCTCCAGAATTAACCATAGGTGTACCTATGTCCCCTCCCTTTTGAGTCTCCCTCCCACCTCCTGCCATTTCCACCCTGTCTAGGTTATTACAGAGCCCCAGTTTGAGTTCTGTGAGTCATCCAGCAAATTCCCATTGGCCATCTATTCACGTATGTTAGCATATATGCATCCAGGCTACTCTCTCCATTTTTCTCACCGTCTCCATCTTCTCCCCCGACTCTTGTCCATAAGTCTGTTCTCTGTGTCTGGGATTTTGTTATTTTTAACCCTCCACATTTTCTTCCAGCACATTCACACTTGCAGGAGGTGTGAGGGAGATGGCCACGACAGTCCGCCCTTGCACCACACAGATGTGCTGCTTCATACAGGTTTAGAGCTCTTCCGTGATCTTGCTGGAGTTTACAAAAGAGATGGTGAGATACTCCCTCACTGTCCTTAGTCTTTGGGACTGCACCTGGTACACACTCTCTCCTTCCTCCACTATTCATTCTCAATTTCTCTTAACTATCACCTCAGCAAATCTTAGTGCCTTATCTAGTGATGTAACTCAGCCCTAGGTACATGAACATCCTGAGTCCTGAATTCCAGGTAGGTGCGCCTTTCTCAGTTTGCGGTTACTGCACATGTCTGTTTACAATTGCACAGAGTCTCTCCCTCTGCACAACTGCCAAGACTACATCGGAAGTCCCACGTGAGAAGAACACAGGAAAGAGCCCCAGTTGACCCATGATGAACTCAAAGTACATGTGAGAAATAAGCTTCTCTAGCTGAAGCCGTCGAGAAAGGGAGCAAGCAAATGTGCTTACTATCCCAACCCTATCCACATCTGGAAAAATCAGAATATATATATTTACATATATATAGTCTCTGCCCCTGATTCCTGGCACAGAGCTCTTAAATCCCTTGGAATAGGCTGGTCTCTTGTTATAATGAGGTGACTCTATACCTCTATAATAAATCAATAATAAAATAACATTTTGGTGACAATTAGGGATTTTTTAGTTTGTGTTGAGTATTCGATAAAAGTTAATGAAGTCATGTATTTTAAAAATATAAAAGCCAAAAAGAAGTGGAGAAATAAAAGAAGCTTGGCTCTTTCTTGATAGTGTTGAAGCAAGGAGAAGGGTATATAAGGATTTATTACACTAATCTTTCCCTTTTTATATATATTTTTAAATCACAAAAATTTTTTTAAATGTGAGATCATATAAAGGAAAAAATATCAAGAAAAATCCAATATATGTTGGACTGAGTAATTCTACAAACCTGTAATGAGGAAATAAACAGAAATATGAACAAATTTTTATATACAAGTGAGTCTATCATAACTTTGCTTATGATAGTAAAAAAGAAACAATTTTTTAACAGCAGAGAAATAGTTTTATATATTTAATTTATCCATATGACTATTATTCATTCATTTAAGTTGTATATTTTTAAAAATATTTAATTACATACAAACTTTGAAGTAAAAAAGCAATCTTTAAAACAGCATCATAGTATTGATCATAATTTCAGTATATATATGTATGTAAATAGAAAACACAATATATATATAATACATGGAAATCTTCATTGTGTTTTTCCCTGGTTAATGAATTGTGGTAGGGAATTTTATTTTCTTCTCATCTATTTTTTCCAAGCTTTCTGCAATAAGCATGTATTATTTTTAAAAAATAGTATTTAATGAGAAATTCAAATAATTCTCTTTTTCAATAGAAAATCCGCATTATCGGACGATCATATAGTGCTTTCCCCTTTAGCCCATTGCTACTCCCAGTCTTGTAATACGTTCTTTAGGAACACCGAGCTGCTTATCATGTCAGTTTGTCATCCACCTTGCCTCCTTCCACCCCAGCACGAAGACGCTTCGTGACTTGATAAGTGTTTCCCTGCTTTTTTTATACCGACGGGGACAATTACCCCCGTATCTTCTCGTCCTTGAATACTCACCTCAACCAACACCTCCTTCAGAAAATCCTCCCTGATATCCCTCATCCTCGTTCCCTCCCTTTCCACCAGCTCGGTGACCTACCCCCGTGTGACCTCCCCAAATAGCTATACAACTATCACTGCGCAGGCTCAGTTATCACGGAAGCTAACACACTCTTGTGTCACATTACCTACACTATAGGCAAATTATAATTATCTGTTGTATTATTTATGTTTTGCTACATGACAAATTACCCCAAAACTTAGAGGCTACCAACTGCATTTATCTACCATCTCAAAGTTACTCAAGATGAAAAATTGGCGAGTGGCCCTGCTGAGTAGTGCTGGCTCAGAATCTCTCCTGAGGCCTGCTGTCAGACGTCAGCGGGACTGCAGTCACCTGAAAGTGTGACTGGGACAAGAGAGTCTGCTCCTAGGCTCTCTCCTGTGACTCTTGGCAGGAGGCCTCTTCCTTGATGGCCGTTGGCCAGAGGCCTTATCTTCACCACATGGGCCTGTCCATATGACAACATGGCAGCTGGCTTAAGCCAGAGCAAAAAGTCCAAGGGTGAGAGAAACAGAAGTCACAAGGTCTTTTATAACCTAGCTTCAGAAGTGACAAACCATCACTTTCATATTCTATTCTCACACAGAAACCCTGGTACCGTGTGGGAGGAGGTCAAAGGGCATGACCGGCTAGAGGCAGGAGTCACCTGGAGGCCAGCTCGAAGGTGACTCTGTCTGTCTCACTGGCCTAAACTGAGTCTTGGCCCCCTCTGTATCCCCCACCGCACACTTGGGTATTATAGAGCCTGCTTAACAGTTGATAGTTCATTTTTGTTTAAATACGAGTGTAAATGAATGAGACATCAGTGGAAATTCTATGTATTTTCTACGCTCAATAAGTGCTTACTAGATAACTACCTCTTGCTACAATAAGGCAAGACGCAATAATAATCGATGTCTTAATTACAGAAGGAAAGAATGTCTGAGCTCTCCAGCCTTTAGAAGGCCGTTCTCCAATAAGGTGAGATGTCGATAGGTAAGTCGATGGACAGAAGGATGGGGAAAGTTGGAAAGAAAGAAATGCAAAATACCCTCCAATCCTACCTCTCTGTGTATAAGGAAAATTATCTGGCATCATTCTGTTTACCTTTTTCTAACTTCTTTCCCCTATTCTTTAATTTCTCATAGCAAAATCGATATTAGGAAAGTTTCAAGTAATTTTTAGAAAAATCCCATTATAATTTTTCTAAATCAAACTAAATAATTTTCATTATACTCTCTTATGTATAAAATTGTGAAGTGACAATATTTTAAAAGCTGAGTTTTGAGGAGTTGAGTTCAGTGCAAGGAGACTTAATTTCTGTCCCTTCAGACATCAAAAATGTCAGATTTTTAATACTGTCTTTCAGCACTGCTATTGTTTTGAAGATGATGCTTGTTCTGTGCAGTTTGGATATACAGATGTCCTCTGCCTGAACAGTTCAGTAGAAACTAGGTGTAAAGTGTAAGAAGCCAGAGAGAGTGAGAGAAAAAAAAATAAATCTCTTTATTATGGTGCATAAACCTTCAGTGTGAGGGAGCTTTGCAGCTGCACAAGGAGAAAAATGCATTCAAAACTATAATGCCAGTGTGAATAATCCTTTCTCGAATGCTGCTTGCAGACTGCCCCAGCTTTGTCAGGTGAACTTGAACCAAGCCATCAGATTGGCCCCCATCCCCATTGCACACCCTGTCTATCACCCCAGGGCATTCACCATCTTGACTGTTGTTTAAAGAGAACAAGCAATCCATCATTGAACCAGGGAGTCACTTTCTCATAGAAAAGTAAAATCAGCATGTGCCACTACTCAGGCCTAGTGTTTTGCAGATTAAAATGATACATGGCAACTCACGTGTTCCTAGGAAGATTAAGTCAGTTATCTTGTTCCGCTGCCCAGACAAAAGAATTCCCCTCAAGCAGTGAGTGGAAGCTTTACAGAAACTGAAAAAGTTGGGCTCAACTGTACAGTGGTAAAACAAAATTTAGCAAGAAGATAGAAACAAGAATGTTAACTTTACATGTAGGCAGCTTCCCTGCAAAAGATGGTACAAAGAAGAATCCATCCTGAACAGGGGAGCTATTAAATCTTTCTACAAGCCTCTGCTGTTTGAGGTGCCAATTTTATTACCAGAAATGGATACACAATTTATTGTCTGACTGCCTTAGCAATTGATTTAAGTACAGTGAAATAAATGAGCAGCCGCTGGCCCTGGGGCAGTTAGCTTCCTAAGAGTAGGTTACAATCCTGTAGCTACAGTATCCAGTTATTAACACTGTTATTCCATTGTGTGATCTACACAGTGATAAAGTTTTTAATGAATCTCACACAGAAATGAGTTCACAATGGAAGGCTGGGATTATAGCCTTTCGTTCACCACGCTGAGGCCAGTATTTATTGTATTACAGAAAGCAGATTTTTAAATATTTGAATCTATAAGGGTTATATTTGTTTTTTAAAAGTACTTTTCAAAAGGAAGAAAACTAGAGTAAGTATCAAACTGTCAGATTAAGTAAGTGCATTAATTAAAGTCATCATAAGAAAAATTCATTTCTCTCTAATTAAATTTTTTAACTTAAAATAATATTAAACTTTAGTTTGTGTTCTGCCATTTAGGCCTTACGCAGAAAATGACACGTGAGAGAGAATTCTGTTTGCTTTTAGGTCCTCTGAATTTTAGGCAACACTGTTGTGAGAAATGTCTGTTTTTACATTTTGGCTATACTTTGCCACACCAAATTTTCTTAAATGGTACAGACCATTTTTCTAGTCAAAAGGGTTTCAAATCAAAGAATGCCCTATTTTGTAACTTTTAACTAGATTTTCAAACGTTACTTACTTAGTAACCATCTATATGTTCTATACATATTCTGCAAGAACAGAGGATAGTGCTAGAGAATATATGTTTTCTCTGCCAAAGACAAACACCCGATTTAACCTTCTTTTCCTACACAAATCACCAAAGAGGAGAGGGACTATTTAAACACTTTTGTTAGACATTTGACATGGTCTTTTCCAAATAACAGAAGGACCCACAGAGCCTGGCTTTGAAGGGCCATGTTCCCAACATGTTTTCAATAGGGAACATTCTCTCCGGGCTGAGCACCTGGATCACAGGCAGCGTTCCCTTGGGCTGGACAGCAGTCACTGAGGCACCTGCAGCAAAGAGGATGGGATACGAGGGACGGGAGCCTCTGGCCAGCTGTATCCTTCCCCAGCCTTCAGGGCATGTTAGTGCAGGAGCCAGGCCAGGCCAGACTAGCACACAGGCAGGCATCATCTGAGTGGCTTTGCCCCTTTGCCCCACTGTGGACGAGTTAGCAAGATACTTCAATGGGTGTAGATAAAGGTTAAATGCAATGGAGCCTGGGGCCGTTGAAACACGCCTTGTACAAGGACTCCAAGCCATAAATTGTACTGACAGAGGCAATTTAAATTATCAAAGTCCTAGGACTTTCAGACAAGCACCAAAGAAGAGGATCTGAGATTGAGCTGGATATTAGTGAGAGCCCCACAGTTCAGCATGACCTCGTCAACCTATCACAAAGAGACACGAGCTCATCCCCTCCTGCCTCCTCTTGCCACTCCATCCTGGCAGCTCAACCTTTGCCTTGTCCAAGCCAAGCAAGGACACACACTCAACAAGCAAATATTACTCCTAAGTATCTTGAGACAACATAATCACATATAAAGTCGAATTAAATTTGGCATCTCTCAAACTCTATGTTGCTAGGTATCAGCTTTTATTACATTTAACTCTTGGTTACCAGAGGGAAGGGGAAACTGCAAGCAATCAAAAAGAAGCCTATTGTTTTAGACCCTTTCTATACTGGCCAGTAACATGCTGTTGTTATCGTCAAGTGGCTAACATAGCAACTGATGACTGGGAAATTGAGAGCTTCAAGCTGCCCCATATGTCAAGAGATGCCAGATTTTTGTCAGTAACTTAAAAGTTAAAAGACTGAGATGAAATAAGTGCTTTGGTCACTTGATATATGTCAGCTGTTTTACTCCCTTGGTGATTTTTGAAAATATGCCCCAAATGCCTTTCTCAGAATACCTACCAGAGTATATCTCAAATGCTAAAATGGTGAATTGAAAAAAGTATTCAAGAAAATTTAATGTTTTATAAATTTTAAAAATCAATCCAGTCATCAAAAAAATATTTTCTTCAGGAAGCATTTTATAGTTTGGTACAGCTTACTCAGGCAATTGAAGAGAAAAGAGACTCTGCCCACTGGTTTGTGTATTTATTATGCTTTCCATTGGCAAGACTAATTACATATTTCATCCTACTAAAAATCGATATTCCCTTTTGCCTCTGCAAAATAACACTAGAGTTATTTTCTTTTTCAGACATTTAACATCATCATGTTCCTTATGAAAATAACTAAGACTCAGAGAGCCACAGACACCGAAGTCTAAATTCAAAAGTATGACCGTTCAGGAAATACACCCACTATTTGGGAGAAATCTGTTTAAAAATCCAGACTCGGAATAGCTGCTTCTCAGTTGGAAAGGTCACTTTAAGAGCACTGTTCACAATATTAACTAGAAATGACCCTTGTCATCACTCTCAGCACGTGGGACGGAAGAAACAAATGAAAAGACACCCAGAAGATGGTTTCTCGAACAGGCCACTGGGATAATAGATGAGACCCTGTGACTGTGGACCACATGGGCGCCCAGGGCATTGTTCCCACTGTGTCTGTGAGGGTGCTGGGTGGCTTCAGGATAACAGGGCTGCGGAGAACTGCAGCAGCTCAGCTGGACCACCATCCCGAAGCGATGAGAACATTGTCTAAAGCTTCCTGGCTAAGCACACTCCCTCAGTAACATGTTGCAGATTTCGATGCGGCATTTTTGTGATTAAAAAGTCCTTCCTATGCACATATTATGGGGAACAAATTAAGAAAAATGTTTTCATTATACGATGTCCACACAGTTTCTCCGCCTCGCTCTTTAGCTGTTGTTGGGAAGGACTTCACTAAGCGGGTTGTGCTCTGTCCTCGAACAGTAAACAGAGTTAAGTTATAGAGCCAGCTGCTTGCTTGCCAGGAAGGTTTGAAAGACCATCCTGTTTTCACTTTTCTTCCCATGTTACCAAATCTCCTGCACCCTCTCCTCTTTCTCCCTTCCTACCTCTCTAAAATCAAAACCATGAAAATTAAAAATCAAGAACTTGTGGTATTGAACTGATGCATGGGGCTACACACATTTTCTGGTCTTTCTACTTCTGGGAAATAACTTTTAAACACCAGCTGGTGGTCAGATGGTCACTTCTAATTCTACCTGCAGTCACTCCCATTATGTCTCCTTGAAGGGAAGCGTAAAATAATAGGTATATACCCTGGCTCTGCCACTTACTAGAATTGTGGGGCCTAGCCTCTCAGACCCTTTGAGTTCCCTTATGTGAAGGGCTTCCCTGGTGGCTCAGAGGGTAAAGTGTCTGCCTGCAATGCAGGAGACCTGGGTTTGATCCCTGAGTCAGGAAGATCCTGTGAAGAAGGAAGTGGCAACCCACGCCAGTACTCTTTCCTGAAAAATCCCATGGACAGAGAAATGGGTGAAAAAAGAGACACCTCAGAGTGTTAAGAGGATTGGAGGTAACACATGTGAAGGACTTAGTCCAGTGGCTAGCATATTTTGGTGTTCAGTAAAGGGTAGAATTGTGTTATCATTATTATCTAAACTCTTTTCCCTTTGCAGTCCTGCTGATTTCATTTTCCCAGCCCCACTTTCACTAACTTTAGTGGCCAAGACCCCTTAACTACATGTCATCTTGGATTCTCCCCAGACTCAGGGAATAGTTTTGCTTTTAAGAAGTCATTTCTTTTTCAAATTTCTTTTTGAATTGAAGTAGAGTTGATTTACATTGTTGTGTTAGTTTCTGGTGTACAGCAAAGTGATTCAGTACTTTCTTTTCCATTATGGCTTATTACAGTTTATTGAATATAGTTCCCTGTGCCATACAGTAGGACCTTGTTGTTTATCTATATGAGGTATAAGAATGCATATTCATTAATCCCAAACTCCTAATTTATCCTCCCCCACCCCCTTTCCCCTTTGAAAACCATAAATTTATTTTCTATGTCTGTGAGTCTGCTTCTGTTTTGTAAATAAGTTCATTTCTATCATTTTTTTTGAGTCCACAGATAAGTGATATCATATTTGTCTTTCTCTTTCTGATCTAATTGCTTAGTGTGATAATCTCTAGGTCCATTCATGTTGCTGCAAATGATACTGTTTCATTCTTTGGTGAGTAATATTTCATTGTGCAGTGTATATGTACCAAATCTTCTTTAGCCATTCATCTGTCAGTGGACATTTAGGTTACTTCCAGGTCTTGACTACTGTAAATCATATCACTATGAGTATTGGTGTGCATGTATTTTTGCAAATTAGAGTTTTTTTCTGGATATATGCCCAGGAGTGGATCATATGGTATTAATAAAACTATTTTTAATTTTTTAAAGAGCCTCCATACTGTTCCCCATAGTCCCTGTACCAATTTACATTCCCACCAACAATGTGGGAGGGAAGATTCACTTTTCGTCACACCCTCTCCAGCATTTGTTATCTGTAGACTTTCAGTATTGACCGTTCTGACTGGCGTGATACTTCATTGTAGCTTTAATTTGCATTTCTCTGATAATTAATGATGTTGAACATCTTTTCATGTGCCTATTGGCCACTTATATGTCTTCTTTAGAGAAATGTCTATTTAGGTCTTCTGCCTGTTTTTTTATTGAGTTATTTAGGTTTTTGCTTCTGAGTTGTGTGAGCTGTTTATATATTTTGGAAATTATCCCACTGTTGGTGACATCTGTTGCAAGTATTTAGGAAAAGCCAGTTCTAATCAGGATATGAAGAAGTGGGAAATGGAAAGAACAATGGAAACTGTAGTAGGTTCCATTCATGTAGTTATTTATTGGGTTTTGGTCAAAAAGTTTCTTTGTTTTTTTCTTATAATACTAATGTTTATCCACCATTATCATGTTACCTTGAAACACATTTCAGCTGTATCAAATTACTTGCTTTTTAAGTCAAAATCATCTTATATTGGCAAGTTCATACGATTCCGCCTAAATAATACTCAACATGATCCTCTTGTTCCATCCCTGTTCCACTTCCCCTCCAGGTAGCCCCATATCTTCCCAGCCCCACCTGACCGCAGTTCCCCAGGTATGACTTGCCTTCCTGCAATTGTTTCCTGAGGCTCTTTCCTATGCCTGCAGTATCTGCCTCTGCCTCTGCTGGGAAACTCTTCCTTGCCCTTCAAGACTCAAATCAAGTGTCACCTCGTCCAGGAGACCTTCTCTGACTCTTCTACTTCCCTCTAGCTACACATGCACACAAATACACACTTGCACACACTTGCAGAGTCTCCGTTACATCATCGCAAACCCTTCACGGTGGGACCTCGATCACACAGTAACTACTTGTTTATGTATCTGCCTCCCCCATTAAATTATGAGCGCGTGAAAGCAGAAATTGTGAGTTCATTTTGTCAGCACCAGGGCCTAGCCTAGCACTTGGTCGTTAATAAGGCCCTGTTGAATGAAAGAATTAAATCATTAAAAATCACAAGATTAATTAAGAGTGTAGTTTTATGACTGACCCACTGGGACACAACTCCTGGTGTAATACAGTATTTAACGTTGTGCCGTGAACATTGCACGTGGTCCATAAATGTTTGTGAATTGAATGAATGAATGATGGCAGGTGAAAAATCTCTTAATTAGATCCAGAGGGTCCTCTTTATTTGTAACATCCAAATAAGAAAGGCGTTCTCAGACACTGAAAAAAGCTATGCCGCCATCTTTGTCTTACAAAAGACTCATCTGAATGATAATGAGTGTGGAAAATGGATTAGCTCCTGGGTGGACGGGTTTTTTTTTTTTTTTTCTTTATTTGTTTGTTATTTGTTTTTGTTTTTTGTCTGGGTTAAAAAAAAAAAAAAAAGATGAGTGCTCCATCACTTAGGGAGATTTAGTCCCCTCTTATTTTCCATGATTTTGATTTTAGTGTTTAAAATTAAGCTATTTTGGATACATGAATTAAATTGGTAAAAAATTAATAATAATAATGGTTCCCAGTGTTGTATTAAAATGTTGATTTTTATCATTATTTGATGCATCTGCCAATCATTTGACTCTGGAGAAATTATTACTTGTTCTTGGATCCTGGTGATAAGGCATCATTATCTCTAGGAGTATTCTACTATTATGTGGTCGCATTTGTTGGTTATCTAATTTTTAAGATGATTATTATAAACGTTGTCCTTATATGTATTATTATGTAATATGTTTCACATAAAGAACTGAATTATTATAAAAAATAAGCAATAAAGAAGACCTGATTTATTGGCTTTGGCTCAGAAACCAAGTGTTTTAAAGTGCATTCAGAAGGGTATTTTTCAAGTTTCTTGAATTAAAGACTGTGGTTTGTCCTTTAGCCAGAGCAGCTAACCATCACTGAGATTACGGGTACATCATCAAACTGAAGTCAAGCAAAATAGACTTCAGAAAAAAAAAAATTATCAGGGATAAAGAGGACTTTTAATTGGGTTAGTATTGGATTTATGAATCAAATGGAGACTCTGGTGAGGTGTCTGACTCTAATTTTGGTGTTTGCTGATTGACAGCTACGAAGCCCCACCACTCTGCCTTACCTCTCTGCCCCACATCTGGACAAGCTGAACAGAAAGCCCAGATGCTACCTCCTGTGGCACCAGCAGGAAGTTAAAAGCATGAAACCCCAACCCATGGAAAGAGCTCTCACACAAGCCTTATCCTCTAAACACCATAAAACCCTAAGCCCATTCTTTTAAGCCATTTTGCCCTCCTTTGGGAGGCTGCCTTGTTCCTCCCAGATCACTTCCTTATGTGAATAATAATCTCACACTCTCTTGGTACATGCGTGGCATCATCAGTCTTGACATCCAGATTGTGGATGGGGAAGAGATCCATTGTGCATCTGCAGACTGACCAAAATAGGGGGAAACTGGCATTTTTAAGTGTGTGAAATATTCTGATCCGTGAGTACCATACATCTCTCCGTGTATTTAAGTCTTCTTTAATGTTTCGCATAAATGCTTTCTCGTTTTCAGCATGTACATTTCGCCCACATTTTATTAAGTTTTCCCTAAGTAGTTTATATTTTGATGCTATACATAGTCTTTGATGTTGTACATAGTATTCTTTTCTTATTTCAGTCTAGCACAGAGAAACATAATTGAAGTGATATCAGCAGAATGGCAGAATAGGAGTTCTCTACCTTCTTCCCCGCACAGTACATCTACTCTTGTAATCATCCACAGATAAGAACATCTTTGTTAGAGCCAAGAAGTCTGGCAGAGAAACCCCAGCATGTCATTGAAACTGAAGAATCCAAAAATAAACCATTGAAGAGGTAAAAGGAACAGTTTCACTCTTCTACTAAAGTGCAGTGCCAAGAATGACCCCCACAGCCATGATTTCCTTCACCAGGAAAACTGAGAGCACGTATGAGTACCTGGATTCTCCAGCCAGACAGGATGCTGCCCAAGAAACCCACTTCTTTCTTACCTCACCCTGTGAGTACTAAGGTGATCTGCAAACTTGAGTGGTGGAAGAAGTTGAGAGTGCACCAGCCAGGGCTCAGAGTTCATCAAAGCGATGCTGCAAGCTACTTCATGCTACTAACTGATTCACAGGTCCTGATTCAGGAAGCCCGTCTGTGAGAAACCGGAAATAATGTAAATCGGAAGCATTACCTTAATACAGCTCGCCCTCACTTTGCAAAAGAGCCCTTCCGAATTATATATGTGCATTTTAATCAAGGCTATCTAGAAACAATCCTTCATCTGTATTGTTTCACTCCAGTTTCTGAATGGCCATCCTAGAACTAGTGCCAGGCTGGTTGTGTCAGAATCCTTCTAGTTTAAAAAAAAAAAAAAACGGATTTTGGGCTCTAGCCTCAATAAGTCTCATCCTATAATAAGTCTGGGAAAGGAGCTGGGAATTTATAAAATATAACACAAGGGATTCTAGTGATCAGCCCCGTCTGGAGACAAAAGAAACATCCATGTTTCCTGGAAACCACATTGGCTGTATTAATAATGGAAGATAAGCTTGTGGTCAACTGCAGGTCAATTCACTTAGCATTGTTCCATCCTTAGCACGGTAGATAGTACTGCACCATGTGAATGTGCCATGCCTTGTTTAACTTATGCCCTATTGATGAACATTTAACTTGATTCCAAACTTTTTTTTTACAAGTAACACTATCACAAACATCTGAGCATGTGTATGTAAAGAAAGAGAGACAAAAAGAGAATTTCTGTGGGTAATGTCCTAAAAATAGAATTTCAGGTTCAAGGGGATATGCTTTTCAATTACTGAAACAACCCCTCCAAAATCACACTATATAAGCTCCTCTCTTGTTCCATGATGTATAATATTATCAAAGGATGAAATACTTTATATCATTCACCAAAGAATTATATTAATTATAGTTATTAACTATAAATAATGTCACTCACATCAATGGTAGTTATGATTATTCTAGATTTTTACTAATCTGGAGTTTTATACTTAAAATACCATGTATATTTGTTTCTGAACTTTGCCCCAAAGTTCAGCATGCCAAGTGTTGAGACACAGAGGTTTGAAGCAGAGAAAAGATTTATTCAGGAGTCAGCCAAGTGAGGACAAAGGAGGTCAAGTCTCAAATCTGCCTCCCCCCAGGCAAGAGACTGCGGATATTTTTGGGATAAAGCTGAGGCATGGGGACCATGGAGAAAGGTGATCAAAAACAAGGAAAACGTGAGATAATGGTCCTTCCATGTAGATTCCCAAGGTACAACTCAGTTGCAAACCTCTTCATGGGAAGAAAATGGTGGGGTTAGCACAATGTGAGGGTGGAGTTTTGGGGTTTCTGATGTCACACGGTCACCAAGGGGACACTTGAGCATGCCCAGCTGGAGTGTCAGTGGTCTCAGCCAGTCAAAACCAGCTCAAACTAGACACAGCTGACTCCAAGTTCATGAAAGAACATCTTGAGCAAACATTGTTCAGACAACCTGACACTTGAAGGACATGCACGTTTTTGCAAAAATACTCAAAGGGAAGATTCATCAGAGAAGGTAAGTTGTAGGCCATTATTTATTAAGCAATTTATAGTTTAAAGGATTACTGGTAACTACCCTTGGTTTCATATTTAGTATGAGATTTCCAAAAAATAACAAAATAGCAGCCATTTGTTGGGACTTCCTATGTCCCAACCACATTCTGGGTACTAGCTCACTTAGCTCTATCTAGAAACAGGGAACCAAAGCTAAAATTAAGGTGACCACACAGCTAATAAATATTAGACATGGGGTTTGAATCCAAGCTAACTGATCCCCAAGCCTGAGTATGTGATACTCAGAGTATTCAAATTTAATTTTTTATCTTACTGTGATAGAGCCATGTGAATTATAGGTGTAATACAAGCATATTGCAACATACATAGAAAGGCCTTATGGTCACCTCAACCTGTTCAAACAACTGTGTTTACAGAGAATATATCCAGAACGGCTAACTCCCACCTAGTCCACTATCTCATTTCTCAGGTCTTCTGTATGCTCTTCAAGGCTTCAAAAGATTCTAGATATGGCTGGAAAAGGTGAACTGTTGCATTAAAAAAAATAAAAAGGATTGCTCAGGTAGACCTGTGAATAATGACCACATCTATCCATGACAGGGTTGAGGGGAGGGTTAACATTCTAACTCCTTACTTTCTTCTTCTCAAACAAAGGAGGGGAGAACTTTTGAGATGGGTCATAACTGAGTATGCACATACATAGGAATTTGGAACTGATTGTTCTTTATCTTTAAAAAAAAATTTTCCTTCCTTCATCAGCATTAACTCAACAAATACTTACTGAGCTCCTACTATGTGGGAGACACTCTTATAGATGCTGGAGATAGTGTTGAATGAAGCATGAACATGCATTCACAGCAGACACACGCATGCACACACACACACACACCCCCTCATAGACGTTCCATTGAGGGAAGACAAGGTAAACAAAATAAGTTAGTAAGGTAGTATACTTGTTGGTGATAGGTGTGAGAGAAATAAAGATGGCTGGACCTTTCCAAAGCAATGTACACAACTGGACAAGAATTTTAAGAATCATATATGTATTCAATACATTGTCTTTAATTGAATTAATACTAAAACTAAGCTATAAACTTATAAAGGAAAAAATCATATGCTGACTTCGATCTCTCCAAATCTCTGCACGATAAGGTGAAAATCAGATCTCCTTACTAAAAGATCCAAACTTTTATTACTTTTCATGAAATTCAATGACAGAGTAGTATACTGCATCCAGCCTTTGGAAAACAAGGAGGAGAACACTAGTTCATAAGGAATCAAGCAAAACTCCAAACTGCCATGCTTGGGGCTGGTTCCTCCAGTTTTTACTGCCTCTCCTCTGCTCTACAGCTCTGAGGCCCACCCTCCCCCTCTTCAGCAAACCAGACCATCATGTTAATAAGACTTGATTTGTAAATAGCGTCTCCCTCATGCCATCTCCACCCCCCTTTGGCCAGGATCCTACTTTTCTGCTCAATGGCACAGATGCGGCTTTGAGCTGACTAGGACCAGGCAGCTATTAGCAGCAAATCCAGTGAGGGAAATTAATGAAGGGGACACTAATAAAAGACAGCTCAGGACAGCCAGACTAACTTGCTCCGAGCAGTAATTAACTTTTTTCTTTCTTTTTTTTTTTTTAGCTCATAAAGGTAAATATGCCATCGGCACTGGTCCAGTCTAACTCTTCTTTATTAAAAAGGAAAGAGCAAGAGCATTCACAGGGAGCTGAGACTTAATCTATTTTTCCCCCAAGAAGAACCTTTTTAAATTACTTGTGTGATGTGTTTGTAGATCTGTGATGCCCAAATCAAGATGCACCTTTAAAGATGAGAGAAAAATGAGGCAGAGGAAGAAATATGAATCTCTGAATAAAAGAAATAGTCATCTTCTACTTGGAGACAGCTTGAAAGAGAATCTTTTTTCAAGGTTTGCTTTTCTTCCCTACATAAAATGATTGACTTTTTCTGTTCAATGCAAATGCTAACTAAAAACAAGACTGGATTCAAAGTGCACGACAAGTCTTAGAAGTCAGTGTTAAATATTAGCCTAGCTCGAGGGACATTTCAGTTGCCTTGCTCCAGCCTCTGTTTTCCTTTTTTAAAGACACAGTTATGAAAATTAAGTTTGCTTTCTTCATCTATTTTAAAAAAATCAACACAGCAGTTCTTCTGAAGATATGTCTTCTGAAAATATACGTATCAACATAAAACTGTTGAGGTTTGTCCAAAGTATTTCTAAAAACACACCTATAGTATTTTATTAAAAAAAAAAAAAAAACTTTGAAAGTCAGAACTAGAAGAGACTTTAGAAATATCTAGTTTTATCAGGCTGAGAGACTTACCCCTGGTCACATAGCCAATCAGTAACAAAAAAGATCCTTATCAAAAATTCAGCCTGTTGATTCAATTCAATGCNATTTTCCTTTTTTAAAGAAGCAGTTATGAAAATTAAGTTTGCTTTCTTCATCTATTTTAAAAAAATCAACACAGCAGTTCTTCTGAAGATATGTCTTCTGAAAATATACGTATCAACATAAAACTGTTGAGGTTTGTCCAAAGTATTTCTAAAAACACACCTATAGTATTTTATTAAAAAAAAAAAAAAAACTTTGAAAGTCAGAACTAGAAGAGACTTTAGAAATATCTAGTTTTATCAGGCTGAGAGACTTACCCCTGGTCACATAGCCAATCAGTAACAAAAAAGATCCTTATCAAAAATTCAGCCTGTTGATTCAATTCAATGCTCTGGCTTCCCTAAAATGAGAAGCTTCATCACATACTCTAAAAAGTTAATAAGCTGATTTTGGTACTTCAGCTAAATCTGTAATTTATCGATATAGTCCCCTAATAGACTTGGCTACAACAGGATCAAATAATATTTCATTTGTTATTTGAGTTTTGTCTAAGTGTCCCAGGAATCAATTTACCCTTTCATCTAGCCTCCAGAACCTATGGTACCATGTCAATCACATTCAGAATTTTGTTGTTGTTCAGTCATTAAGTCGCGTCCGACTCTTTGTAACCCCATGGACTGCAGCACACCAGGCTTCCCTGTCCTTCACTATCTCCTGTAGTTTGCCTCGAACTCATGTCCAATGAGTTGGTGATGCTATCTAACCTAATCCTCTGCTGCCTTTTTCTCCTTTTGCCTTCTATCTTTCCCAGTATCATGGTCTTTTCCAATGAGTCGACGCTTTGCATCAGCTGGCCAAAATATTGGAGCTTCAGATTCAGCATCAGTCCTTCCAAAGAATATTCAGGATTGATTTCAAGTTGGAGAAGGAAATGGCAACCCACTCCAGTATTCTTGCCTGGAGAATCCCATGGTCAGTGGGGCCTGGCAGACTACAGTAGTCCATAGTGTCGCAAAGAGTTGGACACGACTAAGTATGCAGGAGCTTACTACATTCTGGATAGGATGTACTAAATACATAATTATGTCCAGGACTCTCTCAAGGATAGATGGCTTCAAATAATGGACGCCTTCCCAGAAAACCACCTTCAGGCAATCAGTAACACTAGTTAAAGCAAAGTACATCTCCATACTGTTATTTCCCACAAGATAGCAGAAAGGCTAGGTGTGGTGAGTAAAAGGACTTTCTACATACTTATTTCTACATCAGCAGTATGGAAAAATAAAATTAGTTTATTAAAATAAAATAGAGAAAATGAGGACAGTGACACTAGATGCTTTAAAAATAAAATAGCTTTTATTACATAAGGTATGTAAAGTAGTCAAATTCAAAGGAACAGAAGGAAGAATATTGGTTGCCAGAGGTTGGAGGGGAAGGGAAATGGGGAGTTGTTTGATGTGTGTAGAGTTACAGTTTTGTAAAATGAAAATGTTCTGGAGATTGGTTGAAAACACTGAATATACTTTAAACTAACTGTACAGTTAAAAATGATAAAGATGATTTTAAAAAATAACTTTTAGAATGGCTATAGACTTTGAGGCATAAAGCTTTCTTGCATGTCCAAAAATAAAATTATCTTTTATAACAGAATCTTCAAACTTTGTAACCCTGTGGACTGCAGCCTGCCAGGCTCCTCTGTCCATTGAATTCTCCAGGAAAGAATACTGGAGTGGGTTGCCATGCCATCCCCAAGGGGATCTTCCCAACCCAGGATCAAACCTGCATCTCCTGTGACTCTTGCACTACAGGCAGATTCTTTACCACTGAGCCATTGGGGAAGTTCCATTCAGAGGTGAGCCACCAAGTTTTCAGACTTTTTTTTTTTTTGCTACAAATAAGTTATAAACTCTTCAAATAAATTAGTTCAGTCGCTCAGTCGTGTCCAACTCTTTGCAACCCCATGAATCGCAGCACGCCAGGCCTCCCTGNTCTGACACTGTTTCCACTGTTTCCCTGTCTATTTCCCATGAAGTGATGGGACTGGATGCCATGATCTTCATTTTCTGAATGTTGAGCTTTAAGCCAACTTTTTCACTCTCTTCTTTCACTTTCATCAAGAGGCTCTTTAGTTCCTCTTCACCTTCTGCCATAAGGGTGGTGTCATCTGCATATCTGAGGTTATTGATATTTCTCCCAGCAATCTTGATTCCAGCTTGTGTTTCTTCCAGCCCAGCGTTTCTCATGATGTACTCTGCATATAAGTTAAATAAGCAGGGTGACAATACACAGCCTTGACGTACTCCTTTTCCTATCTGGAAACAGTCTGTTGTTCCATGTCCAGTTCTCACTGTTGCTTCCTGACCTGCATACTACATCCATGTTAATCAAAGTGGGCTGTTATGATGCAATAACAACCTTCCAATCTTCATGGCTTTTAATTCGAAAGTTTTTCTCCCTCAAGTAACATCCACTGTGAGTTGAGGTGGACACTTCATATACTCTTTATATGATCACCCAGAAGTCCAACCAGCTTTGATATTTTGGCCTCACCCACTCAAGACAAGAGGAAGATAGAGACCACAGATGGAGTCTTGTCCTATTGTAGGGGGCCTGAGCATACTCAGAAGGGCTAGAACATGAGACATGGGTAGAGACTAGAAATGTCCTCCACAGTATCCATTTGTCCAGATGGAATGAAATGAAATCACAGGCTTTAAGAATTCCAAAGTAGAATAAAGATGGCACCAATGAAATGTGTAGGAATATTGCCAAGTGTATATGCGAGGCACTGTCAGGACAAGAAATAATTCTTTTCAAACAGTGATACAATGCTGAAGGGCAGTGGCTGATGGTTGTGACTGTTATAGATTCCATGAGAAGATTCCATGAGACACGGTGAAGATACTGTGCAGTATAATCATAGCTGCTTTGTTATGTTTTTTGAAGACTCCCAATCCCTTCAAGTATGCTATCAAAATTCTAAAGTGTGTCATGAATATCAAAATATGAAGTCTAACAACTATGAATACTCTCCTACTCTCTTACAAAAGATCTTGTAACATCCCTTATTTTGCTGGGGCAGATGGTGACTGCAGCCATGAAATTAAAAGACACTTGCTCCTTGGAAGAAAAGCTATGACCAACCTAGACAGTATATTAAAAAGCAGAGACATTACTTTGCTGACAAAGGTCCATCTAGTCAAAGCAAAGATTTTTCCAGTAGTCATGTACAGATGTGAGAGTTGGACCATAAAGAAAGCTGAGCAGAATTGATGCTTTTGAACTGTGGTGTTGAAGAAGACTCTTGAGAGTCCCTTGGATAGCAAGGAGATCCAACCAGTCTATCCTAAAAAAGATCAGTTATGAGTGTTCATTGGAAGGACTGATGCTGAAGCTGAAACTCCAACACTTTGGCCACCTGATGCAAAGAACTGACTCATTGGAAAAGACCCTGATGCTGGGAAAGATTGAAGGCAGGAGGAGAAGGGGACAACAGAGGATGAGATGGTTGGATGGGATCATGGACTCAATGGACATGGGTTTGAGCAAGCTCCAGGAATTGGTGATGGACAGGGAAACCTGGTGTGGTGCAGTCCATGGGGTCGCAAAGAGTCAGACATGACTGAGCAACTAAACTGACTGGAAAAGAGCACCACTGGAGAAAATTGAACTTTGTTGTCTTTTTGGTGGAAAGAGATAGAATTAGCAATTATCAGATGTCCATCAGCAAACGAATGGATAAGAAAGCTGTGGTACATATACAAAATGGAATATTACTCAGCCATTAAAAAGAATACATTTGAATCAGTTCTAATGTGGTGGATGAAACTGGAGCCTATTATACAGAGTGAAGTAAGCCAGAAAGAAAAACACCAATACACTACACTAACACATATATGTGGAATTTAGAAAGATGGTAACGATAACCCTGTATGTGAGACAGCAAAAGAGACAGATATGTAGAACAGTCTTTTGGACTCTGCGGGAGAGGGTGAGGGTGGAATGATTTGGGAGAATGGCATTGAAACATATATTATCATATGTGAAACAAATCGCCAGTCCAGGTTCAATGCATGACACAGGGTGCTCGGGCCTGGTGCACTGGGATGACCCAGAGGGATGAGATGGGGAGGGAAGTGGGAGGGGGGTTCAAGATGGGGAACACATGTACACCTGTGGCGGATTCATGTCAATGTATGGCAAAACCAATACAATATTGTAAAGTAATTAGCCTCCAATTAAAATAAATAAATTTTAAAAAAGAATTAGCAATTATCTGGAGAGCTAAGAACCAGGTGGTTGTCACCATAGGGATTTGCTCCAGCCTGCTATTTAATGCAGTATCACCATTATCATCTTATACATGCTGTTATCATGAAAGACATAAATATCTGAGAGATTCAGAATAATGTAAAGGTGAGGGGTCTCTGGCCAGTGCCTTTGTCAGTTCAGCTTCATCTTCTGTAGCTTAGAATCATGTTGCTCCGAAAAAAACTCTAGGAAGTCTCAACAACTCTCCCAAATGTAAGCAAGCAGAATAGTCTAAGGTTCCAGAAGTTTTATTCTAGTAGAACTGAAACCCCTTTTGAATTATTTGCTCACCGAGAAATAAAACTCAGTTTTCCCTACAGTCTTTCTGATTCTTACCAGACTGAAGACGTCAGATGGACTCTCCTAGGTTCCTAGGTCTCCTGAAAGTGATAGGAACTTCTTTTGCAAAGCTCTGTTAGTAAGGTTTGACTTCCTTCTAATTCAGAAGAAACACTGGGTTTGAACTCAAAACTTTTCAGTGGCTTTACTGCTCTAATAGCAAAATTCAAGTTTTCTTATTTGTCTATTTCAAGCTGCTGCCATGGCAGTTTTGAGTTAAGGAAGATACTAGTTCAGATAGATTTGATTCTGTCTTCTTTTTGATCATGTTCTGCTGCTGCCACTGCTAAGTCGCTTCAGTCGTGTCCGACTCTGTGCGACCTCATAGACAGCAGCCCTCCAGGCTCCCCCGTCCCTGGGATTCTCCAGGCAAGAACACTGGAGTGGGTTGCCATTTCCTTCTCCAATGTGTGAAAGTGAAGTCGCTCAGTCGTGTCCCACTTAGCGACCCCATGGACTGCAGCCTACCAGGCTCCTCTGTCCATGGGATTTTCCAGGCAGGAGTACTGGAGTGGGTTGCCATTGCCTTCTCCATGATCATGTTCTAGGCACTGTGAAATGAAAGAAGTATTAACGCATTAGTGCAATAGTCATCTGAAGTTTATGGTTAGACTTTCTCCATACATTTTCAAAGGTATATTCCAGGTTTTACCTCATTTGGTTTCTTTCCCAAAATTATCTGGAAAGTGAGGGGAAAAATAATTATATCCTCACACTGAATCAATCTTCTTGTACATGTTTGCATGTAGTGTTTCAATTTATGTAAAAGGTTGAAAAAACACAAAATCAAAGTTATCCCAGAATCTCTCATTTTTAAATTATTTCAGTGCACAGCAAGATTTATGTGTTAACAGAAAGAAAGCAACAGCAAGCCCGTGAGGCTGTCTTTTGTCACACTGGCACTAGTTTGTCTTCTTTCTGCTATTCTTATACCAAGGAGGCAATAAACCCCCTTGAGAGTCATAGACCTGCCTGCGGAGCCCTGACAGGGCATAGAAGCCTTTATGCCAAAGTACAATGCACAAAGGGATCATAAACACATTTGAAAAGGAAGATGACCTCTTTATCACAAGGAATTAGGGTTTACTGCAAGCTGCTACCATGGAAACCAGCCTGCAGCTTTCTCTGCTTATTTTGAAGTTTCCTGTTCCCCATATAACATGGACTTCAGCACTTTTACTTAATTGTTTCTAGATCAAATAAAACTGGTGAAAGGTTTTGCTTCTTTGCTTCATGGTTTAATGTCTCCAAGTACGCCTGCAGGTCCTGAAGAAAAACAAGGAGAAAGTAGTGATGGAATCATTAGAAAGGAAGAAAACATGAAGAAAAATACTGGTCACGGTCTGTTCTCCAATTCAGCAAGACCAGAGAAGAGATACACTTGTTATTAAATCGTTCAAAGACCAGCTACAGTCCAACAGTGTCTCTTAGAGGTGTGTCCTTTGAAATAATTTTAGCTTTTTGCCTCTGGATTTCTTACATCTCTGGAATTCAGTATACCCTATAGTGTCTACAGAGCGACTCTCAAAGTCCAAACAAAATTACAAGTATACTGTCGCTGGGGAAAAATGTTGAATCTTTTATTTTATATGATACAAAGAAAACCGATTGTACGGCTACAGCCTTGAAAAGTCAAAAGAAGAGAATTTATAATGAACTAAGCAACCGCTGAAGCTCTGCGTCCAAAAGCTGGTGGGCCACTTGAAGAATAGCCCGGGGTCCAGCTCAGAGGACCTGGGGACTCGGAAGATGGAGAGGTAGCGGGACCCGGTGGCGCAGGTGCTTAGGGGGATCCTTCTTCCCCTCGGGAGTCTTCCCACTCCCGCCCTCCTGAAATCCTGGACTCAAGGCGGTTGAGGCTGTGCGTTTCTGCCACAAGTGAGACCTACCCAGCCTGGAGATCAGAGCTGGCACCTGTCCAGTTGCTGGGGCAGCCCCGGCTTTTAACGTAGTGTTTCTAGTCAATAATCCAAGCTGACTTTTCCCCGTTCGCGCTTGAGGGGCTGGAGAAGCTGGTGCAAGCGAAAGCAAACAGGAACACTTACATCGCCTCCCCTCCTCCCGCGACCCTGGCAGAGAGAGAGAGACGGAGAAATCGTNGAATGGATAAGAAAGCTGTGGTACATATACAAAATGGAATATTACTCAGCCATTAAAAAGAATACATTTGAATCAGTTCTAATGTGGTGGATGAAACTGGAGCCTATTATACAGAGTGAAGTAAGCCAGAAAGAAAAACACCAATACACTACACTAACACATATATGTGGAATTTAGAAAGATGGTAACGATAACCCTGTATGTGAGACAGCAAAAGAGACAGATATGTAGAACAGTCTTTTGGACTCTGCGGGAGAGGGTGAGGGTGGAATGATTTGGGAGAATGGCATTGAAACATATATTATCATATGTGAAACAAATCGCCAGTCCAGGTTCAATGCATGACACAGGGTGCTCGGGCCTGGTGCACTGGGATGACCCAGAGGGATGAGATGGGGAGGGAAGTGGGAGGGGGGTTCAAGATGGGGAACACATGTACACCTGTGGCGGATTCATGTCAATGTATGGCAAAACCAATACAATATTGTAAAGTAATTAGCCTCCAATTAAAATAAATAAATTTTAAAAAAGAATTAGCAATTATCTGGAGAGCTAAGAACCAGGTGGTTGTCACCATAGGGATTTGCTCCAGCCTGCTATTTAATGCAGTATCACCATTATCATCTTATACATGCTGTTATCATGAAAGACATAAATATCTGAGAGATTCAGAATAATGTAAAGGTGAGGGGTCTCTGGCCAGTGCCTTTGTCAGTTCAGCTTCATCTTCTGTAGCTTAGAATCATGTTGCTCCGAAAAAAACTCTAGGAAGTCTCAACAACTCTCCCAAATGTAAGCAAGCAGAATAGTCTAAGGTTCCAGAAGTTTTATTCTAGTAGAACTGAAACCCCTTTTGAATTATTTGCTCACCGAGAAATAAAACTCAGTTTTCCCTACAGTCTTTCTGATTCTTACCAGACTGAAGACGTCAGATGGACTCTCCTAGGTTCCTAGGTCTCCTGAAAGTGATAGGAACTTCTTTTGCAAAGCTCTGTTAGTAAGGTTTGACTTCCTTCTAATTCAGAAGAAACACTGGGTTTGAACTCAAAACTTTTCAGTGGCTTTACTGCTCTAATAGCAAAATTCAAGTTTTCTTATTTGTCTATTTCAAGCTGCTGCCATGGCAGTTTTGAGTTAAGGAAGATACTAGTTCAGATAGATTTGATTCTGTCTTCTTTTTGATCATGTTCTGCTGCTGCCACTGCTAAGTCGCTTCAGTCGTGTCCGACTCTGTGCGACCTCATAGACAGCAGCCCTCCAGGCTCCCCCGTCCCTGGGATTCTCCAGGCAAGAACACTGGAGTGGGTTGCCATTTCCTTCTCCAATGTGTGAAAGTGAAGTCGCTCAGTCGTGTCCCACTTAGCGACCCCATGGACTGCAGCCTACCAGGCTCCTCTGTCCATGGGATTTTCCAGGCAGGAGTACTGGAGTGGGTTGCCATTGCCTTCTCCATGATCATGTTCTAGGCACTGTGAAATGAAAGAAGTATTAACGCATTAGTGCAATAGTCATCTGAAGTTTATGGTTAGACTTTCTCCATACATTTTCAAAGGTATATTCCAGGTTTTACCTCATTTGGTTTCTTTCCCAAAATTATCTGGAAAGTGAGGGGAAAAATAATTATATCCTCACACTGAATCAATCTTCTTGTACATGTTTGCATGTAGTGTTTCAATTTATGTAAAAGGTTGAAAAAACACAAAATCAAAGTTATCCCAGAATCTCTCATTTTTAAATTATTTCAGTGCACAGCAAGATTTATGTGTTAACAGAAAGAAAGCAACAGCAAGCCCGTGAGGCTGTCTTTTGTCACACTGGCACTAGTTTGTCTTCTTTCTGCTATTCTTATACCAAGGAGGCAATAAACCCCCTTGAGAGTCATAGACCTGCCTGCGGAGCCCTGACAGGGCATAGAAGCCTTTATGCCAAAGTACAATGCACAAAGGGATCATAAACACATTTGAAAAGGAAGATGACCTCTTTATCACAAGGAATTAGGGTTTACTGCAAGCTGCTACCATGGAAACCAGCCTGCAGCTTTCTCTGCTTATTTTGAAGTTTCCTGTTCCCCATATAACATGGACTTCAGCACTTTTACTTAATTGTTTCTAGATCAAATAAAACTGGTGAAAGGTTTTGCTTCTTTGCTTCATGGTTTAATGTCTCCAAGTACGCCTGCAGGTCCTGAAGAAAAACAAGGAGAAAGTAGTGATGGAATCATTAGAAAGGAAGAAAACATGAAGAAAAATACTGGTCACGGTCTGTTCTCCAATTCAGCAAGACCAGAGAAGAGATACACTTGTTATTAAATCGTTCAAAGACCAGCTACAGTCCAACAGTGTCTCTTAGAGGTGTGTCCTTTGAAATAATTTTAGCTTTTTGCCTCTGGATTTCTTACATCTCTGGAATTCAGTATACCCTATAGTGTCTACAGAGCGACTCTCAAAGTCCAAACAAAATTACAAGTATACTGTCGCTGGGGAAAAATGTTGAATCTTTTATTTTATATGATACAAAGAAAACCGATTGTACGGCTACAGCCTTGAAAAGTCAAAAGAAGAGAATTTATAATGAACTAAGCAACCGCTGAAGCTCTGCGTCCAAAAGCTGGTGGGCCACTTGAAGAATAGCCCGGGGTCCAGCTCAGAGGACCTGGGGACTCGGAAGATGGAGAGGTAGCGGGACCCGGTGGCGCAGGTGCTTAGGGGGATCCTTCTTCCCCTCGGGAGTCTTCCCACTCCCGCCCTCCTGAAATCCTGGACTCAAGGCGGTTGAGGCTGTGCGTTTCTGCCACAAGTGAGACCTACCCAGCCTGGAGATCAGAGCTGGCACCTGTCCAGTTGCTGGGGCAGCCCCGGCTTTTAACGTAGTGT
Organism: Neotragus moschatus; assembly: GCA_006410615.1. NCBI lineage: Eukaryota > Metazoa > Chordata > Mammalia > Artiodactyla > Bovidae > Neotragus > Neotragus moschatus. The sequence goes on along the minus strand of SJYA01000926.1, from coordinate 149,017 downwards.
TTCTAGTCAATAATCCAAGCTGACTTTTCCCCGTTCGCGCTTGAGGGGCTGGAGAAGCTGGTGCAAGCGAAAGCAAACAGGAACACTTACATCGCCTCCCCTCCTCCCGCGACCCTGGCAGAGAGAGAGAGACGGAGAAATCGTTTATTGTAGCGTACACACACCATCAGGACTCCTTCCCATTCCATCTTCCGACTCCCGCCACCTTGCAAGGAAATCGAAGCTCCGGCCACACTGGCTTTCTAGATCTGCTTTCCGGATGAGTGAATTTCTTTGCTCCTCTCGCCTGTCGGGGACCATCTGAAACTGCCCCCAAGTTGCGTTCCCAGGGACCCTCCCCACTCCGTTTCCACTCGAGAACCAAAGAGCAGCTCACGTCGGCATCCTCCAGAAGACAAACCCCATCCATTCATTCATCTGTGGGTGAACAAGAAGGGAAACAAGCAGCAGAGGTGGGCCGCCAGGCGAAGCGGGAGCGGGAGCGAGAGGAGGACAGTGCTGGGTAAACCAAACTGGGAAAAGAAAAACGGGAGAGGGGCGAGGAGGACCGCTCCATGGGAACCTCGCCCCTCCTCGGCGTTGGGTGGACCCCTGCGGGTGCCCACGGCGAGCCACGTGGAGAAGCCCCAAGGAAGAGGCAACCCCACCCCGCAAGGGTTTTGGAAAAGAAACTGCTGGGAACAATGAACCCTGAAGGACAGAGGGAGGTGGAGGGGGGTGAGAACCCTCGTCCTTCCCCCTTGCCCCCCTCCTTTTGGACATTCCTTAGGTTTAATCATTAAAGTGGATCCTTTTTAAAAAGGAGGCAGCAGCTGAACAGTGCCGTTTCTGAGAGTCTGCCACACACTGTCAGTGAAGTGAAAGATCTGGACCGAGCTTGGTTGCCTCGCTACCAATAGCAGACTTGGGGAGACCAAGCCTCCGATTTCAGGCTACATCAAAGCAGTGATTATGCAAATACCCTTTTTTTTTTTTTAAGAATAAAATGGAGGGGGAATTATTTATCAAACAATGAACCCCCTGCCAGGGCGGGAAACAATAGATCAGACTAGATAGCCCTTCTAGCCCCAGGCTGGGAGAGAGGGATGGAGGGGATGCTGGCGCCCTCACGTTTTATTGGTCTAACCTAATTTCACTAATTCTCTTTTCACACATTTTCTTTGGCGGATTCGGAGGCCAGGACTTTCACGCTCCCGGGAGCGCCCTGCATTGGCGCGATTCAAGGGCTGCCTGCTTTATTTAATTAATACATTCAAAGCTCGCCTGGGCCCGGAGAGCCTGAGGGTGGGGAAAGACCGAGGCCGGGCGTGAGGAGGAGGCGCTTTTAACGGGTTCCAGGTGTCGTTGCCCAGAAGTCACAACAGGCCCAAGGCTGTGCGATGCAGGGGGCGCACGCGGTGGGCGGCAGCGAACCGCAACTTCCAGTCTCTCCAGCAGATCCGACCTTGCCGCAGCCGGGAGCCCAGGCGACCCAGACCGGAGGGTGGGCGCGGCAGAAGCGGGCCTTGGGCCTAGATATCCTCTGCGGGTAACGGGACCCTTGCTCCTTCCCGGCCAAGGCCGCCCAGGGCCTTCCGACGCCCTCACCTCCACTGGGCTCTCGGGGCTCTCTTCCCGAAACGGCGCCCACCCGGCTCCTGCCCAGGGGCGCCCGGGTACTCCTCTGGCTCCCGCTTCGCCTGGCGGCCCTCTGTTTCTTCTTTTCCTCCTTGTTCGCCCACAGATGAATGTATTTTAAATCTGGTGAAGGAAAATCAACCTTAAGTCCTGGGCACTTCAGAACAAGTAAATACAATCAATGCCTGAAGCCTGACGGCGCCAAAGCGACGATCCACCCGGGGCAGGACCAACCCTCACACTTCTCCGCGCTTAGGTAAACGCGCCGCGGCCGCGCGCCGCTGGCGCTGGGAAGATCTGGCAACTGTAGCGGTGTGGGACCGTCATCAGAACCTTTCCATGGTCTTGCTTGAAGCGGCTCTCAACAGAGGGCTCCAGAAATAGAATGGCTTGGCTTAGCTTGCCCAGGAACCTACTTGGTGCAGACAAACCAAGCTGGTCACAGGGCAGGCACAATGGGGGAGGGAGGAATGGATTAAATCGAGGAGCGACTATATTCCCTTCTGCTGAAGCTGCGACCTGAAATTCTCATTCTTACAGGGGAGGGAAGAGGACGCCTGGGCCTCAGCCCACAGGCTGTGGAGCTTGAGGTGGGTTGGGAAGGAAAACTCCTAGTGTGAAGCGAGGCAGAAAGAACTTTCTTATTCGCTAAAAGTGATTAGACGCCATAAAGAATAATTGCACCTATTTAGTGTAAAATGGGGCTTCCCTGGTGGCTCAGTGGTAAAGAATCTGCCTGCAATGCAGGAAACCTGGGTTCGATCCCTGGGTTGGGAAGATCCCCTGGAGAAGGGAATGGCAACCCACTCCAGCACTCTTCCCTGGAGAATCGCATAGATGGAGGAGCCTGGTGGGGTACAAGCCTTGGGGTGGCACAGAGTCGGACACGACTGAAGCGTCTAAGAAACAGAAGCAGTGTGAAATAAGGTGTGTTGTAGATAGAGAAGGAAAAGCTTGAGTGTAGATCACAGGTGTTAGACGGAATTCCTACCATATATGAGGTGCTTCTCATATGTAAGAGGACCTGCAAACTCTGGTTGTAGGAGACTTTGGCCCTGGAGTAGCTGTGCAGAGGCGACTGCTGGATTCAACTGGTCACAGGTTAAGTCATTAGCTGTATTACCATTAATCAAAACTGACTATTGAACCCTCTCTCGATCCATGCCTTTCCAAGTAAGCCATTAGGGTCACCACCTAGTTATAGGATTCCCATCCCAACTTCCCCTTCCAGTTGAGTTTTCCTGAGTACCCACACCTGAAGAGTTGCCTCCCCAGACCTGTGCCAGGAACTTGTTTCTTGGCAAGTTTCCAAGAGAAGTCTGTTCTCACAACAACCACCATCATCACTAAAAAAAACAGTGATTTGGCATTAAAACGGTGATGTTTTAGAATTCTCATACTACAATTGCTTGGCTTTTTAAACACTGGAAACATAAGTGTAGGAGAAATATCTCTCCTTATTAGATAATCAAGAGTGGTTAAGAATAATAAAATTTTTAAACTAGAAGGGGTTTTCCAACAAGTCTCTTATATCCAGAGATGAAAACCAAACAAATCCTGGGTTGGTTCTTCCTTTTATTAAAAATAGCTATTCAGTTATTAAACACAATATTTCTACATGAACAGAGAGAAGAAGTAGTTAGGACATTTTAGAATGATCATTGGTTTATGCAGAGTAGTGGAGGATTTGTTTAAACTGGAAGCAGATATGAAATCCATGAGGGTTGGGGGAACTATGAACAACCAACATTTCTTTGCTGGCATGAATTTTTTTTTTTGGCTGGGGTGGGGCTAGTGAAGTCTTGGCCACCCTCCTCTAAAGTGGTCAGCCTTCACCTGATCATCTTTGTCCCAAGGCCAGTCAAAGAGCATTGATTTCTGCTTTGGAGACAGCTGCAAGTTACAGAGTTGTATATCCTGGTGACTAGGAAACCGTTTTCGCTTTCTCTCTGAAGATGTTTTGACTATGTAAACTGCTTTAACAAAGACTGAATTGGCTAACATGAAATCAGCTTCCAATAATGATTTATAAACACTCAGTTATGTCACAGTGTTAGAGATCACTGTCCAGTCCCTTTTGTTTATAGGCGATAGCTGAAGCTCAAAGAAGTGAAGTGTAAGAGCCAAATTTCTACACACTCCATCAAGATAGTTCAACTCCACTATTTTTTAAAAGAAAAATTTCTCAACTTTGGTGCTCATCATTACTTAATTATAATTTAAATTCTCAAAACTTTTTTTTTAATCGTGTTTGCTCAGAAATTGATTTTTTAAAAACCAAGCTTTTATTTGTATAAACTTTTATGTCAATGTTAGTGTCTTGAATATAATTCAGCTTCCTGTGATTGCTTAGACCTTATGTGTCAATGAAATCTACACACATTGACAAAACACAAACAAGTACTCTACTGAATTTGATATAGGGAGTTAAGAAAAAAATGCAACTTATTCTTCTAAAAGCCACCTACACAGGAAAGTAATAATGAAACACAAAAATTATGAAAATTAGATACTTTATTTATAGTTTAATCACAAGAACAGTTTTCTTGTTGTTTCAAGACGTAAATACATACTAGAATAAACTCTGTAGAATATACAAAAAATACATACTTTTCCCATGAAATTTTTCTTTATAATAAATAGAAGGAAACACGTGTGTGGCTGATCCTGATAATGCTCCGTGTCTGCTTAGGTTTTCAGTCTGTTGATTTATTTTTAATCTCTTGAAAGAACGGGGGAGTTTCTTCTCCCCTAGAAGGTCGAGATAAATAATTCATGAAGCAATCCTCCCTCCTGATTTTTCCGTTTTCTTCCACATTTTTCCTTTTGATAGAGAGTTCAGCCTAAATTTCCACGCTTGCATTCAATCATTACAAAGCCTACAAATTATACAATGACTTCTAACCTGGCCCTCTAACAAAACAACTTTTTCCCCCTTATAAATCATAAGAGACAGATGGCAAAATGGAGAAGAAAAAGGAAAGAGAAGAGCGGGACAATAGCCATTGTGACGAATCTGGGAAACAGAACAAAGTGCACATCAGAGAGGGAAAGTTTGGTTTGACAGGTGAAATTCCCACAGCCCGCAGGCAGCACTGGGAATAAAGCAGATGCCAGCCATTGCAAATCTGTGGATAATATTATTACCAGTAAAATCATTCAGATGCTAAGATACATTTCTTTCTACTCGACATTAACATCTCTATGTAGAAGCAAAGGTGAAGAGATCACAGGAACCGGTTGCGTTCTCCCTGGGAGATTCACATGAATCGCACCGAGAGGGCAGGAGCGTCAGTCCGCTTTACAAACTCTTTAGACGTGTCACCTTTATCTCTTCCCAGCATCCTTTTACCTTCAGTGCCTCCCCGCTCCCCGCCCCAAACTCTACAATCCTCTTTGACAATAAGCTCCATCACACCAATAAATTAGAGAGCCCGGCTGAACTAAGGAAGCCCTTAGCCAAGGAATGCAACAAATACCAGAGTAATCAGAACGGCTACACAAGCTCTGAGTAGTGAGACGGTTTCCCGGGCATGGAAATCGGGGGTGGGAGGAGGGCTTCATCGGGGGCAGGAAAGGGTACCAACTAAGGCCTGGCGTGATTAGCAGAGACGGCAGTTCTAGATACAGTCCCTGACTATGGGGAGGTGAGGTGCGTAGCGGTGCTTGTCTGGAGGTGGGGGCTGCCAATAGTCCATGTCTGAACCCTCCGGGCTGGCGGGAGATAAAGTGCAGCTGTAGGGGGAGGTGGAGTTGGAGGACGCCGAGGAAGACTCTGCGGGGCTGTTTGTGCAGCTCCACGTGGAGGCGGGCGAAGGGCTGTCTCCGCTGTTGCTCAAGGCGGCGCTAGTGCCTCCGGGGCTCAGCATGACTGCCTCCGAAAAGAGCGCCCCGGGCAGGCCGCCGCCCCCACAGTGGTCAGCCAGGCGCAGGGTCTCGGTGAGAGCCCATATGTAGTTGTGAGCGAAACGCAGGGTCTCGATCTTGGTGAGCTTGGCGTCCTCTGGGAATGTGGGGAGGACCTCACGCAGCGCGTCCAGCGCCGCGTTGAGATTGTGCATGCGGTTGCGCTCGCGGTTGTTGGCCTTCAGTCTACGGGTCTTCTTGATGCGCTGCACGGTCTCGGCCGTCTTGGCGCCACGAGAAACAGCCCTTGCCCTCGAAGGGCGCCGCTTGCACTCATGCACCACACCCAGCAGCCGCGCCGGCCGGCAGCCCTCGGCTCCTCCCGGCGAGCCGCCCAGCGCCGGGGGCCCGGCCTCTGCCCCAAGCTGCCGACGCGCTCCGCCCGCCGCGCCCAGCTCCTCCTCTTCCTCCTCGTCAGCGCTGGAAGATACAGGGCTCAGAGCCGCCGAGGCGGGAGAGGCCGAGGCAAGCAACACCAGCACGTCCTCCTCCTCCTTTAACTCCAAGGCCTCGGATTTGACGAACATCCTGGAGAAGAGAGCAGAGAGGGAGAAAGAACCAAACGGAGTGTGAATATAGCAGCAGAGGTAAGCTGTCACTGTTATCCGGACTTACTGCTGCGCGCCCGAGAAGACCCGCTCGGAATCGCGCCAAGGAGGAAAGTAAATTGGGGAGGAAACCCTGCCTGTGTTCTCCCAGCTCGCGGGCGCCCCTTGTTGTGACCCTATCGCCAGCCAACTGGGTTCCGAACTCTGACACGCCCTGACAGCTGTGTCCTCTCCCGGGAAGGGACTGCGACCGCGCGACAAAAGATTCGTCGCAAGCGAAGGGCGTTCGGATGTGGTGGGACGCCGTGCGGGAAACGCCCCTAAGTTGGAAGCCGCAGCGCGGGTACTTACTTGGTTCTCTCTCTAAACGTGCCTCGGCGTCGCTCTTTGGCGCGTGCTGCGATTCTCCGCGCAGCCGGGAGCTCAGCGCTGCTCCTTCTGCCGGCTTGGAGGCACCGGGCCTGGCGCTGCTGCGGCGCGGCTCCGCGGGGGACCTCTCTGACCGGCGACTTTGCCAAGAGCCCCGGCGGCCTCGGCGACCCGCCCGGGTCTCGTGTGTTGTGGTGATGGTGCGTGTCTGTCTTGTCAGTCAGTCCCTGGACGCGCAGCTCCTGGCACGCGACTCCCAGGCACTCCAGTTAAAGCGAAGCTGCTTGTGGTTCAGTGGCTGCGTGTCTGGCACACGACTCTCCTTAAAACCCCTTATATACCACCTAGAAAACAATCAGATCTGCCCCCGGGGCCCCCACCCCCCCAACCCTCAGCCGCAGCTTTCTCCTCCCCGCCCCTGTGCTGGCCCCCCTTCTCCCCCGCTTTTCCCTACCCGGCTTACTCTTTTCATTTCATTATCATCATTCATTTCTTTCTTTCTTCACCCACTTCCCCCCCTCCCGTGGCCCTGCCATCCATCCATCCTCCTCTTTCCATCGCCCCCCGCCTCTCTTTCCCCCCTTTATCTAATCAGCATAACACGGTTCTAAAGCTCCCGTTGGAGCTCGAGGCTGCGGTCGGACTGCTGGAGCGGCGGCATCGGCTCAAGCTGCGGCTGTTGTCGCCGTCGCTGCCCATTGTGATTGGTGGCTCGCGCTCGGCTGGAGCGTGCCGCTAATTTATTAATGAATGGAGGTCGCGAGGCGCAGCTGGCCAATCAGGGCGCCCCGGACTCCGGGAGGCCTGCGAGCCACGCGCACAGGAGCCCGCTCCCTTTCAGCGGCTCATTAGGGGCCGGGGCGCTGGGGGCGGGTGGGGAGACCAAGGCGACCGCCCGGGTCCCAGTCCTCGCGGCCGCACCCCACCCCCGTCCCGACGCGCACGCGCACGCACCGCAAGGCACCCGGCGCTGTCTGGCCTCTGAGCTCCCGGACGTCGGGATCCTAGAAATTAGTTAATAGGGGTCAGAATCCCAGGAAAAGTAGTAAGCCCTCTGCTGCAGCCAGACGTCTCTTGGCAAAGCTTCTTAGGAACGGTCTCAAATAGTAAAGTATTTCAAAACGCTTTCGTTTGGTTAAAGGAGGCATAGGGTATGGATGGCGAGCTGTGGTCACTTGGCGGGCAAGCATGCTTAAGTTCCAGACAAACTGACGTGGAAGGGTGAAGAGAGAGGATGTTGGAGGATTCATAGAGGCGTCTCCTGATAGGAAGATCGAGTAGAGGAGCAGTTGATGGACTTTTAGAGGAGGTGAAACTAAAAACACTCACTTATGAGAGCTAAAAGGGGCCTCCTCATTTTACGTGTGACACAGCACCATACAGGTTTTTGGTTTTCGGGGAAGGGTGGGGGGCGTTCGGGCTAACCCCCGTTTATGGTGGGGCGGGACCGCAAAGGGCTTCCTGCATAGGTGGCAGCGGGAGGAGCGGCCAACTTGTAGCTCGGCAGAGCGAATGGGCTGCGTTGACATTTCCATGACCTCTGCTCCGCGCTGGGGGGCGTTGTAGGGACATGGGGCCCGTCCTCCCGATTCTCCCGGCTTTTCAATAGGAAAAAAGAGCTGGAGGGCTACTGGACCTCGGAGGGAACTTGTTCTGAATTGCTCAACGGCCATCCCTCCCTCCCTCCCTCCCTCCTCCTCCTCCCCACCTCCTCCTCCTCACGCCCACCCTCTTGTCGGAGTGGCTGACTTCTTAGAACTAGGGCATCCAGAAGTGTGTGCTCGGCCGAGTGTTAGATGGTGCATGGGGAGCGGGAATGGATCTGGACTCCAGTAGATTGCAGAGGAGTTTCTTTTGCAGATTAAGTTTCAGCAAGGCTCCATAGGAATGTTAAGATTTGAGAAGTGGTGAGAGAAAAAGAATGTTGTCTGTGGTCTCATTCGGATTGTAGGAATTGGAAACAAGCTGTATTTCAGAGAAAGGGACAATGAAAGTGTTGGGCAGGGTTNCTCCCTCCCTCCTCCTCCTCCCCACCTCCTCCTCCTCCTCACGCCCACCCTCTTGTCGGAGTGGCTGACTTCTTAGAACTAGGGCATCCAGAAGTGTGTGCTCGGCCGAGTGTTAGATGGTGCATGGGGAGCGGGAATGGATCTGGACTCCAGTAGATTGCAGAGGAGTTTCTTTTGCAGATTAAGTTTCAGCAAGGCTCCATAGGAATGTTAAGATTTGAGAAGTGGTGAGAGAAAAAGAATGTTGTCTGTGGTCTCATTCGGATTGTAGGAATTGGAAACAAGCTGTATTTCAGAGAAAGGGACAATGAAAGTGTTGGGCAGGGTTCTAATTTGTTTAATGTTTCCTTCAGGGAGATAATGAGCAGGCTTGGAAGGCATAAAGTAAAGAAAATGAAAATTAGAATCTCATGAAAGGGACTGCTACCCGCTGCAGCTATCCAACCTCAGGCTTCTTTGTCTTGAAATAACTGCCACAGTTTTCACCTTGCTGGTTGATACTTGTGCTTTGCGTCTCTTCCCTTCACCCTCACTGTAAAAACAAATTCCCTAAACATAATGGCCTTATTTCCCTAGTTTCCTCCTCAGTTCTTTTAGAACAGCGTAATTTCATATGTAGACATGCAGACATTAAACAAGAAAGAAGGGAAATGTTTAGTCTTCAGAACGCAGCATCTGCCTGTCTCCCTCTTCTTTGGGTGTCTCTCTCTGTATCATGAATCTGCAGAATAAGAGCTTCATAAAAGAGTTTGTTCAAGAAAAAGATACATCAATAGTGAAAGAGACCAAAAGTGCTTACCATGGTTGATGCACACATTAGCATTATTTTATAGGATATGATCCCTGAGGCCAAATAACCAAACATTCTTTACAGTCCCCCTAAAACTCTCTAATGTCTAGTTAAAAATTGAAGGAACACCTGGGAGCAGATGAAGGATTTTTGTATTAATTTTGACAGAAATAGGATGAGAAAGCTAGGTTCTGAGGAAATGATCAACAGCTGCTAAAAACAAATACTGGAATGATGTATAGAATGGACTTTTGGACTTTGAGGGAGAGGGAGAGGGTGGGAAGATTTGGGAGAATGGCACTGAAACAGATATACTATCATGTAAGAAACAAATTGTCAGTCTATATTCAATACAGGATACAGAATGCTTGGGACTGGTGCACAGGGATGATCCAGAGAGTTGATATGGGGTGGGAGGTGGGAGGAGGGGTTCAAGATTGGGAACTCATGTACACCTGAGATGGAAAAAAATAAAAAATTAAAAAAAAAAAACAAACAAATACTGGAATGATCGGAGATATTATGGAGTGTCAGCTTTTACAGACCGACATCTCATGGCAGGAGTGGCCTGCAAAGAAAGACAAGCCAATAGGTTAATGTAATAGAAACAAAGGAAAGTTTACTTTAGTATCAGTAGAAACATACTTCTTTAGATAGGCCTTTAAATTTTTGGTCTGGCTAGGGAGTGCTGGGTTGATTTGATGATAAAATATATTAGGAGGGGGAAACAGAATCAGAATCCAATTAAGTGGAGGCTTAAAGGAAAACCTGATGAATTTTGTATAACTCCAAACACACACCAAGAACAAGCTGGTTTTAATGTTTAGTGATTTCTTTAGATGATATTTAAGACTGGATGTCTGATCCCTCAGTTTTTATGTTCTTCCAAGATTTTCTGTTTTTATGATGCACTGAAAGGGTACATGCTTTTCTTTGTCAAAACCCAAACTTTCTATACTGTCTATAAGAAGTTAATAATGAATATCTAAGAGTATCCTGTGCAGATATTTAGTAACAGTAAAATATTATTAGGGTAAATTGCACATTTCTGATTCTGGAAATTTCCAGGAAAGGAGATTCTTTCCAAAAAGAAAAAGTATGCAAAGAAACATAAGCTTGTGTACATATTCAAATGACAGAAATCAATCTTTAATCTATGTAGCCATAAAGATATCATGGAGTTTATGTAACTATTTTTAAAGTAAGGAATTTGTTGGCTATATGCAGTGAGTGCTTTGTGTTAGATTACTTGTGCAAAAGTAAACTTTTTTTTTAAATCACCCTCTATATTATCTTCCAGCTTCCCTGGTGGCTCAGTAGTTAAAAAAAAAATCTGCCTGAAATGCAGGAGACCTGGGTTCAATCCCTGGGGTGGCAAGATCCCCTGGCAAAGGAAATGGCAGCTCACTCCAGTATTCTTGCCTGAGAAATCCCACGGACAGAGGAGTCTGATGGGCTACAGTCCATGGGGCTGCAAAGAGCTGGACACGACTGAGTGACTAAACAATAACATTATCTTGGAATTTTAAGATTTTGGGTTCTGTTTTTGCTTTGTAGCCTTCAAGAAAAGCATCACTGTTCATAATATATCCGGAAATATTTCCTACTATGAAGATTATTGTTTTTTAAAAGAAAAGAAAATTAAGAACTATTAACACACTAGTGCAATTCAGAAGCCAGCCATTCACACTCAGTCGCAAACTTTTATTTGTTCCATATTTTGCTTGGTTTTGCTGAAAGTAAGCAATTTCGATTTGTATTCAGATTTCCAAAGACGCAGCTAGTGCCAGATATCCTTAGCCAGACCCTTCTAGCACTCTTTTAACTTAAATAAATTCAAGAGGCACTTGTGTGGTCTAAAAGATTGTCCAGATGAAACGAGGCTGAAATGTTATGCGAAGGGGGAGGGGAGCGCGTGAATAGCGTCAGTGAATTTGGTGACCGAGGGCCGCTCCTGTCCATTGCGTGAACTGTCCTAAGGGGTCAAACTGTTCATCTTCAGCCCCTCTTTCTGTGTGCAATCCCTGCTTTAAGAGAACAAAAGCTCAAAGCAGGCAGTTATCAAGAAATGGGAGCCCAATGATTTAAACTCATCCCCAAGCCTTAAAAAGAAAGGAGGCCCGAGAATGTGTAGGGAGAGAAAAGTGAAGCAAGGGGAGCAGCGAGGGGGGTGGAGACCTTTAGAAAGTCTTTGTTGTTTTTAAGAAGCTTGAACTTTGAGACGACCCAAGAGCCCTAAAGTTTAGAGTAGGTGTTGCTGTGGGGCCCATCCACACATCCCATCCACACTTCGACCTCACAAGTGGCCCAAGAGGACAAATGGTCGCCCCACCATACTTTTGCTGCTGCAGGTGAATATGTGTGTTGGGGGGGATGGGTGTGAAGATAGGTCCTTTTCCCAGAAAGAGCAAAAGTTGCCTCCCCAGCCAGCCTGTCCCCCAGTTCATAGTAAACCAACCGTCCTGCCTGCAAGGAAAGGGAGGGGCTCTGCTCTTCTAAAAATGACTAGATAATGCGTCTGCCTAGGATGGCTTTGTAGCCTAAATCTAATCCACCGGGTTAGCTTTCCGAAAGGCGGAAAGATGGAAAGAAAAAGTCAATCCTGAATAGCTTTAGTTATTTGCTGGGGACTAGAAACACTCCGGTTTCCAGAGTGGTTGAAGACCGAGTGGAAATGATTAGCCCCCTCTGTATACCCCACCCTTCCCCGCGGAGGGCTCTTCGCCACGCCAGAGTTCATTACTAGTGATGAGCAGATGGTGAAGCGCTGGGAGGCAGAGTGGGCTCGGATTTTTGGGGGGTCCCCTTCTGGGGAGGCAAGGAGGTCAAGAACAATAACAGTGTAAACTCATCACCCCCTCCCTCCCCGCCTTCTTACTGGACCCCTGTGCGGAATTCTGTCTCATCCTGGATCTCTCCCTCAGGTCCTGTGGGGGAGGGTTTGTCACTCTAGTCCTGCAGAGGTCGGAGCTAGGATGGCGCGCGGCAGCTTCAGTGCGCCAGCCCCACCCCCTTCCGTATTTGGGGATCGGCCAGGCGAATCTACAAGAGGAGGTGCAAGGCAGAGAAGGTCGTAACCCCCCTCTCTCGGGACCCTTATTCCCTTGCCCTAAACCCGTATAATGTGCTTTGGCGCCCCAAGCCAGCCATTCAGGGAATCCAGCTTGATGCACGAGGTCTTCTTGATGGTGTTGAAATCCACTCGGCAGGTGCTGAAAGGCTCCCTTCCTTTTGCGCCCTCTCTACCCTCTTCCCACCAGCTCCGGAGAGCCAGCACCCGGCAGGCTTCTCTGCACTCGGTAGGCGACCCGCTGCCCGAGTACTCCTTTTCTTTCCCACGAAGGAAAGAAGTCACTGTAGGAGATTTGACCAGTCTCCGCCAGCTTTCTGATTGTTTTCCTCAGGTAAGGGGAAAAGAACAGCCGGCGCTTGAATGGGGGGCTGGGGGCCCACTAGGGAGAGAAGCCCCCCTCACCCCTCTGTGCCTGCAAAAAGGGACATTGGCTATCCAGGGGAAAGTGCAAGAAAGAGAGCACTAATCGCTGAACCAGGAGACAAACACGATTACCAGCTCCGAGCCTTGAGTCAGAAAGTCTCATAGACTTTAAGATGTTAATCCTCGGCATAATCCTTCCTTTGGCGTGTAGGAATAGTGCAGCCACAAGAGTTGTTTTGTTATTTATATTGGCGTTTAATAAAACTCAGCCAGTGGTGAATGGGCTGCCCACTCTCCAATGGTAATTAATTCCCTATTTCAGTGACCCAATTGTCCTGGGACAGAGCTGTGAGCCCGTCCCGGTGCCCCGGTCCCTCTTTGTGCGGATACATGGCCCTCGTGCTTCAACAGCTATGGAAACTCATTCTTTTGATGTCATTCAAGGAGTTTTCCTTGGGCATCTTCTAAACTTCAAGGACCCTTTTCTTTCTCCGTTTCATGAAAAGCAGTGCGAGCTTGACCACCTCTGTAGAATTTAATGATTTGGTGAAAGAACTCTTTGGGGTTTGTGTAAGGAGTTAGACAGAGAGAAAGGAAATTTGGCAGCCTGCTCTCTCGCAGGGACAGTCCCAAACCTGAAAAACACAAAACTCATTCAAAGCAATGGAAAAAAGATCTGAAAGCTGATTTTCCCTCTCCTCTCCCACTAACGAAAAACGCAACCTCCCCAAACACTGAATTCTCTTCTGGAAATTATTGTTTGTTGATGATATAAATTAAAAAGGTCAGATTGGGATGAATAAATTCGAATCTTAAGCAGAGAAACTTCTTTAATTTGTTCCTTTGGACAATATCATCTTTCTACCTTAACGCACTCATTCAGTCATCCCTCCTTTATACATACACTGGCAACCAGTGTGTGCCAAGCACTGCACCAAGCCCTGGGAACAACGCCTGCACAAAATAGACACCATTCCTACCCCCATAGAGCTTACATTCAAATCGGTAGACAAAAAATGAAAAAGTTCACACATGTCAGAAAACCGTGTTAGGTAGACAATAAGACTGTAATGTAATACAGTGTCGGAAGAGAGCCAGGCTACGTTTTCTTTTCACGGATCCAAAAGGATACTTTAGGACACACAACATTTGGGGTCGACCCTAGCACCTGATTAATTCATCTTTTCTTTCTCCCCAAATTTCATTCCCTCCGCGAGGCGCGGACTCCGCATAGCAGACGAGCCGGCAGCTGCGGCCCGCGGGTCTTAGCCGCGCGACAGTGCAGTGGCCGGCACCCCTTTCCGCGCAGCCAGCCGCCCGGGCTCCAGGCCGGGAGGGGGCGGCCGCGGCGCTCCCGGCAGCGCTCCCTGCACAAGCAGCTCTTCTATGTCTTCATACGCACTTCCAAAAAAACTTTCGCAAGTCACAGAAACAATTCAGAATTCAACTAAGAAAATACAGAGTGAACCATATGGCCTGGGTGGCTCGAGTCGGCTGCATTTTACTCCAGACAAAGAAGGGATTGAGAGTTGAAGGAAAGGAGAAAAAAACCAACTTTCCGGCTGATGAAGCTGTTGTCTGGAGGCAATGATCCCAAATCTGAAGGCTTTATTCCGGCTCCGACGGAGACGTGATATGTCATACGATTAGCATCTTTCATATTTACAAGAGTGGTATGGGCTGCCAGTCTTGAGAGAAAGGCTAGAGAAAGAAGGGGGCATATGCTGAAACGGATTTAGCATTTGAAAGAGAGAAAGGAGATCGGATAAATACACTTAAACGAGGATTTCGTTTTACTCCTGTTGAGTTCTAATGGATTGTTGATTGAGATTTTAGGGGCCTGGAACCGAGGTGTCAGCAGTAATTTAAAGAAGGCATTCAGTCCTCCCGCGCCTCTTTTCTCCATTCCCCCCTCACCCCTCCCACCCTCTCTCATTTACGCCTTCAAGCAGTACCGGGGCGGGGAAGGCTTTTAAAACAAAACACAAAACAGGATCTCAAGCTCGGGCGCTGGCCGAGGGAGCCGGAAAGCGGCTGAGTTTGGAGGCGGCGCCCCCTACGCCCCACGGCGGCCTGGGGGTGGGGGGTGGGGGTGGCACCTGAACGTCTGCAGGTCTGGCCGCAGGTGCGGGGCCAATGCGCGCGCGACGAGGTCCTGGTGCCCTCTGGCGGGGTCCGCGGAGGAGCCTACACCGCGTGGGGCTGGGCGACGTCTCGCATTCCTCCTGGGATGCGCTCTGGGGCCTTCACCTGTGGCTCCGGTTACGAGCGCGTAGGCTCGGCCACTTCTAACCTTCAGGCTCAGAATTGTCGGTGGTGTGCTTCTGCGAGTCGAAAGAAACAGACGCGTAAGACACCTCCCCCGGTGGTTCTGAGGGCTGCCAAGTTTGAGAGGAGCAGGCCTGGGTCCCAAGACTTTTGTTGTGAGGATTTAGCTATTTAGCAGCTAGAAGTGAGGCCAAGACTCAGTACTTTGGGGGAAAGCCCTGGACTCCAGACTAGTAAAAGGACCTTTTATGTGCTTGCTGGGAAAATACTGTATCTATACGGATCAGTATTTCTCCTTCCACCTACAGCCATTTCCAGATTCATTCTCCAGACTGCTTGTCACTCCCCCGGTATTTTTTATTCTCTTCCGAATTGATGTTCAGTGCCCATTTTAGCTAGATGTCGGGTGTGTAAAATGTTGGGGAAGCGAGAGGCACCAAGAGCCGATGCCTTAGGCCTCATCCCCTGGATCCAGACACCCAAATTCCTATTTCCCCTCTGCTTCATCGCATTCCTGCTTCAGTTTGCTTGTCCTTAACTTTGTCAGGCAAAATTATACCTTGCCAAGTGTGTCCTGTGAATCTTTTGTGCTGTCCACATCTGCCAAGAGTAGAGATTGACTCATAATAAATACAATACTGCCACAATACCGAAATGTTATGCAGACTTTATGATCATATTTCTGATTGATATTTAGTTTTAAAGTTTTATTTTATTTTTTGGCTGTGCTGAATCCTCCTTGCTGCGCAGGCTTTTCTCTTGGGGCTGCGAGCTGGGGCTACCCTCTAGTTGTGGCGCCAGGACTTCTCCTGGTGGTGGCTTTTCTTGTTGCTGAGTATGGACTCTAGGTTGCAGGGCCTCAGTAGTTGTGGCTCCAGGGCTCTAGAGCACAGGCTCAATAGTTGCGGCTTACAGGCTTACTCTGCAGCACGTGGGATCTTCCTGGACCAGGGATCGAACCCATGTCTCCTGCGTTGGCAGACAGATTCTTTACCACTGAGCCCCCAGGGAAGCCTGGATGTTTAATTTTTTAAAATTTCTATATAACGCTTAGTGTGACCCCAATACATATGATATGTATCTCTGAATGATTGTAGGGAAATACAGACACATACATCCTGGACAAAAAAGTATTCATAGTGGCTATCTTTTTGTTATTGGTAATTTAAGTTTTCTCTTTTTGTGTTTTCTGAGTAAATTTTGGAACATTTATAATTAGAAATTGTTATTAAACAACAACAACACTGGCCTTCTGCAAAGTGCCTGTCTTTTCTACTCTTATTATTAAAGCTTGAGAGTAAATTTCAGATCAGAGATGTCTGAAGTAGGGGGAGTTATATCTTAGAACTTGCTCACAGTTATAGTTAAGGCCCTAGAAGTTGGACCCTTTGGGTTAACATGGGATATTGTAGGGCTGCCAAGGTAAAGAATCCTGGAAAAGGCTTCCCTGGTAAAGAATCTGCCTGCCAGTGCAAGAGATGCAAAGATTCAAGTTTGATCCCCAGGTCAGGACGATCCCCTGGAGCAGGAAATGGCAACCCCTCCAGTATTCTTGCCTGGAAAACTCCATGGACACAGAAACCTGGCAGGCTACAGTCCATCAGGTCACCAAGAGTAGGACAGGACTGAGCACAAACACAGGATATTATAACTTTTTTTTCCCCCACATTTAAAACGTGTTCTTGAACTATGATGGAAATGTTGTATAGAAGAGAAACATTCAGTGCTAATTAAAAAAACAATTTGGGGGGGAAGATAATTACTTTACAATATTGTGCTGATTTCTGCCCTACATCATAAGTCAGCCACAGGTATACATATGTCCCCTCCTTAAGCCCCCCTCCTATCTCCATCCCATCTTAGCCTCTAGGCCATCAAGACGCACTTGGGTAGAGCTCCCTGTGTCACATGGTAAATTCCCACTGGCTATTTTACATACGGTAATGTATGTATTTCCATACTGCTCTCTCAAAATTTAATTTTTGTTAACTCACAGTTCCTGGGGTTTCACAGAGAAAGAAAAGCTTCTCAATGCTATTATTTTCTCTATTCTGGGCAAATCACATCTAATTTTCCCAGAGAGAGGAGATCCCAGGGACTTGATAAATTTCTAAAGAAAGATTTTTTACCAGTGTCTCAAAGTAATAATTCTCTTATTTAATAATATTTGCTAACAGGAAATTACTTGTGTTTAATCTTTCTTAAATGTGTTTCTTGACCAATCCTCAGAGGTGATTAAAAACTTGCCTCCTCTGTTATTCTGTGCTTGAATATGCGGCATCTAAAGCTTCTATATATAAAATAATCAGGATCTGGAAAATGTTTAATTCTGAATTTTGCTTACCTATGCTTTTAGGTCTTAGGCTTTCTCTGTTGACAGAAACCATCTTTACCCCAAGGGAGGCTATTGTGAGTTTCTGTTTAACTCTGCATTTTTAAAGCAGCAATCACCACACTGAAACTATGTTGTATTATTGTCAGTGCATGAGACAGCAGGACTTGGAATAAGAGAAAGGAAGGGATTTGCAAGAGGATAATTTTGGCATTCTTCTCAGCAAATTCTCTTTTTCTCCGGGGTTTTTATTTTTGAGGATTTGAGAGTTCATTTTCTCTTGAAGGAAAAGAAAGAATAACCCCACAATGAAATATTGTGCAGAAAAATCAAGAGATATTTTCATGGTAAATGTTTACTAAGAAATTCTAAAAAAAAATGAAACAGGCTAGAAATAGAAACTAAAACTTTATGTCAATATTAACCCACACTTGAACTCTTGTTACTGCCTTAACTCGAATATAGCTTTTCCCTTTTAAAAAATTTCCCAGCCATAGAGAGTCTGTGTCACTAAAAATTAGAGGAAAGCACAGCTTTAATATTTCTGTGAACCTAGTGACCACTGCTCTTATACCAATTATTTGAGTTGTACTGGATTTGAGACCAACACTATTTCTCAGAAAACGAGTCATGGAGGCCCAAGGACATTGTTTTGGGGCTAAGTGCATTGTTCCTTAAGTTGCTGGCCACTCCCAAAGAATCACATGGTATTTTGGATTTTGTTCTGAGTCTTACTTTCATCCTCAGTCTCATGAAATTGGTATCAACAGTGCTCACTTCTCCCTGTGCTGATGCTTGAAAACAATCCCTTTGTTTGAAATAAGCTCATTATGAAGTAACATGGTATTAAAATAACAGCCTTTTCCTTTCCTCTTATCCCAAGTGTCTTTCTTTTCCTCACAAAATAGAGATGAAACAAAAATATGCTGTACAGAATTTTAAAATAATAATGAAAACATATGCAGACAGTCTAATCAGAAGTCAGTAATACATTCCTCGGTGCCATGCACATGGCCAGGAAAGAATACCTTGATGTGATCTCAATCACAATTAGCTGGCAGGTGGAAAGTTCTAATTCAGTATTTAAGAAGAAATAAACCTGTACCTATAGAACATACAGTGAATTTAATCATTGTAGGAAAGCCAAGGTCAAAATTGAGGTCAACAAGGCATGAGGACTCTCACCTTTTTCATTTCCTCCTCTTCATTCATTAATATGGATCAGATGGCATGTACTTCATGGCTGTGCCAAGGCCGTGCAGATCAGTACCAGTGCTCGTGGCAAAACTGTTTTTCAAAGGGAATTAGTGTGTTTTTCACTTCTTGGCTGCATTGGGTCTTCTTTGCTGCACTTGGGCTTTCTCTCATTGCGGTGGCTTCTCTTGTTGTGGAGCACAGGCTTTAGGTGCATGGGCTTCAGTAGTTACGGCTCGAAGGCTCTAGGCCTGGATTCAGTAGCTATGGTGCACAGGCTTAGTTGCTCCATGGCATGTGGAATGGAGCACATTCCCAGACCCAGGATCTAACCTGTGTACCCTGCATTGGCAGGCAGATCCTTAACCACTGGACTACCAGGGAAGTCCAAAACTGTCTTCTAAAGGAATGATTTCTTTTGCAGTTTTTTCTTCATTTAGTTTTTCCCTATATTTTTGGGTTGCAGCAAGTAGCCAAAGGAGGCAACATTTTCTGGAGTACTTTCCTAAAGGCTTATACGTGTGGCTGATACCTCATGAAAACTGGGGAAACAGGAACTATGTCTTGTGAAGGAAGCAGACCTACACTCAGCCTGTTGTTCAGTCGCTCAGTCCGTGTCCGACTCTTTGCAACCCCACGAACTGCAGCGCCAATAAAGCCTTTTTAATTTAAAAGCAAAAAAAAAAATTCAAAGGAATCTCCTAGAGTATAGAAAAAGTCAAAGATATAAACAGCAGTAAGGATAAGATACTTATTCTAGGAGTCCATCATCTGACTAATAGGAATTTCAGAAAGAACAGAGAAACTAGAGAAGATGAAATTATCTCAGAAGTGAAGAACTGGAGAACAGATTTAAAACAACAACAAAATTCATACAACAGAATATGCTCAAATTAAAAGGAATGAACTGCTGATCCGTGTAATAACAGGGATACACCTGAAAACATGCTGAGTAAAAAGACTCAAAAGAGTAGACACTGGTTCAATTTACATGAACTTTTAAGGCAGGCAGAACTGATCTATGGTGACAGAGTAGATTAGTGGTTACCTCACATGGGGGAGGGACTGATTGAATTCGTAGGATTTTTGCATATTAGAAAAATCATTTTGGTGGGAAGAGTGACTGGAAACAATGAGCTGAGGCGCTTATTAAGGACGTATAATTTCTGGGCCTATGGGACCTGTGAGATCAGTTATCATAAATGTATTGTGGCAACATCTGCACATTAGTATAATTTTCTCTCCAGCACCCTGCTGCCCAGGTGTAAGAAAATGGAAGAGGATGTTTGGACTAATCCTTGGAAGAACCTGCAGCAAAGAGGCAAGCCATCAGGACTGCTGAGAATGATTAAACACAATGGTGTCTTGACAGACAGGAAAAGGTAAAAGGAGGCTGGTAGAATAGTAAGGAGTCAGGAGATGAGAGATGTTGGTGGACCTGGCAAGCATGTGGAGGTGAAGTGAGGGTGAAGTTGTGGTCAGTGACATGTTGAAGTAATTTAGGTGATGACAAATCTCAGGCAATTTTTAAAAAGTATAGACAACATGGAATGAACTGTAAGATATGCCGTTTAGTGAAAAAGGCCAGGTACTGGAAGATATGTGTGGTAGTTGTTGTTTCTTGTTCAGTTGCCCAGTCGTGTCCGACTCTTGGCAACCCCGTGGACTGCAGCACGGTAGGCTACCATGTAAAAGGGGAGACCATTTATATGTACGGCCTTCCATGTTAGTTAACTGTCTCTTGAAGGAAATATGGTATCAGTTGACTCTGGAGATGAGAGCTAGGTAGCTGGGGACACAGGATGGAGGGAGACTTTTCACTCTCTCTCCTTCAGTTCCTCTTGAATATTGACCCCACGCATATGCTATTATCTATTAAAAATATATAAATAAAACTAAAAAAAAAAACAAGGTAAAGTCAATAGATATGCTATAATGAATACAAACAACACAAAATGAGGTCATCATACTTAGCATATGAAAGTCTCCTTCAAGTTATATATGCTTAGGTACATAAATGACCCAGTAGAAGATGGCAAGAGAAACATATCCTATTTGGTTTGTTTTGAAATATAGGAAAAAATGCTTAATAAGAAGGCAATCAAAAAAAGAAAAAGCAGATCACTTGATTATATTGTCTAAACACTTAGCATCGCCTGTGGTGGTGCTGATCCCAAATTATAAATGCAAAATAGCATTCTGAAGAGCCATTGGCACTAAAGTTATGTGTGTAGGTTCTTTGCAATATGCCATCTATTTTGTCCTTGACTCTTTATATTCAGTCAGCTTGCTTACAGAGTATGCCAGCGCATAAAGGCAAGTCACATACAATTTCTAGACTCAGTAATTACACTTTGCCTGATACCCTGACTCCGGTGATGTCACCATGTGGGTCCAGATTATCATTATGCATTCAAAACACTGGATAGGGCCCGTGATAGTTAAAAGGAGTCAAAGACCAGTAGGAGATGTCATGTGGTTTTACACATGCACACAACTGTGTTGAAAGACCTAGAATTTTTTCATGCCTCAGAATTTGTCAACCACGTATGCGTCTTCCTCACCAGGTATAGCCATCCCTCTTCTTATTTCTCACTGCCTTACTTGGTCCTCAGTGTCTGGCCTCAACCTCAAAACCCAAAGTGTGAAAGGCTGGTACTGACTATCATAAGAAACCTGAGGATACAGGGAACCTGAGCTCAGGTGTATCTGAGCTCCCAATACATCATGGCCTTGTTGGTTCTTGGTTTATTTAGAAGCATATATTCCAAAATTAGGCCCCCCAAAAGCCCAATTTTCTCACTTCCAGGATTCCACCCAGTTTCTCTATTAGGAGAGCTGTAGCTTGCCCCATATAGGGGTAGGGTGACATGTAACGGACTCACCTCTGCTTCATGCCTGGGCTGACAAACAAAACAAGTTGCACATGTCTGTTCCAGAATGAACCAGGCTGCTCTCCATGTAACACAGACCAGCCACAGAGTAGACGCTTAGTCAATGCACTGACTTCAGCGGAGCCGAAGAATCTGTTCTGTTCTAAGTGAAGTTGCTCAGTCGTGTCCGACTCTTAGCGACCCCATGGACTGCAGCCTACCAGGCTCCCCCGTCCCTGGGATTCTCCAGGCAAGGACACTGGAGTGGGTTGCCGTTTCCTTCTCCAATGCATGAAAGTGAGAAGTGAAAGGGAAGTTGCTCAGTTGTGTCCGACTCTTAGCAACCCCATGGACTGCAGCCTACCAGGCTCCTCCGTCCATGGGATTTTCCAGGCAAGAGTACTGGAGTAGGGTGCCATTGCCTTACTGCAAATCCATCTTCATTCAGCCAATAAAATCAATGGACTTGAAGGTTTTGTTTTAATAAGCAATTGTTACCTTAAAACTCACTTAGGAAGTCTTCTCCACTAATTCTTTAACCTGTGAGTTGACTGCTTCTTAATTTTTCATACACACACACACGTAGACCTTCATTTAATACATTAAGACCAGATTTGCTCAGTTAGTAAAACAGTAAAGAATAGCAATAATTAAGAGACTAATAGAAAAGTTTTTTAAAAATCAGCATAACTGGTGTTTTAGGATGAAAAGAATTCAAAGGCTTGCAGCCATATTTGGATTGTATTTTTCCTTTACTTTATAATCAAATCATACTAATATAAACCAAAAAACGCAACCTGAACTAAACATACATTTCACTCAAGACTAATTACAAAGCAGGCATTTCAAATCAGTGTTGAGCTAATGCTTTTAGAGCAATTATTTAATTTTCAGGGTCCAATATCTGTCGAGAAAATCACCAATTTCCATTTCATTCTTATTTAATATAAAAAAATCAAATTAGTATAAAGCTATTTCACAGCTGTCTTTAAATTAAACTGTAGTCAAGAAGAGCGTGAAGCATGTGGGGTTTGCTTTGGCATCTCCAAATCAAACATTCTTTTTGTCCAAATATTAAAGAACTATACCAATAGTTATGTTTTATCTTGAAATTTTAAGCTGGGCTTCATAATCTCAGCTTTTAACTTCTGATTTTTCACAAGTAACTCAAATATTAAAACATATATTTCTAAGGATAGGGGTTCACTGCAGAGTGGAGTAGAATATGAATCATAATTATTAGTTTTTCATTAACTTTTGATAATAAAAATCACCAGCTCAGTCACATTACCAGCTTTTTGTTGATAAATCAGTTTTTCTTCCATTATATCCAAACAGATCTTCTAGTAGCAAATGTAGACCTTCAAGAACTTCAAAGAAAAATCAACAATCCCATTTTTCTAGCAAAGTTTATTTACCAGGAAGGTATAGATTGTTCAAACAAATTATTAGTAAAGTGTTGCATATAAATTAACCAAGTTAACAGCAAATCAGTCTGGTTTAATCAGAGAGGATTGTAGAATCTTTGGTTCTAGTCTTTCCGTTTGATAGAGTGAGTGACTTACCACTCAGGCAGTACAGTGTAGTAGAAAAGCCTCAGTTGGATTGGTCTGGGTTCTAGCCCTGTCTTGTACTACTTATGGTCGATTAGATGGACCACTTCAATTTCTCTGTTGGCTTTATCATTTATAAAGTGGGGAAACTACTTGTTCTCCTCCCTAGGGATCAATGTGGTGTTTGTAAAAGAATCTTGGAAAAAACCTAACACATATACCCAAATGCCTGTATAAAGCAAAGGCAATTGATGAGTGGATTTCAGTCTAGAAATTGGATTGTTTCATTCTATGATGCACAGACTTTTTCATAAAGAAAAATTTAGAGAACATTCTTATTATTTTTTATGGCTGAGTCGTATTGATTATACAAATATCCCACATCTTCTTCATCCATTCATCTGCCAACAGGGACTTAGGTTGCTTCCATGTCTTGGCTTTTGCAAATAGTACTGCAGTGAATCCTGGGGTGCACGTATCCTTTGAACCATGGCTCTCTCTGGATATATGACCAGGAGTGGGACTGCAGGATCATGTGGTAACTCTATTTTTAGTTTTTTTCAGGAACCTCCATAGTGTTCTCCCTATGGTTGTACCAATATACATTCCCACCAACCATGTAGGATGTCCTTTTTCTCAACTTGCTCTCCAGCATTAATTATTTGTAGACTTTCTGATGATAGCCATCCTGACTGGTGTAAAGGGATAGCTCATTGTGGTTTAGATTTGCATTTTTCTAATAATAAGTGATGTTGAACATTTTTTCAAGTGTCTGTTGGCCATCTGTATGTCTTTTTTGGAGAAATCTATTTAGATCTTCTGCCCATTTTTTGATTAGGTTGTTTGTATTTTGGGTATTGAGCTATATGAGTTATCTGTATATTTCAGAGATTAATACCTTGTCAGTCGTATTGTCTGCAAATATTTTTTTCCCATCTGTAAGTTGTCTTTTTATTTTGTTCATGTTTTACTTTGCTGTGCAAAAAAGCTCTTATTTCTTCTCATTTGTTTGTTTTAATTTCCATTGCTCTAGCTGGTGGATCCAAAAAGACATTGCCACGATTTATGTCAAAGAGTGTTCTGCCTGTGTTTTCCTCTAGGAATTTTATAGTATCCAGTTTTACATTTAGGTCTTTAATTTACTTTGAGTATGTGATGTTAGAGAATGTTCTAATTTCATTCTTTTACATGTAGCTGTTGAGTTTTCCCAGCACCACTCACTGAAGAGACTCTCTTTTCTCCATTCTGTATTCTTTCCCTTTGTCTTAGGTTAATTGACCATAGGAGTATGGGTTTTATCTCTGGGATTTTTATCCTGTTCCATTGATCAATATATCTGTTTTTGTGCCAGTACGACATTGTTTTGATTCCTGTAGCTTTGTAGTATAGTCTGTAATCTGGGAGCCTGATTCCCCTAGCTGTTTTTCTTTCTTAAGATTGCTTTGACTATTTAGGGTCTTTTGTGTTTCCATACAAATTTTTAAAAAATGTTCTGTGAAAAATGCCATTGGTAATTTGATAGGAGTTGCATTGAATTTGTAGATTGCTTTGGGTAGTACAGTCATTTTGACAATATTAATTCTTCTAATCCAAGAACACAGTGTATCTTTCCATCTGCTTGTATCATCTTTGATTTTTTCATCTGCATCTTAGAGTTTTCAGAGTGCAGGACGTTGACCCAGAGGTCTCTTAAACTGTTGCAATTTCTTTCCATTCTTTTTATTCTGTTCCAGGGCAGTGACTTCCACCATTTTATCTTCCAGCTCACTTATCTGTTCTGCCTCGTCTATTCTGCTATTGTTTACTTCTAGTGTGATTCTCATTTCAGTTACTGTATTCTTCAACTCTGGTTGTTCTTTATATTTTCTGACTTTGTTAAAAACCTCCTGTAGCTTCTTGCTCTGTGCATCCATTCTCTTTCCCAGTTCTTGGAACATCTTCATGATTTATTACTCTGAGCTCTCTCAGGTAACTGCTTATCTCCGTCACTTGGTTGTTTGGGGGTTTTGTCTTGTTCCTTCATTTGTAAAATACTCCTTTGCCGTCTCATTTCGTCTGTTTATATCTGTATTTTTTATATGTGGAAGGTTAATTATGTTTCTCAACCTTGGATACGTGGCCATCTGTGGGGGATGTCCTGTGTGTCCTAGCAAGGGCCAGGGACCAGCTGGTCCCAGGGTAGGTCTGATCTGCATCTGCAGATTTAGTTCCACAGGCTGCAGGATCTTCGTTTTCTTACTTCTGGTTTCTGCCCACTAGTGGGTGAGGCTGGTCTGGAGGCTTGTGTAGGCTTCCTGATGGGAAGGGCTGGTGCCTGTCCACTGATGAGTAGAGCTGGGTCTTGGCCCTCTAGTGGACAGGGCCATGTCAGGGGATGTGTCTAGAGGTGGCTATGGGCTCAGGAAATCGTTAGGCAGCTTGACTGCTGATGGATGTGGCAGTATGCCTACCCTGTTTGAGGTTTGGCCTAAGATGTCCCAGCACTGGAGCCTACAGGCTGTTGGGTGGGGCCAGGTCTTGGTCGCCAAATGGCAGCCTCCAGGACAGTTCACATCACTGGATGCTCCCCAGTACCTCTTTCACTGGTGAGCTCCACAGTGCACCACAGCACCCCAGGAGACCCCCTAAGACTGGCAGGTAGATCTGGCCCAGACTCCTATGAAGTCACTACTTTTGCCTGGGGTCCTGGTGCACATGAGACTGTGTGTGCCCTCCAAGAGTGGAGCTCCTGCACTCAAGCCCTGCGAGACATCAAAACCAAATGCTCTAGAGACTCCTCCTTTTGATGCCAGACTCCCAGGCCTCATGTGAGATTCAGAACCCTCACTCCTGTGGAAGAACTTTTTAATATAATTGTTCTCCAGTTTGCGGCTTGCCCACCTGGAGTGTTTGGGATTTGATTATATCAAATAAAATCTTGTTGAGTTTCTTCATTATATCTTTGGATGCAGAATATTTTTTTGTTATTGCTAGGTTCCAGTCTTTTTATTGATGGTGGTTCAGCACTCAGTTGTGATTTTGGTGTGCTCATGAGAGAAGAGCTCAAAGTCCTTCTGTTCTGCCATCTTTTCACATCATGAAAATGTGGCTCCTTTGTTGTTCATATTATTGACATCATGTGGTGCTCAAGCTTGAATTCTCAAGAGAGCCTGGGAGTAAACTGGTCCATTAAGGTTACTCCTTTTCTTCCAGTTTTAAGACACACAATTCCAGGGTAGGATAGTAACTTCTGGCTCAGTGAGGCCTGTTTATAGTAACGACCGATCGCTAAAGGCTTCTCTCCACTCCTGTTTTCCCAGATGGTGATGCAGAGCTCAGCTGGGGCACGCAGCTGACCAGCCTGCAGGTGGCATCTCACCCACTATCTCCAGGCCTGGGTCTCTAACCTACTGAAGACACGAGGAGCTCACAGGAGTCTGCAGCAGGCAATGGGTGATTCTGGAGTGTCTCCTATCCAGTTGTGTATCACCTGGAACTCAAGTTACAGCTTTCATTTACATTTAAAGAGCACCTGCTATTGTAAACATTAACACATTGTAGACAAGGCTTGTAGAATTACAACTTTTGTTTGTTAGATTCATTTTCTCCCAAACAAAAGAGTTTCAGAGGTAGCCTGGGTCTTTTTTCATAGTGAAGTAATTCCAGTAAGCAATTTTCTGCTTTTTTTTTTTTTACTGTGCTGGCTCTATATTGTGGCATATTATTCCTATTGTGGCAATGTATTCCTATTGCAGCACACAGGCTCTAGAGCTTGCAGGCTCTCTAGGTGCAGTGCGGGCTTAGTTGCCCTGTGCAGTGTGGCATCTTAGTTCCATGACCAGGGATTGAACCCACGTCCCCTGCATTGGAAGGCAGATTCTCAACCATTGGACCACCATGGAAGTCCTGCATCTTTAAAATAAACATTGAGTGACTTGAGCCATGAGTTTGTAATTGGTAAAGACAAATATTTCATTGATATTAATTATAATCAAGCCCATGCTATTTTTCCATGAAGGATAAGTAAATGTTCCTTTGTTAATAATGGCTAAAAATCATACAAATGGTTTAACTTATATACATACATAAATATAGAATATAAGCATAGAAAAAAGACTGAAGCAATATGTCAGCAATTATCTCTGGGTAGGGAATCTCTAGATGCTTTTTATTTTTCATTGTGTACTTTTCTGAATTTTTCAAATTTTCTATAAGGGGAATGTATTCCTTTTATAATGGTTAAAATCCATTAAAATATATACCAGTAATTACTGTGCAAACAAATGCACAGAAAAAAGCCCAGAAGGAAATGAGCCAAAGGGAGTCTTTCATCCATTCTTTGTTCATCCAACAGATCGTTACTGAGCACCTACCTACTACTGCAAAGTCATGGCCAGTTTTGACCACCGCTATCTCTAGGAATGAAACTTTAGATACTTTCTTTTCTCTTTTGTTCTTCTTAAAAGTTTTATTGTGAAGGAATGTCCCTCATGGTCCAGTGGCTAAAACTCTGCATTCCCAATCTGGGGATGCGGCCCAGGTTCGATCCATGGTCAGGGAACTAGATCTCACATGCCGCAACTAAGACCCAGGACAACCAAATAAACAAATAGTTTTTTAATTTTTTTTTAATTTTTTAAATTTTTAATTTTTTATTTTTTCCATCTCAGGTGTACATGAGTTCCCAATCTTGAACCTCCCCCCACCTCCCACCCCAAACAAATAGTTTTTAAAGGAAGTTTTATTGTGAATATATTTTTACTTACAGAATGATAGGGCATTATATTTCTTAAGATTCTGATAGCACTGTAGTTCAGAAAGGAGCATGTCAGTATAACTGTGTAGATGCATTTTAAAAGATGAGTTTTTGAGATAATCACTTATTTTTGAAGTAACATCCCCATAAAAGCTTTTTCATACTCTTTGAAAAATTCATTTCTTTAGAAACAGAGCCATAATTTTCAGAAAGAATTTTTATTGGTGAGATTTTATAGTTCCTTCAGCATTTGCCTATATTAAGTAATTATACTTTTTATGAAGAACAGATTTTACTTATATTTAAATCTCCCCCCCCACCCAATTACAAGGGTTAGGGAGTAATAAAAACATACAAATGTATAGTATAAAATGAATTTGAACTTTACAAACTATACCATGTCTTTTTGTGAATAAGAGTTATCTGTCAATTTATCTTTTTCAGCCTTTTTCTTCTGTTTTTCTTCTGCTTGTTTTTCAAGATAATCTTTAAGGAGATGGTCCAGTTGTGGTTCATACTGGCTTGCATGTTGCAATCCACCTTCCCTCCCTTAAAAAGATACAAAACATGAGACAACTATATTTTACAGTGGTGTCCATTTCATCATTTCATTCATCACCCATAGTGGCAAATTCAGAGTAGTTCCTACCTGAAACACCCCAGGCACTAACACAAAAGTCAGTTTTAATTCAAAATACTTGAATTAAATACATTTTTGTTTTACCTTCACAGTGTTGGATCACACGCGCCCACAGTCGATTTTTCCTCAGACAGGCTAAATTTCCTACAATCAACAGATGCCTTCTTCCTCTGGTCAATGCAACATTCATTCTTTTTTCTGAATCAATAAATCCTACTTGTCTGGTCCTTACACAGGACAGAATAATGACCTCCTTTTCAGCTCCCTGAAAAGCATCTACTGTGGACACCTGCACAGCTTTCATGTTAGGATGGTCGAAGTCCACAGCACTGAGTAGATGACACAGCTACAGAGGAAAGATGACAAGAATCATGCAGTGCAGACAGTGTCTTCGTGAAGAACCTACACCTCTCCGCCTGCCCTTGGCAGCCATTCTCATTTAACTAGCAGTGGGTAACTTTCCTTTTGTTATTACTCACAGAGAGTTAGTTTCTGAAATGATAAGTAACTAGATGATAATATAAGGTGCCAAGCAAAATCAAAGTGATGATTTATCTGCTGCTGGGAACTCATCTGGATATGCTAATTTAGAGTTGATATACTAAAAGTAAATTAACATAAATTAAAACTAGTTAGAAGTAACTGGCTTGTGAGTAGATTAATATCTGGGATCTATCTTTGATTTAGTGATAAAATGTACCAATAGTGAAAGAACATTTTGGAAAACAGATTCAATCCCATCTGTCCCAAAACACAAAGCATACACCGTATTTCCTTCCCTCTAATTTGTTTATTTGCATTTTTGCCCCAACAGCTGTAAACGGAATTTAATTAAACCTTGTTAGGTTTACATCTAATTATATAGAAAAAAGCCACAGTCGACAAAAATCTAAATGTTGCTTTTTAATACCTTAAAGTCCTAAAAGCTTTTCTAGCACCAAACCAATACAACCTAAAGCACAATTAATGTAATATCAAATATTATAATACGAAATTATAATATTTAACAATGATAAGTATCATCATATGTGGTACGGACCTTGTACATCTGGGATTTGTATAATGTTATCACCCCAATCATGGAGCCCGCTATTCCACTCGCAATCAGTGATTGAATCAACTTGAGTGTAAAAGCAGCTTCTGCCACATTATGAAAGCTGTTACCTCTTTCAATCTGGAATAAGAAACAGAACCTAGATTATACTTCCCAGAAATGCTACAGAAGTCCAAGAAAATCATACAGACAACAACAATACAATTAAAACAGGAAACTAAACTGTGTTGACTCTTATCAACATTAATGTTATTTACCTGTTCCAGTCCTTTTACGTTATAGAAACACAGAGTTGGGAGCCATTCCAGTAAAGGGCTCCTCTCTGTTTCGGAAATGCCATTCACAAGATTTCCTTCATAAAACAGATCATTAGCAATAGCGCTGATTGTGGGGTGACAACGGTACTGAGTTCTCAACACAATTGGCTTGTGACCCTAAGAAATTTAAGTATAGAAAAATAAGGAATTAAAACACTTTTTTTTTCCTTGTGGGGGGAAAAAATCCACAATAACATTTTAAAATTTAAAACTACTGTCATATTGTGCTCTTAGTAAATAAATTACAACCATGATAAAATGGACCATAAATAAAAAGAACTTTAAAAATTTAATAAAAATATTTTCATAGTAAACTTAATATTAAAGTTATAAAACAAACAAATCTTAGACTAGTGAACTTGGCATCTAACATTCTACCTATGTGGAGTTGGCCTAACACTAAATTGAAAAGAAATCTTTAAAAACAAATCAGAAATTGTTGGTGATAACGCACTAACTTTCTTCCTTGGGTACAAGCTATTTTTCACTCCAAATCTTCAAACAAGTTTCCAATTTTGCTAACACGTCATAAATTAATTCCCATCTATTTCAGGGCTCTCCTGGTTCTTTATTTGCAAAATGTTCTATAATATTGTTTGAACATTTTGAAAAGTTACAAGGTACTCTGATAATATGTAATAAAATGCAGGGTTAGTGATCACATGGACAAAGCAGAAAAATATGGAAGGAAAAAAATCAATCCCCAAAACTCTTTTAGGGCATAAATTTATGGACAACCCATCAAATGGAAGAAAATATTTATAAATCATATATCTGATAAGGAATTAATATCCAAAATACATAAAGAACCCCTACAACTGAACAACAAAAACAACCCAATTCAAAAATAGGCAAAGGGCTTGAACAGGCATTTTTCCAAAGATAAGTGCATGAAAGATGCTCAACATCATTATACATTAGGGAAAACATGATGAGATACCGCTTCACACCTATTAAGACAGCTATTAATTTTTTTAATGAAAAATAACATTATAGTAAAGATGTGGAGAAATTAGAACTCTTGCACATTGCTGTTGGGANAGCTGTAAACGGAATTTAATTAAACCTTGTTAGGTTTACATCTAATTATATAGAAAAAAGCCACAGTCGACAAAAATCTAAATGTTGCTTTTTAATACCTTAAAGTCCTAAAAGCTTTTCTAGCACCAAACCAATACAACCTAAAGCACAATTAATGTAATATCAAATATTATAATACGAAATTATAATATTTAACAATGATAAGTATCATCATATGTGGTACGGACCTTGTACATCTGGGATTTGTATAATGTTATCACCCCAATCATGGAGCCCGCTATTCCACTCGCAATCAGTGATTGAATCAACTTGAGTGTAAAAGCAGCTTCTGCCACATTATGAAAGCTGTTACCTCTTTCAATCTGGAATAAGAAACAGAACCTAGATTATACTTCCCAGAAATGCTACAGAAGTCCAAGAAAATCATACAGACAACAACAATACAATTAAAACAGGAAACTAAACTGTGTTGACTCTTATCAACATTAATGTTATTTACCTGTTCCAGTCCTTTTACGTTATAGAAACACAGAGTTGGGAGCCATTCCAGTAAAGGGCTCCTCTCTGTTTCGGAAATGCCATTCACAAGATTTCCTTCATAAAACAGATCATTAGCAATAGCGCTGATTGTGGGGTGACAACGGTACTGAGTTCTCAACACAATTGGCTTGTGACCCTAAGAAATTTAAGTATAGAAAAATAAGGAATTAAAACACTTTTTTTTTCCTTGTGGGGGGAAAAAATCCACAATAACATTTTAAAATTTAAAACTACTGTCATATTGTGCTCTTAGTAAATAAATTACAACCATGATAAAATGGACTATAAATAAAAAGAACTTTAAAAATTTAATAAAAATATTTTCATAGTAAACTTAATATTAAAGTTATAAAACAAACAAATCTTAGACTAGTGAACTTGGCATCTAACATTCTACCTATGTGGAGTTGGCCTAACACTAAATTGAAAAGAAATCTTTAAAAACAAATCAGAAATTGTTGGTGATAACGCACTAACTTTCTTCCTTGGGTACAAGCTATTTTTCACTCCAAATCTTCAAACAAGTTTCCAATTTTGCTAACACGTCATAAATTAATTCCCATCTATTTCAGGGCTCTCCTGGTTCTTTATTTGCAAAATGTTCTATAATATTGTTTGAACATTTTGAAAAGTTACAAGGTACTCTGATAATATGTAATAAAATGCAGGGTTAGTGATCACATGGACAAAGCAGAAAAATATGGAAGGAAAAAAATCAATCCCCAAAACTCTTTTAGGGCATAAATTTATGGACAACCCATCAAATGGAAGAAAATATTTATAAATCATATATCTGATAAGGAATTAATATCCAAAATACATAAAGAACCCCTACAACTGAACAACAAAAACAACCCAATTCAAAAATAGGCAAAGGGCTTGAACAGGCATTTTTCCAAAGATAAGTGCATGAAAGATGCTCAACATCATTATACATTAGGGAAAACATGATGAGATACCGCTTCACACCTATTAAGACAGCTATTAATTTTTTTAATGAAAAATAACATTATAGTAAAGATGTGGAGAAATTAGAACTCTTGCACATTGCTGTTGGGAATGTACAATGGTACAGCTGCTATGGAAAACAGTTTGACAGTCTCTCAAAACATGGATATAGAAATAGCAGCAGACCCGCAGTTGCACTTGAGCTCTACAACAGTGAACAGGGATAAGAGAAACGTTATAGACTGTTTTTATTCTATAGCACAATCAATATACTTGCTATCCACGACTAAAATTCACAGGGGAAAGATTCATTTTATTGTTAGGTTATTAGTGTTCTCCTTTTCTTTAAGATGAGTACTTTCTAAATGACTCCAACTAAAATAATTTTAGGGCAAGGACCTGGTCTTGCCCTAAATATATTTTATTTTCTATCCACCTACACAGTGTATAATCAATAAATGATAACTCTGTATGAATTTAGAAGTAGTACCATTAAGCACAGTCGGTCAAAAAGAGTTTGTTCCAGTCCATTTTCATGAGCTGCATCAGAACCCTGAATAGTAGGAGGAAGCTGTTTGGGATCTCCAACAAGTATCAGCTTTTCACACTCAAACCTAAAAATAAATTCTAAAAATTAATCTAAGCAATGAGAAAAATATGCATTAGTATCATTTGTTGCACTGTTTTCTAAAATGTATTTCAAAGAATCTGAATATCATAAAGTGTACTGAGAACATACAAGGCTCAACAGTGCTACTGCTGCTGCTGCTGCTAAGTCGCTACAGTCGTGTCTGACTCTGTGCGACCCCATAGACGGCAGCCCACCAGGCTCCCCCGTCCCTGGGATTCTCCAGGCAAGAACACTGGAGTGGCTTGCCATTTCCTTCTCTAATGCATGAAAGTGAAAAGTGAAAGTGAAGTCGCTCAATTGTGTCTGACTCTTCACGACCCCATGGACTGTAGCCTACTGGGCTCCTCCGTCCATGGGATTTTCCAGGCAAGAGTACTGGAGTGGGGTGCCATTGCCTTCTAACAGTGCTACTAGGTGTATTCAAAGGCTTTAAAAAGTTATGCTTAAGTAAAGAATCCTCTACATTACTTTTTTTCCACAAAAAACCTATTAAGTGTCCCCTGCCTTGGCAAGGAATCAGTATTTCACAGAACACACTTTGACAATGATTTTTAGAATCTATAAACTTAAGACTTATAAACTTTCTTAGAAGTCACTTAGCTTAAACTTTTGTTTTAGAGATGAAGCCTATTAGGTTCTCAAAGGTTAAATGTCTTTTTAAATAGGAGTAATATATAGCAGCGGAAAATCCAAATTTTGTAGAAAAACCTATATCCAAGTTTTAGCTCTATTATATTCTATGGACACAGCAAGTTATTTAATCTCTACAGTGTCAGTATTTTTATCAGTAACCTTGATATAATAATACCTTGCAAGGATTATTGCTGTTGTAAGGATTCAAAAGCAGAGACATTACTTTGCCAACTAAGGTCCGTCTAGTAAGGCTATGGTTCTTCCTGTGGTCATGTATGGATGTAAGAGTTGGACTGTGAAGAAGGCTGAGCGCCGAAGAATTGATACTTTTGAACTGTGGTGTTGGAGAAGACTCTTGAAGGTCCCTTGGACTGCAAGGAGATCCAACCAGTCCATTCTGAAGGAGATCAGTCCTGGGTGTTCTTTGGAAGGAATGATGCTACAGCTGAAACTCCAGTACTTTGGCCACCTCATGCAAAGAGTCAACTCATTGGAAAAGACTCTGGTGCTGGGAGGGATTGGGGGCAGGAGGAGAAGGGGACGACCGAGGATAAGATGGCTGGATGGCATTACGGACTCAATGGACTTTAGTCTGAGTGAACTCCGGGAGTTGGTGATGGACAGGGAGGCCTGGCGTGCTGCGATTCATGGGGTCGCAGAGAGTCGGACAAGACTGAGCAACTGAACTGAACTGAATGTGTTTAGTATACAGTAGATGCTCCATAAATATTGCTCCTCTACCCTCTATGCAGGGCCTTACTCTCTCCATCCCTGGCTCCTGATTAGGGTGACAAACTGGTCCTGGTGCCCAGGACTGTCCCAGTTTAAACCCTGGAAGCCCCCCGATGCAGGAACCTCCCAAGTCTCAAGCAGAGCGTAACAGTTGATGCCCTCCTCCCTCATCCTTTACGCCTGGGAAAAAAGATCTGTAAATTCTCCAAAATAATTGTGTGCTTTATTTTGAAAGTGTCTGTTAATGTTACATCCCCATTTTTTTTTTAAGGGAAGAAACCCCATACTTTTGGTTATGATATGTAGAGATTTATTGCCATATATATTGCATCAAAACATATTAACATAAAAGTACTGGTGAAGTTAAAATCTTTCTTGTGTATTTTCAACACTTGTAAACTGGAAATCAGAAGATAAAATATTTACTATGAAGAAGGAAAAAGCAAAACAACAAAGAGGGACAGAACAAGGCCTAGGACTTGGGCCTATTAGTCTGGTCTAGTTTAGCACACCCTCCTCTACCTTTAGGATTCCTCAGAAAGAGACGCTTTAAAAGCAGTGTTTCAATGGGCTGAGACTGCTTAGAAGACTTCATAGTTTTCCTAAATTTTAGTAGATGAATTTTCATTTTCAACTTATTTTTCTTTATATATGTTATCTACTTTCATAGTCTAAAAACTATTTTCGAACCTAAACATTGGAATTATATCAAGGTACTCTTCAATAGAGTTAGGTTCTTAAACTGTGACTCAAGAGGCACCTTTAATCTGGTTAAGAGATCTGCAATGTTAGAACAGAATCCTAGCACTAGAACTTTCAAGGCTTTTACGAATTAGGTGATTCAGGTGTCTAAACTGTGATCTAACCAAATTTTGATATACGAACTCCTCCCCTCCTCAAATTTCCTTTCACATTCCTTTAAAGAATCAGTTTAGTATTTGCATTGCTAGGAATTTTCACAAAATTTTGGTAAGAGTTTGAACTGAGGAAATGTTTGAAATAACCGTATCATCCCAGAGTCTTTGGAAAAGAAGCTTTTAGGTTACCTTGCAATGGGAAGAAGAGAAGCCGGTTCTGTTATTTGACTACACTCATCCAGGACAACCACAGGGAATTTCAGGTCATTCATGCATGGGAACGGGCAGGCTGCACAGGTAACTCCGACTACTCGAACCTTCATTGTAATGAGAATGTTATTAACAACTATTAAACAAAGGAATATACTTACCAAAGAACTTGTAGGCTAAAACCATAAATGAGCTGCTGCTGCTAAGTCGCTTCAGTTGTATCTGACTCTGTGCAACCCCTTAGATGGCAGCCCACCAGGTTCCGCCATCCCTGGGATTCTCCAGGCAAGAACACTGGAGTGGGTTGCCATTTCCTTCTCCAATAAATGAGCTAGTCGTAATTTAATCACCACCAATCAGAAAACAGGCCACTTGACATCTACATTTTCATTATTCCCACATAAGGAATTCCTCTTAAAAGCATTTTATTTACGAACAAGTGACACCAATGAGCAATAGATTATAGTAACATATCAGTATGTTGGATAAGGATGTAAAATGAGTGTGTGTGTGTGCTAGTCACTCAGTCGTGTCCGACTCTTTGCGATCCCATGGACTGTAGCCCACCAGGCTCTTCTGTCAATGGAATTCTCCAGGCAAGAATACTGGAGTGGGTTGCCATTCTCTCCTCTAGGGGATCTTCCCAAGTCAGGGATCGAACCCTGGTCTCCTGCATTGCAGGCAGATTCTTTACCGTCTGAGCCACCAGAGAAGCCCAAGTAGGTTCACATAAATGACTAATTTGCACTAGCTGAGTGTAGTCAAACTAAGCCCTTCTGGATTTGGTTGGGGAAAAAGGAGGGAAGTTAAGTCCATACTTGGGATAATAAGCTAATCTGAAGCATCCTGAGGATGCCTAGAACGAAAACTTATTGTAGACATTATTATTTCCAATTTTCTCTCCTTTATTTACCATGAGAGTATTTATTACTCATCCACACCTTTTACTGTATGACTTTGCAGCGCTTCCCACCAGAGAAGCAGGTGAAGTGTATTTCCCAGCCGCACTGATGCTGGGCTGGGTCATATGACCCTGTTACAGCAAATGGAATGACAGCAGACATGCCATGAACAAAAGCTTTACATGTATCTAAATGATCCAGGCTGCCCTCCTGCACTTCTGCCATCTGTCAGTAGAGGGCCATCAGGCCACAGACAACTGTTCTCAGAATAAGAGATTTGACCTACACCAACTGACCATAGAATCATGAATCATAAGTTTGTTGTCTTCAGTTACTGACATTTTGTTTGCTAAGCAATGGTATTTCAGCAGTAGCTCACTGAAATGGTGCCAAGCACCTTGATTGTCCCAAACCTCTTGCAGAAAGTGACCCATGTCTACCCTGTCCAACAAGTCAACAACCCTCTTTTCTTCCACTCCCTTTTCTTCCCCCATGCTTTGTTTTATAGGAGAAAGCTACTGAAGACTTCCTTCCTCAAAGCTGATACCCTGTCTTGAGCCAGAACTTGACAAGGGCGATGATGCTACAGCCAGAGACCCTCTGTGTCCAATGTGGGCTCTCAATACCTGGGATCCATGGTCTGAGCCTCCCAGGTTCTTGGACAGATTTCAGACAGACCCTGAAGGGCTTGGTTTTCTAGGAAAGCATCAAAGATAAAATTCACTTGGATATTTTGCCCAGTGTCAATAAAATAAAATATGGATTGCATAGAGAGGCACACTTTAGTTGAATCTAAGCTATCATAGTTGGGTTTATTTATTTACTTAAGGGAAATAAAGAGGAATAATATTCTTCTCAATAGGAATAAAAATAATATAAATCGTATATATAAATTAAAGAAATAAACAACTGACGCTGTTTCCTCTCACCTGTTTCAGCAAGGTTTTATTGGTCCCCAGTTTATGCTGCTCAATACTTTTCCTCACACAGACTCTTTCCATAGGAGTCAAGTCTTCCTTCATGAGTGCATGTAGTTCTTTTAATTGTTCGTTTTCATTTTCTGAGCCAGCATACAAACTTAAAAAACAATTACATAAAAGAATACCTTTTTATTCTATTTTAGTAATAGCACAAAAAAGCAAAACACCAGAGTTCCTAAATTAACACCAAGAAAAAGGCTTTCTCTAGTCTTCTTCAAAAACCAAATTTAAGGTAAGAGTTATGTAAAATTATACTTCTGTGCACATTCTGTGACTTTTGGAATTTGGCATTCTTACCTGTAAGGTAAAACTGGCTTGGCAATCTTTCTGACGCTCCCAACTCTGACAAACTTTTCAAATCCAAGACTAAGAAGCCTTTAAAGAAAACAGGGTGAAACAGATTTACAATTTAGAAAACAGAATCTAAAACAAACTTTCATATAATATACACATTATTAAAATAACTTTGTATAACAATATATTTTATAGTTACGTAGTTTAATGTGAAATGCCTAAACTCAAAGGCAATGTAGCTGAAAAACTTTTTATAAAATGTGTTTCAGAGAATTTAAAAAAATATGTATTATGTTGAGGGCTCATGAAATGTTCATAAAATACTGATGTTAGAATCTGTCACAAATAAAATTGCCCTAGGGACTCCCTGACAATCTACTGATCAAGACTTTGTTCTCTCACTGCTGTGGCCCAGTTCCATCCCTGGTTGAAGAATTATAGAGGATCCTACAAGCCGCATGGCATGGCCAAAAAATACCCCACAAAAATAAACAAAAAAGACAAAACTGCCCTAAAGACATCGTGGAAAGCAATAGCTACCATATATTTAACATCAAGATTTAGTGGGAAGAGTGTTAGCCTCTTTATATACCTTGCCTTGATAATACCCCTTACAGCTCTGCACGACATCTCATCTTAGAGATGAGGAACTGAAACTCAGAGCTCTAAGTCAGGTATTTTGCCAAGTCAGGCCACATGGCTAATAAGTGAGGCAATCATGAATCAAACCTGGGCAAGTCTGTCTATCTCCAAAAGATATGGGTGACTGTTCTTCCACATCTGTGACCCCCCTAGTAAGGGCTTTGTGCAGCAGCAGCCCTCTCCCTTCCTTCTTACGTATCTTACCGCTTCTGCTTTACATGAGGAACAGAGGAGGGACTGACTTATTGAACATCCAGACTTCTGAAACATCTATCACCTCAAATGGGGGATAAAGGACTGGAAAACCAAAGAAACTATGGCTCTCCAAACATCGTTTTCCTAGATGATCTTGAAGCAATTTGTTTAATGTCAATCAATACATGAACAGACTTCAGGTTTTCCATTTTTTAAGTTTTTATCTTGGATAGTAGCTATTTTTCAGTCTGAAAAACTAGTTTATATATATATTTTCAATATAAGTGTGTTAATTCTATGAGAACAGTGTAGTACCTTCATCATATCATGGAGCAAAAAATATTTTATTTCTTCTCAAGAAATTCTTCATCTTACTCTGTCCATTGCAGTTGAAATGCATTATCCAAGTACACAGCTAAATGTCAGTTCAGTGTGAAGAAATGTCTGGGTCCAGCTTACACGCAGTTGGGATAGACACAGATCCTAACTGCAGTCCACATTCCTCAGGCCCTCATCAGAGGCTTAAGCATTAAAGAATCTCTTCTATGTTTTTTGTTACCTTTCATAGTCAGTCCTCACTCTTCTAGCTTCTTGATTTTTCTCTTCTAAACAGATCAGAGTTAAATTTTTATCTCAAGCTAAGCAATTTAAAGTTCTTTCTAGTTTGTCCTCAAGTAACTGCTCATTATCCTGAGTCAAAAAATATCCTCAGCCACTGTTTTAGATTACTTACAATAGTGCACACAGGTAGAACTTGCCTAGAGGGCAATCTTACAAAGTATATCAAGAAGCTTTAAAATGTTCACATCTTTTGTTCAAGGCCTAGGTTTGTCCTCAGAAAAGAATAAGAAATGGAGACAAAGATTTATGTTTAAGGATCTTGGTTACAATATTAATTATAATAGCAAAAGCTTGGAAAGACCTTACTGATCAAAAATTGTTTATAGTACAAAAATTATTTATAGATCAAAAATCATGGCATATAATAGAGCTATGGGGAGGGAGGTGGGTGGGGGGTTCAAGATGGGGAACACATGTACGCCCGTGGCAGATTCATGTTGATGTGTGGCAGAACCAATACAATATTGTAAAGTAATTAGCCTCCAATTAAAATAAATAAATTTAAATTTAAAAAAAAGAGCTATGAAAATTTTGGTTTCTAAGATTTAATACTATAAATAAATAATCTTTGAGTAAAAAAAAAAAGGACACAAAACAAACAGTATATACTATTGAAAACTAAGTCTGGAAAACAAAATGAATGTGTGTATATGTATTGAAAGTCTGTAAAGAATGTAATAAAATGTTAGGTCTGCATATTTTCTGCTATACCCATCACCTAATGCAATTATAAAAGTTAATTTTTTAAAAAGCTATACTTATAAATAATGGATTATTTCTCCTAATCAAACTTTATCATTTATGTTGAAATTCAGATCATTAAACATTGGAATACTGG
The DNA here is from genome assembly GCA_006410615.1 of Neotragus moschatus. Lineage (NCBI taxonomy): Eukaryota > Metazoa > Chordata > Mammalia > Artiodactyla > Bovidae > Neotragus > Neotragus moschatus. The sequence goes on along the minus strand of SJYA01000926.1, from coordinate 109,312 downwards.
TAAAACATTATGTAATACCTTCTTTGCACTTTTAAAAAATGTTACACAAAAAAATTTTACCCTGTATAACAGATTGCACTATTGCTTCCATGGAACAGCAAGAGGCTAACCTTTTAGTTTGTAAGTAGGAAAAAAGATCAAGCTTCCCTGGTGGCTCAGTAGTAAAGAATCTGCCTGCCAATGCAGGAGACATGGGTTTAATCCCTGGGTTAAACCCCTGGAAGAATGGATCGGGAAGATCCTCTGGAGAAGGAAATGGCAACCCATTCCAGTATTCTTGCCTGGAAAATCCCACAGACAGAGGAGCCTGGTGGGCTACAGTCCATGGGGCCATAAAGAGTTGGATATGATTTAGTAACTAAACAACAGCAACAAGGAAAAAAATCACATACAAAACCTGATGATTTTGGCATGGGATGGGATAAAGGTAAAACTAAAGGTGGATCCCTCTTATTGAAACCAAAACATAATGTAATCAAACTGTTAGCTATTTTACTATTATGTGTTCATACAGGAAGGTAGACGAGAGAACAACCTGTAACTTGGTTCTGCAATTTTAGCCTACTTTCAAAGTAGCCAAGGACTTTTACTCATGGCATAGGAAGCAGCACGAGCACTAACATATCTACAGTGGTTTCCTGGGGTCCACAAGTCATATGAAGAGACACAGAGAATGCAGACAGACGCCTGCACTGCAGTGGACTGAGCTGTAGAAAGAAACACTGAGCGTGGACATCCACTGTTTTTGTAACAAGAAATCAGCAACTCTGCTGTTGGTCCTGAAGGGAGATATGACATCATCAGTCAAGGTTGCTTACTGCAAACACAACCGGGAAAAGTGTGTTGGGTTAGAGTGGTCAGGGCATGCATGATGGATTGCCTCCCCCAACAACATATGTCCTTGGCTAGATTTTTACATGAGTACCCCATCCTGTGTCAAAACTGTTAGGTTTCGTATGTATTTTATCCTACTTACAAACTATTAAGTCAGCCTCTTCCTGTTTCATGAACTCTGGTTCTTGAGTCAAGAGACAAAGGCCTTGCCTGTTTGGCATGCCCAGCACAAATGTGCATGGACATTCAGGGCCCATGGTAGACTGCCTCTCAACAACAACCTAAAACATCAGGCACTTAAATACACCTGTTCCTACCTACCCAAGAAGCACTCTATCAACAGCTACATTAGTAGAAGAAGAAATTAGAAGTTTCCATGGTCTTGCATTTCCAACTGTAAGAGCTTCACATTTTTCAAATAGCTGCACAAAAAACAAAATCACCACGGCCAGCAAGTAACTCTTTCCTGCTCCGAAAACGCCTAATTATTTTGAAGGGGGGAAGAAAAGTAAAGGCAATATTGTAAATAAATTTCTGAAAAGCACAAGAAATATCTCATCCATCTATCTCCCTCTCGCCTTCATTTAATTAATTTATTTAAAAATATTGTGTGCCCACCATGTGTTTAATTAGCACAAGGAGTAAATGCATAGATAATCAAAAGACTTTCACATTTAACGAGACCACTGTCTACTTAGGAAGATAGACAAGTAAAGAACAATGATAAAACAATACGGTTAAATAACATCTCTCTTTCCTTTCGTGGAGATGGGAATGCTTCCTAAAAATAAAAAGAATAGGAGAACTAAGTCTTCCAGGGTAAGATATCCCAACTCTTAAGGAAAGGAACATTCCAGGCAGAGATGTGACAAAGCATGAAGCCGGTATGTATTTCTGCATGGCCTGTAGCAAAAAGGCAAGAGAGGAGGCAGTCTGACAAAGAAGACAAGGGGATAAATCACAAAGAGTTTTGCTTGCTAAGGCTAAGAGTTTGAATTATATTTTAAAGGCCAGTGAAAATCAATGAAGAATTTTAAGCAATGGAACTGACTTAATGAGATTTTTTTTTAAAGAAAAACTACTTGAGTGAAGCCTGGCTTGTTGCAGTTCATGGAGTTGCAGAGTTGGACACAACTTAGCGACTGAACAACAACTTGAGTGAAAATATGAAGAAAGGAAAAACTAAAGATAGGTCAATTAGAAAGCTGTGTGACATCATAACTAATACACGCTAACTTTACTAAGTGCCTCCCATGTGCCAGGTGCCATTCTGAGCTCTTTATCTATGTTAACATTTGATCCCCCAAACCTATGAGACAGATGCAATTATCAAACTTTATTTTACAGAGGAGGGAACTAAAGCTAAGAGAGCCCACACTCTCACTAGGCGATATGGAGGTATGTTAAAGGCCTGGATTGAGTGGGTACAAATGAGTGGGAGAGAATAGCAAATATGAAATGAAAATGAAATATCAATATGAAAAATAGGAGGAAACTAGAAGGGACATCTCAGTGACTGATCTAATGGGGGGGAAGAAACAGTAAGAGAGAGGGAGGAGGGTTAAGAGAAAATCACTTAATCTACAGAGAAAGATACTAAAGGGGATTCAGGTCTGAAAAAATCTATTGAGTTATTCTGGACTCTTGTTTGACTAGGAAATTACAAAAGTGCAGACTGAGTGACACAAGCTTCTCTAACAACGTATTTACTATTAGAACTGTTTTCTTTCCTGCTGCTCACCGTGTATGATCGTGATAGGGAGGGTCTGAATTGCCAGTTCCTTTGCTTCTTCAACACTCTGGCGTGATGCCATCATTTGCGCTATCTGCATTAGAGCTGCGGCTTGATCTTTGTTTAACTTGTGCGTCTCAATTAACTCACTGGCCAACTTCAATGTTGCTTCTATACTGAGTAGTTCAAATTTTGTGTTGATATTTGAGAAGGCTGGCGGGATAAACTTCCTCTTATTGACTCTCTTGTTGCTCGCTGTAGTTGATGAAGACCTAGTAAAAAGGCAGCGTGACAAAGACTGTTTTAAATGAAAGGCTTTTGAAACAGGTAAGTAAACCTATTTGTAACTTAACCTTCACCTTATAAGCACCACAGAGAATATTATTTTTGGAGATACAAATGAACATATACCCCAGTTTGGAGGAGGGTGGATGAAAACAGAACATTTGTTGAAAACCTACTATATGCTGGCATTATGCTAAGCATTTTATGTTACTTGATGTAATCTTCACAACAATACTAAGTAGTTAATTATCCCATATAGAGATATATAAATATTAACTTTTTATTCCCCCAAAAGCACACAGTTAATAAGTGGTATGCTGACTTTAAAGCCCATGTTCTATTAAACAAAACCAACTAAGACAATTAATATAGCTTCCATTTAAGGTAAAATAGAAATAAACTGGCTTTATTTCTATTAAGACTGAATTTAAAAAAAAAGACTGAATTCATTTCAAAGTAGATAAATGACATAATGGATAAGGATATTTACTTTTTTACCTAGGACTTCATTATGGTGAAAAAAATGAAATACCACAAGTTAGATCATAACATTCCAAATTAGAATGCAGACTTTTTCTATCACTTTATAGTGAATTAATATGTCACTAACAATTTTTTAAAGAAAGGGACAAGTGGTTAAGAAATTAAAAATGAAGATACAGATTATGTCAAGATCAGTATCAATACATATACTATATTAAAGCTGTAAAATGTTACATAATTCTAAATGTTTAATAATTTGCAACATAAAAGTATAGATAAATAAAAAAATAAAAACACTCAAAAGATCCTTAAGAAATTATCCCTTAAAAAAGGAAAAATATCTGCAGTAACCCCTGTTAGCCCCAACCACAATAAATAAATAAACAGATGAATTGTTGGGAAATGATGTGTACCTCCCCTTTCTAACTACTAATCAACAAGAACCCCGTAATCCCTGAAAGAAAATTAACACTTCATTGGCAAAAATTTATGTAATGTACTTTTACTCCATTTTCATACTCATGATTAGTCACCATTTTTGAAGACCAATGACCCAAAGGTAAACACTGACTTACATTGCTATCAGGTACTGTGTTAGAGGTAGAGTAGCTGGATTAAAGTGGTCCCGAATATTTTTTAAAGTGGTCAGCTCTGTGCTGGCATTACAAACCAATATGGCGTGGACCACTGCTATAGACAGAATACAAAAAATGAACATTTAATGTAAACAAATGGACAAACAAATTTTTTTTTAACTATTAAATGTCCATATAACTTAGTTATATGGATTAGTCACAACATAAAATAAACTCTTAAGTATATGCAAAGGTCCTTTTATCCATTAAACCAGTATACTACCTGCTCATTCATACTTTATAAACTGCATAACATGTCAAATTTGGACTTCCATATATCAGTTAATGAAACAAGAACAACTGTTTTCAGTTAGGGCATGGTAACACTGCTTAACAGCTGGCAGTTCCATTTAATCAGCATACCACATTGTACTGTATAGTAGCGTGTGTGTACTTTGAACAGTTTTTCTCCTCAGTTATTTTATAGAAATATAAGGAAAGCAGAAAATTAGAATGCTGTTTATTGGTGAGGAAACAACTGCAACAAATATGAAAATATGCATTCGAAAAATGACAAGTGTTCACTTAATTAGGCTCTAGGTTTATTCAGTTCTAAAGGGAAAAAAAAATCAACTTTAAAAAGTCTATGAAATGGGTCATTAAATACCATGTCTTAATTAGTTATGGATCAAATTCAACCATCAGAAATTATTCCAGAGATAAAATGTATAGAGAAGTAACAGATTCATAGACTTGGACAGGGATTCAGCTTACCAGGTTGGAAAGATCCCCTGGAGAAGGGAAAGGCTACCCATTCCAGTATTCTGGCCTCAAGAATTCTATATATAGTCCATGGGTTCACAAAGAATCAGACACAATTGAGTGACCTTCACTTTCACTGAGCTTACTAAAGCTTTCTTTATTAAAAACTAATAATAATTTAAAAAATAAATAAGGCTCATACCCTATTGTGTTATTAAGAATTTCTTCGGACCTCCTTGGCAATCTAGAGGTTAAGACTCCATGCTCCTAATACAGGGGGCACAGGTTGATTCCTGGTTAGGGAACTAAGATCCTGCATGCCACACAACAGGCCAAAATGAAAAAAGAATTTCTAAAGGCAGATAAAATAGCCTTAAAATGAAAATCGTCATATCCAACTGCTCACAAAATCTCTTGTAAAATCTACAAGACCTTCTCAATATAAAAATGGTTTATTAAATGTATACTACTAGAATAAACCAAGAGAATTAAATAAATCAAGAACTAGAACTTGTAAGAAATTAAGAAAATTCTTATTTATATTTTTAGAAATCAAGTATATACCATGTAAAATTCAACTAATAACAGAACACTTAAGTGAAAGGTCAAGATTTTACTGTACTGTTGTTAGTGCTCTGGGACTTAAGCTATAGAAATATTCTGTATACACACTTTTAGGAACATCGTATACAGTAATGGGAAGAAGTGAGAGTGAAAGTAGCCCAGCTGTGTCTGACTCTTTGCGACTCCCCACTGTCTGACTCTATATGATCCATGGAATTCTCTAGGCCAGAACACTGGAGTGGGTAGCCTTTCCCTTCTCCAGTGGATCTTCCCAACCCAGGAATCGAACTGGGGTCTCCTGCACTGCAGGTGGATTCTTTACCAACTGAGCTATTAGGGAAGCCCAATAGGAAGTAGAGGCAGCTGGTTTTTGTTGGCTTTTTTATTGCTACCAACCCATCTGCCTCCACCGGCCTCATGCATGTGTGCTCAGTGGTGTAACCCCATGGACTGCAGCCCACCAGGTTTTTCTGTCCATGGACTTTTCCAGGCAAGAATACTGGAGTGGGTTGCCGTTTCCTATTCCTTTTTTGTTGCCTTCAATCAAATAATCCCACACAAAGTTAGCAGGCTTGTTTATAGTGCATCACATGTTTTTCATTCTTTTTTAATACAAAGTAATCGGTCATAGTAATACTTACTGTTAGTGGGCCAGTTTGAAGGGAAATAACCTTTCAAAGGTAGAAGCTCTACCTCATTGATAGATGATGGTCCAAAGAAAGTACTACATGCAATAAAAGTATCCAATTCAAAGTCTAGGGTTTTTGAAACCACCCAAAGATCATCTGAAAAGACAAACACATTTACAGGTCTCAGAACAATGCTCAATCCAAAGCTACCTCGGATTTTCTTTGATGCTTAGTCCTACACTGTTTTTCAAAAAACAAATATGGTTATTATAATTGACGTGATTCCACCCAAACAGAGAGCTGAACTCGCAACATTTCATTTCCATGATTTTAACTCAATTTTATGCTTTTAAAGTTACTTCATAATTATTTTAAATAAAAACAACATCTAACTCATTTTTCTCTTATAAAACAGTTTTATAGCTACATTTGATTTTCCCAAGGGAGAATACTAGCCTAAAAAGATGCTCTGCCCTTTAATGGTTTCCATGCTCAAATAAATGTGGCAACCTGTGGGTAGAATACAAGTTCTCTTAGACTTCCAGTTAACAGATGCTCCAGATTAATTAATGTTCTCCTTTCTTCTCCACAGTACACTGAGCACTCATGGCTAGTAACCTACTTTCCAGACTACCCCTACATTATTTCTACCATCAGTTTGAATTTACACCTACAATGAGTCAATTGCATTTGTTTTAAAACTTACTTATATTAATATCTGTATTTGCTGCTATACTTTTATAACTTAATGATTTCTCTGGTGGCTCAGATGGTAAAGCGTCTGCCTACAATGCGGGAGACCTAGGTTCAATTCCTGGGTCGGGAAGATCCTCTGGAGAAGGAAATGGCAACCCACTCCAGTACTCCTGCCTGGAAAATCCCATGGACGGAGGAGCATGGTAGGCTACAGTCCGCGGGTTTGCAAAGAGTTGGACATGACTGAGCAACTTCACTCACTCTTTTATAACTTAATCACTATAAGTATGAAGGGGAAAGTTATTGTTTAAAGAAAACTACATTCCCACTTTTGTAAAGCCAATGCAAATCACATATTAAAATTGAAAAATCTTGAATTAAGGTTATTTGTTTAATGTGGAACCAATTTTTAAAATTTTTATATTAACTTACATTCAATACCCCCACAGAACTAATTTTTTTAAGAAAATATGTTTAGGAAACTGAGGGAAAGCTGACCTATAGTATAATTTATACCTAATTTACTTAAAAATATCTGCCAGTTGAGGTAACATATACTTAAGCAATTTCCCATTTGCAAATACTTTATTTAATAGTCACAATTTTTAAAAAGATCTCCAATTCAAAATAGTTGACAGAAAAAAAACCTCTCCTTTCTCCCTAAATCCTATTGAAATGACAGAAGAATTCCAGTACAGTACTAGAAAACAGCCAGCAGTGGGGCAGGGAAAGCCAGACTTATTTCAGAGATTCTAAAGGAAGTCACAAAGGGAATGGGACAAAAAGGATGATAAAATCTTACAAAGCTGGGAAACCACTAATCCTTCACAGATAGAAAGGAATTCTGAAAACACACACACAAAGAATTTCCCCCAACAGATTCCTAGGTTAACTCCAAGCTTACCAATCAGGGAATTACCGGTACAGAAGGCCAACTGGGACATTATTTAATAGATGATGGAATAATCCTATCACTCTTGGAGCAGCTGACTCCAGAATCCATCCTGAGGTTAAACTCTGGGGAAAAAACTAAGGCTACTAGGAGGACTTTGAGCATGAGAAATGCGGCAGCAACCCACATAACTGCTAAGCACCTAGGATAGGTAAATAGATCAGAGTCCATCAGCAGGTCGTATGTATGGGAATTTTATTTCTTAAGTAAAACACAATAACTTAAGTTATGTTCCGGGTCAGCAGACATTTTAAATGTCAGGTAGTATTATTATTACTATTTTATACATGAAGGAAGATAGTCACTATATATATATTTATATATCAACAAAAGATTACATGAAAAATATAAAAAGAATGGTTAAGATTATAAACAACACAATAATAAAATGGGTAAGAAGAAATATATAACTAATAAACACATGAAGAGCTATTCAACATCACTGGCAAGCAGAGAAATGCAAACTAAAACCACAGTGAGATCATTTTATACTCATTTGAGTATGCTGAGTCACAAGATAGAAGTATAAATTGATGTAACTGCTTTAGAAATCAGTTTGGCACTACAGCCTACAGGTTTGTGTGGCATTTTCATTTCCTGTAACAGCATTTTCATTCCTAGGATTATATCTAAAAGAAACTCTTGCTCATCTACAGGACAGTATAAGAATATTTATGGCACACTGTTCACAATGGCAGAACTTAGAAACCAAATGATCATCGATGGAAGAGTGAATGAACGAACTGTGGCACAGTCACAAAATAAAATACTACACACAGAACAAGTAGTCTAGACTAGATTTTAGATCAACATCAATAATATCTATATACTGCAGCAACAGATTATACTATTAAGTAAAAAAGATAAATTCTATAAGATTACTTACAGAACTATATCACTTGAGTAACATTTTAAAAACCTTAAAACTTAAAATATGCTTTCTAAGGAATTCATTTATATAAACATATACAAAGGAAAGCAAGATGTTGATGAACACAGGGATGAAAATGCTAAGTGCATTAGGTTAGGGGAAACAACTAGATAAGTTAGTGGGGTTTCTTTGTATGAACTGTAGGTGGCTATAATAGGTACTAAATTTAGCTTTGCTTTGTTGATTCACTTTTATCATTTAAAATAACTAATCAAATAACTAAAGCAAGCTAGATGAGGATAAATCACAAGAGTAGGTCATGAAACCAACGTAATAATTAATCCAAGTTAGTGTACATAAGATCCTTAGAAAAATAATTTATTAAGAATTTATCACCAAATATATAAAATCTGGGGTCCAGTGTCATCATATTGTGCAGCAATGACAGAGTATCAATAAACTATATTTTCAGCTTATTTTTTATATTGTTCAGTTCATACAATGCCAAGAGCTCATGTGACTTTTTTAAAAAAATTAAACAGTTTTTGGCAGCCTATAATAAGGTGTTTTTGTTTTTGTTTTTCCCCTCATTGCCTCTTTGTTCAGGTCTTTATTCAAAATTAGCTGTCCAAAATGATCTGGCATTTAAAGGTTTTTTAAAAGATAAAATTTTTAATATATTTTCTAGGGGTGAGGGGGAGAATAAAATATGCTATTTTCAAAAGAAATGATCTAATTCATTACACAATAATTCACAATATATACTATGAAACTGTACTTTTAAAAATCTCCTTAATACGAAGAATTTACATACAGAGCTGTATGTAACTGAGATGGGGCTTCCAGGTGGCTCAGTGGTAAAGAATCTGTCTGCCAAAACAGGAGACACAGGAGACTCAGGTTCGATCTCTGGGTCGGGAAGATCCCCTGGTGGAGGAAATGGCAACCCAATCCAGTGATCTTGCCTGGAAAACTCAATGGACAGAGGAGCCTGGCAGGCTACAGTCCATGGGGTCATAAGAGTCAGACACGACTGAGCAACTTGAGCACACGGCACACCACATATATAACTGAGATGCAAGGCGGGACTCAGTCACAGCATCATCACATCAACCCACCTTTGCTGTAAGCAGATGAACTTTCTTTCCGACTCAGTTTAAGATAAAGTTTGCTCTTAGGTTCATTATAAAACTCAGGATCTACAGTAGTAAACTTCTTTAGTTTACCATACCGTTTTCTTTGAAAATCAAATCCTTTTCTGCAAAATGGGTAAGAGACAGAACTGAATTTGAATATTAAAGTATGAAGTTTTTTTTGAGATAATTAAAATATACTTTATTATTCCAGGTGTACAACATCATGATTTACGTGTATACTATGAAATTATCACCATAATACATCAAGTTAACATCCATCACCACACAGTCACAAAGTTTTTTTCTTGTAAAAAAAAATGGACAAAATGTTTTTGTTTTTAAATAAATAAAGGGGAATTCCCTGGTGGCCCAGTGATTAATGCCAAGCATTCACTGCAGAGGACTTGGGTTTGATGCCTGGCTGGGGAACTAACATCCCACATGCTGCAAGGCATACCAAATAAATATACTGAATTTTTTTCAAAAAGCACTGAAGAACTCATTGCATGTATAAAACTTTTTTATTGTAATGAGAAATCTTACTCTTATCAACTTTCAAATATACAGTAAAATAATATTAACCACAGTCACCATGCTATATATTACATCTGTAGGACTTATTTTGCACTTGAAGTTTGAAAGTACAAATGTTTCTTTTAAAATTTCTTTAAAATAGATTATGAAAAGGAAAGAACCAAAGAGTGTGTATGTTTATATGCTTTTATATACTGTTGTTCTGATTAGTCACTAAGTCATGTCCGACTCTCTTGTGACCCATGGACTGTAGCCCCCATGGACTGTAACCGTGTAATTCCAGATGTTCAAGGTGAATTTAGATAAGGCAGAGGAACCAGAGATCAAATAGACAATATCCGTTGGATCATCAAAAAGCAAGAGTTCCAGAAAAACATCTACTTCTGCTTTATTGACTATGCCAAAGCCTCTGACTGTGTGGATCACAACAAACTGTGGAAGATTCTTAAAGCGATGGGAATACCAGATGACCTTATCTTCCTTCTGAGAAATCTGTATGCAGGTCAAGAAGCAACAGTTAGAACTGGACATGGAACAGTAGACTGGTTCCAAATCTGGAAAGGAGTCCGTCAAGGTTGTATATTGTCACCCTGCTTATTTAACTTATATGCAGAGTACATCGTGAGAAATGCTGGGCTGGATGAATCACAAGCTGGAATCAAGATTGCTGGGAGAAATATCAATAACCCCAGACACGCAGATGACACCACCCTTATGGTAGAAAGCGAAGAAGAACTAAAGAGCTTCTTGATGAAAGTGAAAGAGGAGAGTTTAAAAGCTGGCTTAAAACTCAGCACCCAGAAAATGAAGATCATGGCATACAGTCCCATCACTTCATGGCAAATAGATGGGGAAACAATGGAAACAGTGGCAGACTTTATTTCCTTGGGCTCCAAAATCACTGCAGATGGTGACTGTAGCCATGAAATTAAAAGATGCTTGCTCTTTAGAAGAAACGCTATGGCCAATATAGGCAGCATATTAAAAAGCAGAGATGTTACTTGCCAATAAAGGTCTGTCTAGTCAAAGCTATGGTTTTTCCAGTAGTCATGTATGGATGTGAGAGTTGGACTATGAACAAAGCTGAGCACCAAAGAATTGATGCTTTTGAACTGTGGTGTTGGAGAAGACTCTTGAGAGTCCCTTGGATTGCAAGGAGATCAAACCAGTCCATCCTAAAGGAAATCAGTCCTGAATATTCATTGGAAGGATTGATGCTGAAGCTGAAACTCTAATACTTTGGCCACCTGATGTGAAGAACTGACTCATTTGAAAAGACTGTGATGCTGGGAAAGATTGAAAGCAGAAGAAGGAGACAACAGAGGATGAGATGGTTGGATGGCATCACTGACTTGATGGACGTGAGTTTGAGCAAGCTCTCCTTTAGAATGGACTGGTTGGTTCTCATATATATACACAATAAAAATATATTGTGTCAAATATAAGCCTCACGGAAACATCATTACTTTTAAAAGAGACAAATAGGAATAGTATCTAAAAGATAGAATACTTCAGTTTCTATAATTGTAAAATGGAGTAATAGATTTTATTTCCATAGCTTATAAATTATGACAAATAATATTGCAGAGTGTTTGGAAGAGTATCTGACATATACAAGCTCCCAATAAATGCTGTTATTATTATTGTCCAAATGCTCATTATTTTACTTTTTGGGTAATTCAACTTTTATAACAACTGTCTCCAAAAAGTAGCATTCTATGATACTATAAACAATGTAGCTGAGGTTTTTGAATGATCACTATGTATTATCCTGCACTGATAAAAATTATTCTTGGGATTTGTTTCACAGAATTTTCCTTAGGATTATGATTAATGTAAAAGTGGCTAAAAAAATGCCATTCCTGGCAAGGGGTGTTATGTTACAGTTTACTCTGTCAAAAGCTATTTTCAGATTTAACTAATAGTACATATCTGATACAAACATGAAATTATTTTGTATTTAATTTTTATCTGTACATATTTGTGCCAATCCAAATAGCAATATATTTAAATGTTCTACAAAAAGTGGTTAAAAAAATGGCAAGCCAGCAATCTTGATATTGCTGATACTGCTCAATGTCTGTTTAATGTGGTTTAGTTGCTAAGTTGTATCTGACTCTTTGCAACCCTGTGGACTAACTCACCAGGCTCCTCTGTCCATGGGATTTTCCAGGTAAGAATACTGGAGTGGGTTACCATTTCTTTCTCCAGGGGATCTTCCTGACCTAGGTATCAAATATACATCTCCTGCATTTGTAGGCAGATTCTTTACCACTGAGCCACCCCAAATATCTGCTCAATATTTAGAGGGAACCAAAAACAGCTTTAGAGAGTTATTCCCATTTTATAGTTATAAAAACTCAGGTATCTTTTAGATATTTTTCCTAACTCAATCTCTTTGAAAACTGGTGATAATTGTGTTAGGTTACTATTTTGATACAACTAGAAGCAGTTACTTAGCATCATAAAACATACCTCACAAAAAGTTGGCATTCCTCATAGAAGGGTATGTTTTGACTTCTTAAGTAGAAGCCAATACTTTTTATATCACTTAAAACCACGCTAGGTAGAGATTTTTCCTGTGTTAGATATCCTGGGGTCATTTCTTCAAACCATTTAAAAAATTTACATTGGTCAGCTTTGGGTCCATCACAGGTATAAAAGAGACGACCCTGAGGGGACAAAGATATTGAAACTTAGTGAGAAAAATAATGTTTTTATTTATTTATTTATTTTACTGTTTTACTACCATGTTTGTCAAGACTTTTCTAAAGGCTGCTTGGAGACTTCTCCAATATGATTTATGAATTCTTGCTTTTGCAACTAAATTTAAATCCAAAATTTACATACTCAACTAAGGATGAAGTGGAATATGCAAGCAGTGGAGGAAAGTTGTATTATGAGGGAAAGTACAGTTACAAGTACAAACCATCAGTCAACATTATACACATTTTACTAACTTAACTTCCTCCATAATAATGTTACCAGCAATATGAATTAAGTCAGTATGCTTCTCTATTCCTCCGGCCATATCAGTTTTGCTACTCATACTAGAGACCAGTTTCAGCCCTTACTTTTCTTCAGGCTCATCTCCGCATTCACCACGCCCGCAGGCGGGGACACGTTCCCTTCTCAGTGCTCTTCCTGTAATCTGCGCATCCCTCCTAGTTTATAAACTCCAGTATTATATAGAATTTCCTTTTACAGCTTTTTCTCCATCTGCTACTATGCAGCAAGTTCCCAAGCAATCTGAAAGCTGATCCTAACTCATATTTTATATCCTTGAATGCAGATCTTCTTCCAGGAAAAATGTACTGTTTACTGTATGTTAGTTACTAATGCCTCAAGCAGAAGACTCCTAATCAAGACTTAACACTTTAAACTTTTTGTAAAGCAACAGGTACCAAGACTTTTACAAACAAGTAGGTCTAACAAAAGGAAGAGAAGAGGGGAAAATACCTTATTTGGACCTTCCTTTTTAACCATGACCAGTTTTGCAGGCTGCTGATGATGGCAGGATGGCACATTATTTTCTACATGTTTCCGTTTGTCTCCATTTGATGATGTGTAAAATGATATGTCAACTTTTGAAAGGGCTTTGTGCAACCTTTGTGCCAATTCAAATAGCAATATATTTAAATGTTCTACAAAAAAATTTTTAAGGTAATTTAAAGATATACACAGATGAAAATTAAATACAAAAGAATTTCACGTTTGTATCACATATGTACTATTAGTTAAATCTGAAAATAGCCTTTGACAGAGTAAACTGTAACATAACATTAACATCCATTTTTAAAAAGATGAGTATTACTCTTGTATAAAAAAACAATCAAAACTAATCATACACCATATTTAAAATTTCCTACTTGATTTATCAAAACTACCTGTAACACTTTTAGTTTTAAAAAAATTTTTATACTACATATTGAAAAATATAATGCTGTCATTTCACACTCTTAAACTCAATTTTGATCTGAAATTAAAATATAAGTTACTGTCAAAACCTGGATTAAATATATAGAAAATACCAAATCTCAAGCAGAAATTTAATGTAAAAATTCATAATATAAGATACTACACTTTCTCACAGTTATACTATTGACATTAAGCAGCAATCAATCATAATACAATTAAAAAAAAAATCTTGTCTCATACCTGTGAGACAAGATGTAAAAATCTGCTTATAATGAGCAGGAGACTGAAAAACAGCTGGTATGTGAATTTGCCTTTGGGGAAGACATGCAGATTTTACTTTCTGTCCACTTGGAAAGCATAGCTCAGAGTCATTTACCTCCTGAAATGCAATAATTCAAGTTATTACAGTAACTCCAGAAAAATACTGTTTACTAATAAGCAAATTCTATGGATATTAAATTTTTCTTTTGATTTCCAGAATGCATGAAAATCATTTTTCAATTTTAAATGAGAAATTGAGTATAGTAGGAAAGGCCATGACGTGGCACTTTTAATGATAAATAAGACTAACTTTTCTTGTCGGCCCCTTAATAAATTTTTAAATATTTTTGTAGGAAAAATTTAACTGATGTGAATGAATCATTATGTATCCCTACTTCTGGTCACAATTACAGTAAGAATTGTTCATAACCAATGTAAACAGGATGTACCTTTACCCTAATAATGATCTGGTCAGCAAAACTCAGCTGATAGTGAAATGAAAATAATCAAAACTGAGCTGATAGTAAAAACGAAAACAATAGTAGTAGTAGTGGAAGTGATGGTGGAAACAGAACTATAATTTAAGTACCTTTTATGTGCCAGATACTGCACCAGACACTTTCAAACATGTAATTTAGTGTTTACAACCTCTAGAAAGGTGTTAAGTCAAAGAAGATGTGACTAGGACTTTCCTGGTGGTCCAGTGGCTAAGACTCCATGCTCCCAATGCAGGGAGCCTGGGTTTGATTTCTGATCAGGGAACTATGATCCCATAGGCCACAACTAAGTCCTGGTGCAGCCAAATAAATTCATTAAATAAATAAAAAGAATTTTTTAAAAAACATGTGACTGTAGCAAGAGTTCTGGAAAACTCTTAAAAAAAAAAAATCACAAAGCCACTGGCTTCAAGACTAAAATCATTTCACCTGTATGACTTTGGTAATTCTTTTGCTGAAATTCAGTTAAGTACTGGAAAAGATGCACCAAGAAAACACTGGTACATTTCCTCACCTGTAAATCTCCTGTTAGACAGTAGCTGTAGCAGGCATACTCTCCTAACGTATTCTGAATTTCCTCAGTCTTAGAAGCTTTGTTTAGATTCAAAGAAAATGCCTTCTTTCTGCAAACCAAATCGTGACTGCTAAAATGCTGCTGCTGCTGTTGAAGCATCTGTTTCATCATTTGTAAATGCACAGAATCTAAAGAACTTTCTTTCACAGTATCATTCTCTCTTTCACCTGTGTTACTAAAATGCATCCCAGAAATAACCTCAGCAAAGAAGCCATCTGTTACTTTCTCATCAACTCTGTCTGGAGTAGTCAAGTTGCACTGGTGTATATTTTGATATTTCAGCCACTTGCTCTGAGTAGATGTATTATCAAGAAGTGACACATCACTTGGGGTCACTTCCCTAGATTTGTTAGAGAAAGAAGCTTCACTTTGGTCCTTGGGCCCAAAGCTAAAAGAAGGAACTGCTGACTCTTCACACACGCTGAATATGGGAGAACCGGAAGACTTTTGCCTGTCACAGTCCATCATATATGAACAAGAATCTAAGTCAGGTGGCCCACTGGCAGGTGGCAAAGTAACAAGAGGAGCTCGGGTTCTACTTACTTCAAAGGAAAGCCTTTGAAGGTTCTTATTCTCCAGAGAACTTGATTTTTTCACTACTGAAAAAAAAAGAGCTTATTAAAAATGTATTACAGATATCACTCAATCTTTAGAAAACAGTGGGTATCCATACAAAAAAGCAAAAAGTACCAACATGCCTTATGCCAGAAAAAGAGAATCACATTTCCTTTTAAAAAATTTTAATGGTTTTAGTCTCAAAAAAATAAAGATTTCAAACTTAATTTTAGACTCTGAAACTTTTTTAAGGTTGATTAAACTTAAAATCCTTCTCTTTTTCTTTCTTAGCTAATGATTTCCATTCACCACCACCACACCTACCCCACCAAATACTGCATTATATTTATATAACACTGAACTTTTCAAGTACTTTACAACCAAGAAGGGATTCATCATTCTCACTTTACAGATGAGGTTGCCAACCAAGGCCTAGAGGTAACATAACTACCAATTGGCAGAGTTAAGAGAAGAAACCAAACTTAGGTTTTGTTCTCAACTTTATATTCCTTCTCCAGAGACTGAAGTTCAAGGTTTATTTATTGATGTGTTATAACCTCTCATATATTTATTACACTCATGGATTAATATGTTGACCTTCAAGGTAAAGAAGACTTTTAGCTTTATTTTGACACACTGTTATGTGATAAGAGTTCAACTGTGGTAAACACATGTTATGGTAGATTTTGGCTGAGTTTTAGAATTCCTTTCAGCATCACTAATAGTTGATATATTCCTGAAAATATTAAAAGCAGTAATATTTGCTGAATAAATAGTAATACTACATAAAAACTATATCAGCTTAAAGTTTTTACCTAAAAAGCTATGGTTTCCTATTTTATAATAATGTTCCTTCTTGACAGAGTTTGTTTCATTGGAAATAAACCCTGGCAGTCACTTGGGAAGGTACCAGGACAGCAGGTAAGTCAATGGCATTCTTTTGTAAAGTGTTATGATGTAATCCTAACAAATTGATTAAGTGACATTGACAGAAAAGTTAAAACCTGATTAAATAGTAAAAGTCATGGTAGAACTGTGTAGATCGTCTGTCTGTCACTGTCGCTTCACTTATTTTCGATGCTCACTCCTCCCACACTGACTCTTTCCTACCTTGCTTCCTCTACCACCTACACCCACTAAACCTTCTCCAACCCAATTCTGCAGACACTTCACGGCTCTTATTTTTATATCATCCACCCACAACCAAAAAATTACCTACAACTTTACTCCTCACTCAGCCTAACTTCAGAATCAAGGGAAGATACACTGATGAGATTGCAAGAAAATAGAGAGGAACAGAAGTTAGTGGAAGAGATCCTTTAGACATATTATCTTATCAAGAAGCAGGAAATCACTCATAGGGAAGAGGTGTAATGTATGGAGACACAGAAGCCTGAGAATGCAGTTGAGGTCACAGCGGTTGAGAGCTCCCTACTAATGCCAGGATTCCAAAGCAAAAGAGGGGAAGCTAAGAGGTTATGAGAAGGTCAACCATGACTGACATTCACAGTGAACCCGTTCCCTGGGAGGGGAAGGGGCTACAGAGGGGCCAGGCTCTGGAGTTACAGCTGTGAGAAGTGTTGGCAATGGTAGAGGTCTGAGATGAGAAGATGAGAGGATAAAGAAGAAGGTACCAAAAAACTAGAAAGGAGTACTGGATTTGGAAGTAAGAGCCATCCTCAACAGAAAAAGTCAAAGCAGAGTGTGGGAAGGCGTGAGGGTATAAGACACTGAGTCTGGTTTCAAGATTATTTTTAGTTTAGTAGCAATCTCTCACAAAGAAGGCGATGGCACCCCACTCCAGTACTCTTGCCTAGAAAATTCCATGGACAGAGAAGCCTGGTAGGCTGCAGTCCATGGGGCTGCAAAGAGTCGGACACGACTGAGCGACTTCACTTTCACTTTTTACTTTCATGCATTGGAGAAGGAAATGGCAACCCACTCGAGTGTTCTTGCCTGGAGAATCCCAGGGACGGGGGAGCCTGGTGGGCTCCGTCTATGAGGTTGCAAAGAGTTGGACACAACTGAAGCGACTCAGCAGCAGCAGCAGCAATCTCTCAAATGAAAAATTTCATTTTACATGGGCAGATAGAGTAGAACCATAATTAGATAATTACGGGAGCAATTATGTACGTTGAGAAAGTGAACATTACCAGGTAAAGTTTGCACTTTCAGGGACTCCTCAGAGAATTCTAGCATGAAGTCATCATCTCTTGAGTTAAAAGACAAAGGGCTTAATGTTGAGATCTTCTGTTCTGGTGATGTCACCTATCCAGAAAGAAGAGACAAAACTACAGACCAAAATCCTATTATTGCATTTTTCTCCTATAGTTTGAACAAATTCTAATAACTGTATTATAAAAACAATGCTTTCAAGCACATTGTGCAGAGCTATAGTGGGGCAAAGTTCCTTCCAAAAGTGGCAGTATAGAATAAATGCACTAAAATAAACAAGGATATTGGAAAGTGAAATACAGAACATAAACCTGTTGGATTTATTTGAAATGGGTCAGATTCTGATTTGGATTGATATGGGTTATGGGGATTTGGTTGTGAAGATCAGGTTCCAGTCTTAGGGACACAGGCTTAAGCAGACCTCATGTCTGGAGCTGAGAAGGCAACACTTCCTGCAAACCCAAGGCCTAAACAGCTTTCTCTTTATGCCCTTAGGTCTAGGGTATATCTACAGTTGATCTAAACTTCACAATATTGCTTCTAAATGGAATAAACTCTTCTCTAATATATTCCATATCTGAACAGTCATATCATCTCTATGTTAGTCTCCTTCTAATAGGATTTAATTTTGTTGCTACTTCTAGAAATTAATCACCTTAAAAATGTAATATGGTTTGCAGTGCCTTGTGATAACCTAGAGGGGTGGGATGGAGTGGGAGGTGACAGGGAGGTTCAAGAGAGAGGGGGCCTATCTATACCTATGGCTGATTCATCTTGATATGTGGCAGAAACCAACACATTGTAAAGCAATTATCCTCCAATGAAAAAAAAAAAATCCAGTATAAATTGAACAGAGCTGGGCCCAGGGCCTCAAAACCAGCTGGAACCAGGGCTTCTGTTGCCACTAACTCTCTTTCTCTGAAAGTCCGCTTCTGTGTCTCTCCCAGCAGACCAGACTCCTCTGCATGGCAGGAAGCACAGCCCACTGAAAAGTTCCTAGGATTCCCACCATTAACCACTGTAGCAGACGCTGTTGCTGTCCTGCCGTGTCTCCCTGGCCTATCTCTGAGGTCATCTACAGTTGGGGAATTGCTCCCCTACCTGTCCCAGGCTTCCTACCTCAGCATCTACATCTTTCTGTCTGAGGACAGTGGCTGGGACAGCAGGTAGAGCAGGCCAAATGTGCCAGGTGATTAATATGACCAGGAGTTTAATATGACCAGGAGTAACCTTCAGCCAAAGAGATAGGAACTGATATGTGAATACCTTACTTTTCTTATTCTTCAGGGAGGACAATCCTGAGTTTTGTTTTACAGGCCTCTTAGTCGGTCCCCAGTACGACGCAACACCATTTATTATTGCTTTCTTCCCTGTCTCCCAGTGCGACTGTGTTTGGAGATGGGGCCTTTAAGAGGTAATAAAGGCCAAATGAGGCCGTAAGAGTGGTACCCGGATCCACCAGAATTAGTGTCCTTATAAGAAGAGAATTCTCTCTTACACACTCTTTATCCATGTGCACATACCAAGGAAGTATACATGAGAACATAGTGAGAAGGTAGCCATCTGTATGCCAGGAATAGAGTTCTCATCAGAAACTTGATCTTGGACTTCTACCCTTCAGAACTGTGACAAAATAAATTTCTGTTGTTTAAGTCACTCACCCTCCGTTACAGCAGCCCTAGCAGACTAATAGAGCCCTGCAGCTGACTCCACTCAGTAAAGCCCACTTCAGTCCACTTTGTTAAGTCAGAAATCCAGGAGGCTTTTTCCTCCCCTTCCTTCACTCTGCTCTCTACATCCAATCTAGCAACATCCATGCTTCTGACTCCAAAATTTATCTTAAATCTAATTACCAACTCCTCTATACTTTCACTGCCACAGTCTCTTCTTCAAGTCACTGTCATCTACAGCTCATTTTAACTGGTTTCCTTGCTGCCACCACAGTGTCCATCAAATCCATCTTCTACACAGCAGCCAGCAAAACCTTTTAAAAATGTAAATGTAATAAGTTTTCTGCTAAAAAATTTTGCAGTGGAACATAGACCAATATTAAACCTCTTAATCTGACCTGCAAGACTTCGTGTATCTGGTCCTGCTCACTTTCCCAACTTCATCTGATTATGCTTTCCCTGTGACTTTCCAGAATCCAGCTACTGTGGCCTTCGTTCACATTCTTGAATCCACCCACGTCTTCAATCCCAGGGTATTTACAACTTGCTGTTTCTAAGATTCACCAAACTTTTTCACTCACAACTATTAAAACTGTTAGGGGATTCCCTGGCAGTCGAGTGGTTAGGACTCAACGCTTTACTATTGGGGCTGGGTTCATCCCTAATTATAGAACCAAAATCCCACAAGCTGCAGGGTATGGCCACAAAAACAAAGCAAAAAGAAAAACAACTCTGTTCACATTATACCTTATTTTCTTCCCACGAAGTCCTCTCTGTTGACTTAAAATTATAATCCAAATAATTATATGAATGGTCTGAATCTTTAGGAGGGAAATCTAAAATTGCTGTCGGGGGGGAAAAAGCATGAATATTTATATACTAGTTTGTTCAATGTCAAATAACTTTTTAATATTATATTTTATTTATAATATACTTACAATCATTTTTAGTCAAGTCCTTATTAAACTCAGCTCTCACTTGAAAACTGTCTTCAATAGTAAAGCTAGTATCTCCTTTTGGAAAGTTTTCTTCATTTGGGAACTAGAAAACAGAGATTCATTTATTAGTTTAGAAAAAAGTATGTATACATCCATAACTTTACCTATCTATCTATCTATACATATATATATAGTTTATAGTTATAACTTGAGACACAGAAAAACAAAGAGATGTTATGAAGCCAATTCCATTCAGGGAAAGTAGAGTATATTATATTTCATCAAATCTTATGGCTCATATTTCTTATCTCTTAACATCTCTGAGGTGGGAATACACCTTAAAAATAGAGTCTTTCACTAAATATAACATTAAAAATCCAAGTGAAGGTGAACAAAGTTCTGAAGATCTATTTCATAGCATTGTTAATGTACTTCACATTACCAAAGTGTGCACATAAAATGGTGAAGATTGTAAATTTTATAGTATGTGTTTTTTACCACAGTTTTTTAAAAGGCAGTGATAAAGCACTGTGTAAGGTTAATTGACTAGTGTTAATTTCTTAGTATCATGCATTATAATGGTGCTTCTTACAGTTAATTATAGTATCTTGGGATTTTATGAAATACAAGATAATTTTTAAAGTTCAGATACTGCTGTGTGCAAGCAATCTGTCACACTTCTAAAAGTTCTTATCTCTTTTGGTAAATCCAGTCATTTTGCCTTAGAACACTTTATTTATAAACTTGGGATATAACACGTGACCATACTGATGTATGTGAAAATATTTAAAAATAAAACAAATGGACATAAATTTCTTTTTCAGTATGGAGTACTTCTTTATTCTCCTCTAAAAAAAAAAAAAAGAAAAGAAATGATAAATAGAAACACCTCTCACCTTTGATGAAACTAAGAAATAATGGTATCCCTGAATTACAATATAATTAAAAGGACGGGGAAACAGTATAGGCTTAGCAATATGGAAGAAAGTCAAACCAAAGTACCGACTACAAGAGATCCCAATAAGAAATAAACAAGCTGATAAACTCCAATACCATGGTAATGCTCTGTTTCTTAAGGGTGGAGGTTACATGGCTGTCTTCATCCTGTGGTAATTACTGAGCTGTGCACTTATGGTCTGTGCTCTTATTTTGTATGTGTTTTATGCTTTAATAAAAAATGGAAAAATTTTAAATCTCTTTAACAGATACTGTTTCAAATACATGTATACATCCTTTTCTCAATAACCTGTTCTATCTGGTAGCAATGAGAGGTACTTGGGATCTACTTAGCGGGGGAGAGGGGTGGATATAAGAAGAAAAACAAATCTAGTAGCTGTTATAAAATATATTTTCTATATATAATCTGCCTATTTGCTCTTGTCATGAATTCCTAATATTCTCTGAAGTGAAAAATGAATCTTTCAGTTTTGTCTTACTTAGTTTGATTTATGATGCTTCATGTGAATTTACTAAGCTGTTTTTTAACTTACAGCTGTACAAGGATGTAAATATGCTTTCTTTGTGAAATTTAGTATTGACATAAAGGAAATGATTTGGCAAGGTGCGACTATAAGAATAATTTTACCTGCAAGAAGTCAGTCTGCATACAAGTGCTAGGCAATACTGGTGTCAAAAAACAAGTGTTTGTTGTGCAGCTTTCATACACAGTGCTATCCAAAAACTGACTGCATTCAACCTGTGAGCTGTGTCCTCTGACCATCACAGCACTAGATGCGGATCCTTTCACTTGGTGCCCTTGAAACTCAACAGGCTACAGTAAATTATTAAAAACGAGTAGTGAGAAATATATTTACAATGCATATATACAAAGAAAACAATGCATAATTCAGTTTTCTATCAAGTACTTTTTTTTTTGGCCATGACACACAGCTCGTGGGATCTTAGTTCCCCAACTCAGGATCAAACCTAGGCCCTAGACAGTGAAAGCACAGAGTCGTAACTATTGAACCACCAGGCAATTCCCCACAGCTCTGCATTACAGACATCACGTGCGTGAGTGCAGGCTAAGCTGCTTCAGTCGTGTCCCAACTCTTTATGACCCTGTGGACTGTGGCTCACCAGGCTCCTCTGTCCATGAGATTCTCCAGGCCAGAATACTGGACTGGGCTGCCATGCCCTCCTCCAGGGGATCCTCCTGACCCAGGGTTTGAACCTGTGTCTCCTATGGCGCCTGCACTGCAGGCGGACTCTTTACCGCTGAGCCCCTGGGGAAGCCCCTATGGACATATATTACGCTTCAGTGAAGTTTCTCCTTTCTGTATACTAACTGAACTGCAAGCTCCTTGAGGGCAGAAACTGCTGCTTCATCAAGGTATCGTGTGCATTTAACGCCATGCTTGGCATGTAGGAAGGGAAGAAAGAGAAGGAACAGAGGAAGCACTTCCTTTGTTTAAAGGTTTTGTAAACTATCAGGCTATTAGCAAGGGAGATGCTGAGCTCCTAGCCTCCCAGATAATCGGCTCCTGTAGCTCTGAGGACAAATGAGGTCTAAGAGTACCAAGACGGACATGTACCTCCGAGGGCTGCTCTCACCCACCCGAGGCCTGGTCTGCTTTCAGACTGCAAATGGCTTTCTCTGCTGCCCCCTTGAGGGTTCTAGGATTTTTACTCTACACAGGTGACAAAGTCTACCCAGAAGATGGAAAAATAATACATAGAGCTGAAGGAAAGGATGTAAACAATGAATTTATTTCTAACTGATAAATTAACAAAGTGACAATAATATATAATCTGAACATTCTTATTTAAAAATGAAGATTTTAAACCACACATTTTAAAGGAACTAAAATGCCTCTGGAAAAGTTTTGTTGAAAACAGTCTGAATTTTAAAATATAACACATATCAATTAAAAAAAAATCTAAACTTTTAAAAACTGTATATTTTTACATTGTTTGATGAGGAATACAAATTCTCTATAAGCAAACAGATGCCCTGCTTTCTTTGCCACTATGTCTATCTTTTTTAGAGGTATGTTGAGTTTTAAGAACAGAATCATTATTTACAAAACCCACCCATATATATCCTGTTATCTCTATCAATTTTTGCTGTGGAATGGGTAGTACTACTTAGAACTTTGGTTACAAATACTTCTAACCATTTAGCCTGAAATAAAAGAGGTGAAGTAAACTATAGTAAATGAAAAGCTACGGACATCTTCACTTCGTTCTGCACTGAACATTCATTAACTGTACTTTATATATAGCACTGTGTCCAATTCCTAGGGTATCCTATGTATACATAATGCATTAATCAGTAACAGAGAGAGGGCTCAAGACCAAAAAAGGAGTTGCAGTCATTAGTTTGTCTTGTTCTTAAAATCAGGTTAATTCATTTTGATCACTAACCTGTCTATGAAAACTCTAAAGCTGTGTAAAAAACAGCAGGAAAACATAGTGAGTAAAAAAAAAGCAATTCACAAATTTTACCTTGGGGTCTTTACGGGCTTCTCTCTCCACTTGTTTAGGAATAACAGCTAGAAAAGCAGTCTCTTCTTCAGTGCCCAGGGGAAAGAACTAGGATAAAATATCAGTGTGTTAGCTAAAATAATTTTATAGATGGTTTATGAGTTTGGTGGGAAAGTGTTCCCAAACTTAAAGTACACGTCATCTCCATCTCGCGTCTCTCTATACATACACAGAATAAACTACCCCTGGCAAAGGAGTGCTCTAGCAAAGAAAGGACTATACTAGTTAATGTAAAACCTCAGCATATTAGAAAATTCTAATTCTAAACTTTAGTTGAAATCTTCTAAAACAGTATGTTATAAATCCCATACTAAAATTTATGTTAATGCAGATTATTTAATTCACAAATTAGTGTGAAATTAAAAGAGGAAAATCATAAAAAGTGTAACACTTTATTTAAAAAATGAATCATTTTCTAGCAACTCTAAAATACAAGATATAGATCACAGCAACTAGTCATTTTTAGTTCAAGTAACTAAAATAGCCATAAATTCTCATGTGAATTACAGACTTGGAGACTTTGAGACTTAACAAATGAACTCAACTCTAGGAGTGATTTTACGTTTAATAATTATGAAGGAAAAAATTGTCACTAAAAGAGGTAAACTGTATTTCTTCACACAATGGTCACTTTCCTTTTATAACTCTATATAAGCACAACTGCCAATCAAGAGGCTATTAAAAACATTCAACTCATATTTTAGAACTAGCATTGTTAATAGTAGTGAATTTAAAAAATTAACTAGCATAGTATAATAGCTTCTAGCTCCTCTGCTCTGTGTGACTTACAGAACTAAAGTGAAGGTGGCATTAAGTATATCCTCAAAGAGCACCCTAACTTTAAATTTTGAAAGTTCCTTCTATCACCACTATACATGAAGAGCTTGTTTCAGAGTTGTAGCAAGAAAGCTATTATAAAAACAAAAATGTACTTCGATATTAATACTAAAGAGATTTAAATTACTTTTATTTTGCAAAAGATTCTAAGACCTTTTTCATTACTGTGAGATTATAAAATATTTTGCTTTAAAAGTATATGACATTTATTTTAAATGGCAACTCATTCTGAAGGGAAAAACAGCGACAGTGTTAATCTGAAATTTATACTTTGTGATAATTATCACTGAAAAAGTTTAAGCCGTATTTTTTTAAGTGGAAAAAAAAAAGTAAGAATGTGATCATTTCTAAGTTAAATTAGGAAGCTGCTGTTATGTTACACATTTGGTCTTGTAATACTAACATAAGGGTGAAAAATGATTGAGTCCCCACAATTAATTTTGTTTTGTTTTGTGCTGTTTTAAGCAACACAGCCTGAAGATGCAGCTGTAACGGTCAATGGCAATTCTTGGATTAGGTAATGCTTGCAAGTTTGCAAAATTAGCTTTATGATAAAAGATTTGTTATTTCATGAAATCCTATTGGCTACAGAGGGCACTTATAGAAGCCAGTAGGCTCATCTAAATGAGTAGAAAAGGGTAACTAATTACAAATAAACTTGAAAATTGGCAATTTATATTGTGTTTTATAACACAAACATATAATTACATGCCATACCTATATATACAGATACAGTATCTAATTACATTTTTAAAGTTAACTCACCTGCAAAGACTGAAGTGATTCACTTGGTTCGGCTTCATTTTCTTTTATCATCTTAGGAATAGGACATTAATATAAGCCAAAAGGTAACAGTAAGTTAGAAAAAATAAAGGACACCATTACTTTGATTCTTTGTAATCAAAGAAATAAAAGGTAAATGTTGATTAAATATTATTTCACTTAGGAAGAATTTTAAAAGATCTTAGTACTGGTAAATATAAAGTGAAACAAATATTCATATTGTAAAATATTAAAATATTTCAATCTGACATATCTAAGTCAACAACATCTAAGAAAGTTGTTCTTGGCCTTTCAAATTATCAGTTCCACTTCTGAGAATTAAATCTAAAGAAACACTTTAAAATGTAAATAATCATTTATGTGCAAAATTATCTACTAAAGTTTTATTTACAAAAGCAAAATGCTAGAAATCATCTAAATGTCCAAAATAGGGAATGGCTTGTCCACAGCATAGGATATTCACAGGATGGAATGATAAGTAACCTTTAAAAGGTACATTTAAGAGTTTTTAATAATGTGAGAAAATAAAATAGGACATTAAGCAAAAAGGATATAAAACTATTTAGAGGGGACATAAAACTGTTTGTATCCATTAATCTAACCACATTTTTTAATACGTCAAAGAAAGGTAGAACTGTTAACAGTAATTATCTCCAGGTGATATATGCTAAGTCACTCAGTCATGTCTGACTCTTGAGACCCTACAGACTGTAGCCTGCCAGGCTCCTCTGTCCAAGGGATTCTCCAGGCAAGAACACTGGAGTGGGTTGCCATTTCCCCCTCCAGGAGATCTTCCTAAACCAGGGATCAAACCCATGTCTGTTATATCTCTTACACTGGCACAAAGGTTCTTTACCATTCAGGTGGTTTGGTAAGTTTTATTTTTTAACTTTTCTGTATTTAAAAAATGAGGAAAAAAATTGATATTATTTTTTTTAAAAACAAGGGATTGGGGGCAGGAGAAGGGGACGACAGAAGATGAGATGGCTGGATGGCATCACTGACTCAATGGACACGAGTCTGAGTGAACTCCAGGAGTTGGTGATGGACAGGGAGGCCTGGCGTGCTGCGATTCATGGGGTCGCAAAGAGTCGGACACGACTGAGCGACTGAACTGAACATGAAAAATAAAATATGATACAAACTAGGGGTAAATGAAACAATAAAAGAACTGTTCCTTCAAACATGCTAACAGTATCTTCACTGGGAAACACTAATTTAGATAATTTATTCTAGAGTTTCAATTCACCCTAATTAGTATTATTATTTTTTACATTATTTCCATGGTTCCCAAACTGGTATAACAAGGTACTTTGGGGTGCCTCAGTGTACTCAATGGGGGCTCCACAAGATGATTTAAATTTGAGGGAAACACTATGTCATTAGATATCTGTCAGAAATTGAACAAACTACTAATTCAAGGTAGCTCAGTTTCAACATCAGATCTCCTGTCATTTCTGTCAGTGACATCTTTGTGAAGCTGGGTTTTAGGAAACTGCTATGATAAAAATCAATTACCATGCAAAAATCAGTGTGGACCTAGAAACTGAATCTATTCCAAGGTTTGAGAAACTGGATGGTGTCCAGCAAGTACAGGCATTCCATTAGTAAATGTTTAAAAATAAAATGCTTATTGTAATCATTTCACAATCATATATGCATATTATGTATCAAGTCATTATGTTATATATCTTAAACTAATACAATGTTATACTGTTAATTATATCTCCATAAAACTGGAAAGAAAAACCAAAATGCTTGCCAAGTTAATTGGGCATGGTAAGTTTTTAATACTACTAACTAAACAAATGGAACTGCTAGGTATT
Source organism: Neotragus moschatus (assembly GCA_006410615.1). Taxonomy (NCBI): domain Eukaryota; kingdom Metazoa; phylum Chordata; class Mammalia; order Artiodactyla; family Bovidae; genus Neotragus; species Neotragus moschatus. The sequence goes on along the minus strand of SJYA01000926.1, from coordinate 81,739 downwards.
TCCTTTGGCCAAGCGATGCATAAAATCACTGAGATACAGGGGAGGTGGTGAACCAAGATAGCTTCAAACCCTCGGTATTTCTATATCATTACAAATTCTAGAGCATTCTATACGAAAATAATAAATATACTAACAGAGAAAAAAAAGTACCTGATGAGGATCCTGGGTCAGATGAGGAGACTTTGGTATAGCTTGTGAAACTATTGTAGTCAATGGTTTCCCAGCTATAATGGACAAAATCCAATGATCTTATTTGTCAAACATATAGTAGTGCTCTAAAATTTTTTTATTTCTAAAGCTGAGTGAAACAAGGAATGTAACCATTATTTTGAAATTAATATATGCCAGACATTGTGGAAATAGCAGTGAACAAAACAAAAAGGATCCCTTGAAAACAGAGGGACACGGAAGGTAAATAAATTCAGCTTGTGATACAAAAGGATTTCATAACACAGGGCAATATGATAGAATGGTTTTAGCAGGATGATCTGGAGAGATCTCTCATGGGAAGAAATGCTGAAACCTGAGGATAAGAAGACCGGCTATGCAAGAATAAAGATGTTCAGGCAAAAAGCAAAAGATGTGTCAAGACTCTGAGACAGAAAAGCTGGTAAGGCTGCAGAATGGAAAGGAGAACAGGGTGGCTAAATCAAAACACCGTATCAGTTATCTGTTTAAAATGGGATTTTTTTTTCCCTTAAAAGAAATTCAATAATCTGTTTCTTATAAAGTCACCAATAAGACTATAATTTTTAAGTGATTACTTCTGGTAAAAATCAAACAAACAAACATAGCTATATCCAAGTGTAAACTTCATTTTTTACCAATTATTATTTTTGGTTTCATTATTTTTCTGTAAACATTCAGACTATACTTAAATGAAACAAAAATTTTAGAACTTGGGCTTATTTATAAAAAGAATTTTTTAAAGGCACTGGATGAAAATTATTTTTTCCTTCACTGCCTTCACTCAGGAATAAACTTCTAAATTAACATTTCTAAAATGTATCCCATTATCTCACAAAAACTTTTAACATATTGGAGAAAATGTGTTTTGTGTTTTTTGTTTTTTTATACATTTTCACATATCCTAAAATGGTGGTAAAACGGATTCTTCTCTAATTCCGAATTAAAATCCATGAACTCATTTGTTAAATTCTAATAAGAAATTTCATCTCCCTAAACTGTCTCAAGAAAACCAACTTAGTCATTTTGTAGAGAAACATCTATGTCAGAAAATACAGTCAATCCTCATTATTCATTATTCACAGATCCCACTTACTAAAATTTATTTGTAACCTGCAAATCAAAGCTGTATTTCTGAGGTCATTTGCAGACATGCACAACTATGAAAAAATGAGTTTCCTGATGTGCACATTCCCAGCTGAGGTAGCAGGAGACACTCCACCTGCTAATTTCAGTGCTCCCGCTCCAAGTGTCCCTTTTGTGATCTGTTTAGTACATTTCTCATAGTTGAGGGCTTTTTATTGGTGACTTTGCTATTTTAAATGTTTCCTAAGTGTAGTGCTGTCTAGTGTTCCCAAGTGCAAGAAGGCTATGGTGTCCCTCATGTAGAAAACAAGTGATAAGTTTCATTCAGGCATGAGCTAGAGTGCTGTTGGTCATAACTTCAGTGTTAATCAATCACCAGTATATATTAAGTAAGGCATCTTTAAATGGAAACGCACATAAAACAAGGTTTTACCACCATATGACGCAGCAATCCCACTCCCAGGCATATACCCTGAGGAAACCAGGGTTGAAAAAGACACATGTATCCCACTGTCCACTGAAGCACTATTTATAATAGCTGGAACATGGAAGCAACCTAGATGCCCACTGACAGATGAATGGATAAAGAAGTTGTGGTACATATACACGATGGAATATTATTCAGCCATAAAAAAGGAACGCGTTTGAGTCAGTTCTCATGAGGTGGATGAACCTAGAACCTCTTACACAGAGTGAAGTGAGTCAGAAAGAGAAAGATAAATATTGTATTCTAACACACATATATGGAATCTAGAAAAATGGTTCTGAAGAATTTACAGGGCAGCACTGGAGAAACAGACATAGAGATCAGACTTATGGACCTGGGGAGAGTGGAGGAGAAGGTGAGATGTAGGAAAGAGTAACATAGAAGCTTACATTACTGTATGGAAAATAGATAGCCAATGGGAATTTGCTGTATGTCTCATGAAACTCAAACAGGGGCTCTGTGTCAACCTAGAGGGGTGGGATGGGGAGGCAGATGGAGGGAGGTTCAAGAGGGAGGGGATATATGTATACCTATGGCTGATTCATGTTGAGGTTTGACAGAAAACAACAAAATTCTGTAAAGCAATTATCCTTCAATTAAAAAAATAAATAAAAAACCAAGGTTTCATACTAATTAGCTGATGAAAATGTTCTGACCAGAGGTTTGAAGGAAACTAACCCTGCATTTCTCCTACTCTTCATTTCTCCTAAAAGCAATGGCCTACTGTTCACTAATTTACTCTTTGGTAACTTTATAGAACATATATCACACAAATAATGAGACTCAACCATAATCCTCTTCTTCAACTTGATGAGAAAAAAGAAAAAATTTCCCAAAACTAAAATCTGTAATTCCTAAATCTTATATTAGGAATTTATATCCTCATCTGATATTTTATAATTATATCTACACACATTTATTTTTCAATAGTTTTTCATTTTTAATTTTTTAGAAAATTAACTATAATAATAGCTATTAGATTTAACTACATTAAAAAAAACATTTTCTAGGTACAATAATTTATTTCTATTTTTCTCAGGGATTCCTTGAGACAGTCAAATAAGAGTTCAATTTTAACTTTTGAATATTATAAAGTACATTGTTCATTTGTTCATATGTACATAATATTAATTATGTCCTACATTATTTTTCTTTAAAAAATATGCTGTTGGCAAATACCATAAGCCAAGTCAAAAGGCCAATCAATAACATACTGAAAGAAAATATTTGCAACATATATCATAGATAAAGGGCTGATATTTCTAATCTTTAAAGAATTCTTCCAAGTAAAAGAGAATAAAAAGACCAACAACCATGAAAGAACTGGACAAAAAGGTAGGACAGACAGTTTGAGAAAAAAGACAAATGATGTTTAAGTATATGAAAAGCTCAATTTCACTTGTAGTAATAGAAATACAAATTTAAAATATACTCTCATTTCTCATCTATTAGATTGGTAAAAATTCAAAAGCTTGGCAACACACTCTATTGGCAATGCTATGCTGAAACTGGCACTCTCTTACATTATTAGTGGGAGTGAGAAATGATATGAATCCTTTGAGGGAATTCTGAAGTATCTAACAGACACACATTTACTCAACACACCTACTGCTAGGAATCTGCCCTGGAGACACACCTGCAATAACATGCAAAAAACCCAGAGAGTTACACAGATATAAAAGCTTACTCATTGTCACATTATTTGCAATAACAAAATACTGGAAACTTGTTGTATGAATGATGGTTCAACCACACAGTAAAATATTACACAGCTGTAAACAAACAAAACGAGGATTGAGACCTGCCATTCTAACCTTCAGGATTGCTATCTGGCTCATATGTCTGCAGAGTTCCTTGTTGTTTAAAGGAGGTATTTTTCAATGCTTCCAAGCCTTCCAAAGCCGTACTGTGTTCAGTCAATGATTTTAACAGAGAAATGCTATTTACTAATCCAGAAATTTCTGAAGAATTTCTAAGATTATTCCAGTATTGTTTGCTTTCTCCAGAAGTTTCTACATCAGTATGGTCCTGGGATAAACTTCGACTTCTTCCCACCTCCTCAGATTCAGGAATATGTGATTCGGTGTCTTTGGAAATATGTGTGTTTCCCAAAGGGTAACACAAAGAAGTGGAAGCTTGGGTCTGTGATTTATCAAGTGCAACACATTCTTTAGAGTGAATCTCTTTGGCATTTAATAGCTGGATACTGTTGCCACTGCTAGAGGTTAATGGTAAAACCTGATTGGTATTTTTGTCTAAGTCACTTCCCATAATAAAAGGCCGAGTCTGAGCCTGTTCTGAAAATAGGTTGTTTTCAGGTTTCTGATCAGCAGCTATGTTTAAAAAATGAGGAATATGTAAATTTGTGTTCATACTTTCAGATTTACTTGGGAAGGAAGCACTAATGGATTTATTAGCGCCTTCATCATTTTCTACATATCTATCATCAGTCCACTCTAATGATGAGTCAAAATTGCTTAATGTGTCACTACACACCTCCTTTCTTTCTTTTCCAGTGTTTCCAGCTTTCCAAGTTTCTGTGTCATAACCTACACAAGTTTTATCACAAAACTGTGAAGGCAGAATCTCTTTCATGGGAAATGTCTCTGAAAGTTTGTCCCCAACAGATGTTAAGAGAGGCAGATGTTCACTGCCAACTTCTTTACAGCTTATATTCTCACATCTTGAATTGCTGCTGTTAACCAAAGTTGCCTTCACCCACTCCTCTGAATCCTGGAAAATTTTGCTGCTTTCCTGTGATTCCTCTTCAGTGTCACTGGTTTCAAAATTGTTTAGATTAAATGTGACTTCCACAAGTGGCTGTGATCTATCACTCACGGGTTCACGAATACTACTAAGGCTTTCATTGTTAGTACTACTTTTAGAAAATATATCATCAGAGACCCCAGAATTGTTACTTAGTGAAGATTCAATTTGTAGACGTTCATACTTCTTTTCTGGTGTTCCGTTTATATTTGTCTCCTGTGCTTTTTCTCTAAGAATTGATCCTTTTTTGCCTACCTGGTCATTTTGATCAACAGATCTTTTATTATTTTTTTGAATGTCAGAATCTAACAATAAGCCATCATTTACTACAATGCTACAATTAATTGGTAAGCTACTGTTTTCATAGAATGAAGGAATTTCTAGTTTTCCTTCTTGATCCCAGGATTGATCGTGATCGATCCTTTTTTGCATCAAAAGGTCTTTCAAATTCAAATTACTTTCTTGGGTCTTGGGTTTCTCTTCTGTATCTTTTCCATCTACTGTAGAAGAATGTGCAGGTGAACTCTGTGAGGATAAATACATGGCCCACCGGCTTTTATTTCTCATGGCATTTTCTGATTGATGCTGGTTGTGCAAACTTTCTGTGTTCTTCACTTCAGCATGCTCTTCCTGTTCAATTAAGCAATTTGGTTCAGCAGGAATTTCTAAACTTCCTTGTGGCTGTATCTGAGGGAAATGGCCTATAATCTCAGAATTTAGCTCCTTGGACGTACTTGTGGATGTGGAGTTCAGAAGAGCTAATATCTGGGCTTTGCTTCTAACGTTTTGTGAAACTCCTAAATTGTGAGATACTAAACTATCTCTTTTCATGGACTCATCATCGGTCAGTAAAGAATCTAAATGCTTATTTACAGAACTGACAGAAGAGCAAACATAATTTTCTTCACATAGCACTTCTGGGTTAATCCTGAAGGATGGAGTAGAGATAACTGAAGAAAAAGGCATGCCATTTCGCTCTCTGTTCTTGTAAGTGACCATGTTCTCAGAGTCTGTTGGCATATTACTTGTATCTTTCTGGCCAATTGTAGAAAACAAAGGAGGTGTGCTGTACAATGGAGAAAGAAAAACAGGACCAGGTTTCTCAGACTCAAGTGAAGCAGCTGGTTCACTATTTTCTGTAATAACCGTTTTCTTTGGCACTTGACGTGGTCCTTGAAAACCCTAAAAATATTAAACAATTATTAGCTATTCTATAGACGATAAAGAAAATGTAAAATGAACTTGCTAAAAAAGAATGTGCATGTTTTACAAGATAAAGTAACAATTAAGATATAAATTCTGGGGAACTTCCCTGGTGGTCCAGTGGCTAAGACTCTGCGCTACCAATGCAGGGGGCCTGGGTTTGATCCCTGGTCGGGGAACTAGATCCCACATGCCACAACTAAGACCCAGCATAGCCAAAAAAATAAGATATAAATTTTGCTATGCTAAAATGCAAACACTCATTTCTATTAAGATTAGAGTTTACCTCCTTTCTACCACAGTGAAAGTGGAAGTGAAGTCACTCAGTCATATCCAACTCTTCATGACCTCATAGACTATAGCCTACCACATTCCTCCATCCATGGGATTTTTCAGGCAAGAGTACTGGGGTGGGTTGCCATTTCCTTCTCCAGAGGATCTTCCCAACCCAGGGATCGAACCCAGGTCTCCCACATTGTAGGCAGACGCTTTACTGTCTGAGCCACCAGAGAAGTCATTTCTACCATAGCCTATACTATGAAGTACTATTTTAATCATACAGTACAACAGCTTTACAATTCACTACTTCTTGAAATGATTTTATAAATATATATTGATTTATTATTTTCAACAGAGAAACTTACAGTAAACTTCCTTTTTAAACCGGCAGGCTGACACCCAAGGGATCGGCCAGAAGACATAAACCTCTTTGAATTTAATGCTGGTGCTTCTTTAATGACATCCTGCTTGACAGCTGTGCTTCCAGCAACTTTAACCTCCTCAACTGTGATTAAGTACCGATCACTTTCTAAATCATCTCCAGGTTTAACCTAAATTTTAAACAATAAACATCAAAATCACATATGTCTAATTATTTGATTATATACATGTTGTAATAAGCTTCCAGCACAGGCAAAGACACAATGGATATTCAATAAATAGTTGCTAAATGAATCAATAACTAAATTATTTATTACTATGCACTAGTTAACTATCAAGGAGCACACAAAAAAGTAATACAACAAAATAAATTCACTAATTTATTTATTCAGTAATATATATTAAGGATTATACGAGCACTTTTGCTACATGCTGGGGATACAAAGACAAACAAAACTGTGCTTCATCTCAAGGATTTCACTTAGAATTCATAAAATTAAATATAATTCTTAAATTAGAGCTATTGAATAATCAGTTATATATATATCTTTATTAATTGAATTAGATATATAAAATAATCACAAATTATAACCTATTACTTAAACAATTATATTCCTAATAGCATTTCTAATCACTTTAATAAACAGAATACAGTACTATTACCATTTCAGACTGCAACATGAAAAGATTATCAACCTGGCTGGTAATATGCAAAATCTGTGTATTATCACAGATAAGGTACTCAATCTTTACTCATGAAATAACTTTGAATGAAATAACAATAACCATTGTTACCATCAATTAAGTATCTACTAAAATAATGCTCCTCCTAGACCCTCTTTTGATCAATATTAGAATTCTACCACCATTTTTGTCATAAAATTTTACAACAGATTAAGTACCATGGCCAAAATCAACACAATGATAATAACAATAAATATTTTAGCACTTTGAGAATCACTGTAATAAACAGCAAGGCACTTTATCTAAGCTATTTCTAATTTTCTGACCAATCAAGTAGAATACATCCATGGTCCTCATTTTATAGTAGAGAGGGTGAACACAGAGAGGTTAGGTTAGCTAGGAAGTATGTGAAAGTGGGAAATAAATCCAGAACAAACAACTTCTACTGTCCTTATTCTTTATACTAAAATATGCTTTTGGTTCCCTTTTCTTCCTTCTCCAGAGAAAAAACATGAATATTTGAGAAAATATTTTAAATAAGAACAATTTCACAAACTATATCCCACTGTAGTTCTCTGCTTATCAAAACCACATAATAGAGTTAGAATAACTTTCTTAGCTCAAATCCTAGCCTTGCCACTTTAACTCTATAAACATGGGTAAATTATTTAAACTTTCAGTACTATACTCCTAGTCCATAAGAATCGCAGGGCTGTATAAAGATTAAATAATATCTAAAAGCCTTTAGTAGAGTCTAGCTAATAATAAATGTTCAATAAATACTATTTTTAATTACTAACATTAGTGCCATTACTATACTATTTAACAATATTCACAAAGGAAGTAAAAGATTTTTTAACAATAGCTTAAAAATAAGATATATTAAAATACCTCAAGGCACTTAAGAAATAAACTCTCCAAACATCCTCCTTTGTCATCATATAAAATTGCCTATATTAAAACAAAACAAATATTAATAATGTTTAAAAAAAAAGGACACAACATAATTCTACTTTTCTTAAATATCTTCAAAGCAAATAAAAAGTTGTTAAATAAATAAATCATGTTTTGAAGGATTACCCACTTTGTAAACTTGGATTAGAAAGTGCATCTATCTCAAATGTTTACTAATCATCCATTCAGTGTGTGTAAGAGAGCAAAGGTATACTCATAAATTTAAGAAATTAATCCCTACCAGGAGAATCTTAGAATGAAAGTGGGGAGAAAACAGAATTGGAATAAGTTACAGGAGGCAAATCAGGAAACAGTATCAGTAAAGAGCTTATTGTAATGGATCAAGGAGATGATTAGAACTTGAAATAAGTCCTCAGCAATGGGATAAGACAATTGCTAGAGGCATAAAAAGTAAAGCTTACTGAACGTGCAGGATATGTGAGAAAAAGGAAACTACGGTGATGATCATTTTCTGGCTTTCTCCTGTGTCTCTCTAGCTCTCTAGCCATGCTGCTCACTGTTCAGTCACTCAGTCATTTGTGACTCTTTGCGAACCCATGGATTGCACCAAGCCAGGCCTCCCTGTCCCTCACCATCTCCTGAAGTTTGCCAAGTTCATGTCCATTGCATCAGTGATGCCATCCAGCCATCTTATCCTGACGCCCTCTTCTCCTTCTGCTTTCAATCTTCCCAGCATCAGGGACTTTTCCAATGAGTCAACTGTTTGCATCAGGTAACCAAAATACTGGAGCTTTAGCATAAGCCCTTCCAACGAGTATTCAGGGTTGATTTCCCTGAAGACTAATCGATTTGACCTCCTTGCTGTCCAAGGTACTTTCAGGAGTCTTCTCCAGCACCACAGTTCAAAAGCATCAATTGTTTGGTGCTCTGTCTTTACAGTCCAGCTCTCACAATCGTACAATTTTATGTGGCCACTGGGAAAACCACAGCCTTGGCTATAAGGACTTTTGTCAGCAGAGTAATGTCTCTGCTTTTCCACGCTGTCTAGGTTTGTCACAGCTTTCCTGCCGAAAAGCAATCATCTTCTGATTTCATGTCTGCAGTCACCATATGCAGTGATTTTGAAGCCCAAGAAGAGAAAATCTGTCACTATTTCCACCTTTTCCCCTTCTATTTGCCATGCAGTAATGAGGCTGGATGCCATGATCTTAGTTTTTTTAATAGTTTTAAGCCAAGTCTTTCACTCTCCTCCTTCACCCTCATCAAGAGGCTCTTTAGTTCTTCTTTGCTTTCTGCCATTAGAATGGTATCATCCACATATCTGAGGTGGTTGCTGTTTCTCCCGCCTGTCTTAATTCCAGCTTATAACTCATCTAGCCCGGCATTTCTCATGATGTGCTCAGCCTGTACATTAAATAAACAGGGTGACAGCAGACAGCCCTGTCGTACTCCTTTTTCAATCTTGAATCAATCAGTTATCCCATACTGGGTTCTAACTGTTGCTTCTTGACCTGCAAACAGGTTTCTCAGGAGACAGGTAAGACGGTCTGTATTCCCATCTCTTTAAGAGCTTTACAGTTTGTTATGATCCACACAGTCAGAGGCTTTAGCCTAGTCGATGAAACAGTTTCAAAATGACACTAAAAATCTTCATTGTTCCCTCCAAATATGCTTTTCTTTTTCAGAGATCCTATCTTACTCAGTACCATAACCATAATACAGAAACCTAAAAGTCACTCTGGATTCTCCTCTCCTTCATATCCAAGACCTTCAGATTCTATATTTTCACAATTTCTCTCTAGTTTCTTTTCTCTCCATTGTCAATGCTAACGCCTGCATGGTCAGAGCCCCATTATGTTTTGTCTATATTATTCTACAACCTCTTTATTATAAGTCTTTCTAAATCCAATCTTTCATCCTACGTCACTTAAAAAGTACGTTAGACATAGCTGCCAAAGGATCTTTCTAAAAATAGAAACATGATTACATCACTCTTCTGCTCCTAATTCTTCACTGGCACCTCAGACTGAGCACACAAAGACATTTAAAATACGCCTCCTGCCCATGTCTTTAGCTGTATCTTCTATAGTTTTCCAACATGGACCCTTATTCCAGCCACAGTCAATTGTTTCTAGTTCCCAGGAGTGTTCCACACTGTGCTACACCTCCACATTGTTACAGCCATGACACCATGCTCAGCTTCCTTCTCTCAAACCTATCAACTTTACAAAACAAAACAAATACTCAAAAGAATACTCTTCATCCAGAAAGATTTCTTTGAACCAGAGTCAAATTTTAACATCTCTCATTTATAATTTCATAAAACCTTAAGCATATCTCTGTACATATTTTAATTATTAGGCTCTTAGATAAAATTAGATAAAAGTTCCTTGAAGACAAAATCTATAACAATAGTTACTATTCACTGCATGTTTTAAACGTGCCTGGTACCTCCTTAAGAAGTTTGTTTTCTTACAAGTAGTCTTTCTATATTAAAAAGTTTCTTTTACTGATAATTTCAGAGTGATAGATACGTATTAAAGGAGGGAATATGGAGATCTTTAACTGCTGGCTTCATTCAAGAGGATACAATCTTGCCAACGTGTCCAATATGTTATCAACTCATCTGTAATAAAGTTCTTCTTTTAAATTTGGTAATATTAAGAGAAACAATAGAACCCACATCTCTGGCATTGGCAGGTGGATTCTTTGCCACTGAGCCACCTGGGAAGTCCAAAATATACAACAGATGTAGGCTCAAACCCTGGGTGGGTCGAGAAGATCCCCTGGAGAAGGAAATGGCAACCTACTCCAGTATTCTCCCCTGGAAAATCCCATAGACAGAGGAGCCTGGCAGGCTGTAGTCCATGGGATCACAAAGAGACACAACTCAGCAACTAAAAAACAACCGTTTATTTGCTGAGAGTAAATCTTAAAAGTTCTCATCACAAGGAAAAGAAAAAGAATTTTTCTAACTATGGATGGTGATGGATGGGTATCAAATCATTAAGTTGTACACTTGAAACAAAAATAATGACATGTCAGAAATATACCTCAATAAAATAAATGACTACAGTAGATTGCTGTCCCTCATCCCTTCAGTGGAAGGCCTATACAGAACAAAAAGGCCAAGTAAGAGAAAACTCTTGCCTGTCTTTGAACTGAGACATCAGTTTTTTCCTAACTTATAACTCAAACTGAAATAATGGCTCTTCTTGAGTGTCAGGCCTGTTGGCATAAACACTAAAACTACATTATTAGTTCTCATGGGTCTCCAGCTTGCCAGTTACAAATGTTGGAACTTGTCAGCCTCCACAATCACATTACACAATTCCTTCCAATAAATCTCCCTTTCCTCCATAGAGAAAGAGATAATTCATGTATCTTTATACATCTCTATAAAAACATGAAGGCCTGAGTCCTGAGTACAAATTTTAATCATGAGAAGACAATTAGCCAGCAGAAAATACTTAGAAGTGGACAGTAAGCAACATTAGGAGAATGTGGTATCACAGAAGTCAAATGAAGAAGAGGTGATATGATGAATGAGGAGATAAGGGTATTAAATAAGGTCATGAGAACAGATAAGAGTAGAACATTTAAATTTGACAGATGAAGATAATGATAATCAGGGTGGGAAAAGAAACCCATAGAAGGTTCACTATGTAGGGTCAAAGATTTATCCTAAGTAAATAGTTCTCTTAAAACTTGATAGGATATCAGAAAATCATGAAGAAAATCCAAAAACAGAAGAAAAGAATCCTACACATAATTTCAGAAATTGGCAGCTTTTCTAAAATATGTCAACTCTATTTCTACCATTACACTGTGAGCATTATTGTCGTATAAATATATTTTATAGTAGTTTTTTTGGTATAAACTCTTACTACTGCAAAGAAAAAAAAGTGCCAAAATTCCTAAAAAGTTTCATGTTAAGATCTGATTTTTTTTTAAATCAAAGGAAATTAAATAGTATTAACTGAGCTTTTATAATCCACAAATTAATCACTGTGATATAGGAATCATTTGACAACTTCTGTTTTCACATCATATCAGCTTATGGACATATCTAGGGTTTTATCTACAGACTTAATATTCAAGCAAAAGAACCCAACTTTTAGACTCCTTAGTCCACTGTTTTGCACTTACTTTGTTTCCTAAGTGAGTGATCTTCAGAATTCCATCTTGCCACACTTTTGACTTCTTCATCTTTTGATGAGTATATAGTACCTTATTTCCAAAAGTATAAAGGAAAGAAATGGTTTCTACTCACATGTATTAAATGTTATATATATTTTCATACTCTTCCTTTATACAAAAAATATGTAAGACATCACAAGGATCTTTTATTTATCAAAATAAAAGCACAGATATCATAACAATGAAACATCAATTTTAAAAAAAAGAAAGAAAGACAATGGAGGGGAGAAAGGAGAGGTGAGAGTATAAACGGGTCCCGACACCAAACAGGTTAAGAACCATTAATCTAGACAGAACAGACGTGCCAGTCTTTCGAGAGAAAGATATCATGTCCTGGTTGCAAGCTTCCAAACAATTTGTTCCAAAGAAATTTGCATAACCACTGTGAACTCTAGGCAAAATACAGGGTTGCCAGACAGAATACAGGGCAATATTTAAGAGATGCATACTCATACTAAAAATTATTCACTGTTTAATCTGAAATGCAAATTTAACCGAGTGTCCTATTTTAGGTTTGGGGTTTTGTTTTTTGTTTTTCTTTGGTTGCACTAGGTCTTAGTTGCAGCATGTGGGATCTTCTATCCTCACTGTGGCATGCAGAACCTTCACTGTGGCATATGAACTTTTTACTGCAACACGTGGGATCTGTTTCCTTGACTAGGGATCGACCCTGGACTGCTTGCCTTGGGAGCAAGGAGTCTTNGTTTTTTGTTTTTCTTTGGTTGCACTAGGTCTTAGTTGCAGCATGTGGGATCTTCTATCCTCACTGTGGCATGCAGAACCTTCACTGTGGCATATGAACTTTTTACTGCAACACGTGGGATCTGTTTCCTTGACTAGGGATCGACCCTGGACTGCTTGCCTTGGGAGCAAGGAGTCTTAGCCATTGGATCACCAGGAAAGTCCCAGGTTTGGGTTTTTTTAAAATTTATTTTAGGTTTTTTAGCTAAATCTGGCAAATCATTTGTGACACATGAAAGGAAGTAAGGAAAAAGGAAACGGTGAAAACAAATAAGACTTACAATAAATTCTTGGCTTTCCATTATTTCTTCTGAAATTAGTCAGGTGCAGAAAATAATCAGTAGTCATTCAACTATTTATAGCAGCTAAAATGAAAAATGACAAATATTCAACCCTGATGAACAAAGCAAGTATAAACTACAATTTTTTCCCACAAACTCTTGACCAGAGAGAGGTGTTTAAGTGTTAACACTATGTAATCACCAAGGGAAACACACACGTAGGGAATTCCCTGGCGGTCCAGTGGTTTGCACTCTGTGCTTTCACTGCAAAGGGCTGGCATCAGTCACTGGTCAGGGAACTTAGATTCCACAAGCTTCCAGGGTAAGCCCAAAGAAAAAAAACCAACCCACAGATGCAGTCAAATTATCTGCCACTGAGGACCCAACAGAACAGTGACACTACACTGTGGAAAAAGAATTTCCCACGTAAAGAAAAAACTAAGTAAAATATATAAAATAATGAGTAGGCTGCAGACATTTTTCCAGGTGCCATAATATATATCAGAAAATTTATTCTCCCCTCCCCCAGAAGCTTGGTTTCTTTAAGAGCTTCAATTTCTAAAATTCTCTGAATTGCTACGATCACCACAAGATGGCCCCCTTGCATTTCAAATTTTTCCTTTTACATTTTCAAAGTCAATGTAACATAGTATCTAAAACCAAATATACATTATAATACCTCTCCAAAGAAAAACTTTTTCAATATAATTGCAATGAGTACTATATTTATCCCATGCTATTGGATAAAACTGTTATTGTGGGCAAATCTGGAATCTAAAATCACTGACAATGAACTGAAGAAGTAAATAGAGATGCTAAAGAAAAGTATTACTATTTTTAACCACTGCCTTAGATCCCTGGGCCAAATAGCACTAGCAACACCTGTGAGCTAGTTAGAAATTCAAATTCTTGAGTCTTGACCTATTAACTCATAAAGGCTGGCATTGGGGTCCTGTACCTGTCATTTAAAAAGCACTGCAGGTGACAGTGATACACACTCAAGTTTGAAACCTACAGGTATTCATAAGGCAATAATTTGCAATTCTGGATTAAATTCATCCTTTATATGTATAAAATGTATAAAAATAGGCCACCTACATGTTATTTATAAATCACATATATTTAGTATTTACTGTGTGCTATGTACTGTGTGTACATAGCGCTAGGCCAAGATACTAAAATGAACAAAATACTACTCCTAGTCTCAAGGAATTTCAGTATAGCAGAGTAATAAACAGTAATTACAAAAAATATGGACTGGAAAAGGACTGGAGGGGCACCCAACTCAGTCTAGGGCATCAAACGAGGTTTCCTGAAAGACATAATGCATATACTGTAAACCAAAATGATCTTTTTTTTTGAAAGTCGCTCAGTCGTGTCCGACTCTTTGCTACCCCATGGATGGCAGCCCACCAGGCTCCTCCGTCCATGGGATTTTCCAGGCGAGAGTACTGGAATGGGGTGCCATTTCCTTCTCCAGGGGATCTTCCCAACCCAGGGATCAAACCCAGGTCTCCCGCATTGTAGGCAGAGGAAAAATTCCAAGGAGGGTATTTCCAAATAAGAATAACGTACAAAAAAGCTGTGGAAGGCATAATCAAGGAACTCTAGTTTATAATCAAGTCTAAGATAGTGAGTTGTGAGAGATAAGTCTGAAAAAGTGAGCAATAACAGGATGTGAAGGGCATTCTATTTTATGCTAAGTTGTTCGGACTTTTTAAAGACAGTAGGAGGCCAAGGCAGAATTTTAAGAATAAGTTACATAATCTGACTTGGGTTTTACAAAGATTGCTCTGGCTGCCAAATGGAGAAAGGGCAGGGCAAACGGTACACAAATGAGATATGAATACTTGTCCCATGATATAGTTCACAGCACAGGACCAGACCTACAGAGGCAATGCCTTTCAGAAATATAACTCCATATCCTAATCCCTCCCCTCCAGCTAACAGGATTGCTAGGTGCCTAGTGAATGCCAAGAAGATAACAGAGGTCCAAAGAAACACATGGTTGACTGCTGCTTGAACAGCAACTTGCTTCTGGCCACTGAATGGGTTAGACATCCTATACATGTAGATAAGACTACATAGTGTCAACACAATGATAAGACTACACATAGTATCAACACAATGCTTGGCATGTAGCAGTTAACAATAGATCGCTTTAATAACAGTTACTATTCATTCAGTGTAAATTATATGCTAGAACACTGTTAAAATGCTTTAAATGTTTACACCTTATAGTACAGATACTATTTTTTATATTCATTTTACAAAAACAGGAAGTGAGGTACCTAAGTATGTAATTTGCCTAAGATCATGAAGTAAATAAATAGCAGATTCAGAATTCAAAACTAAGTAGTCTAAATTCTGGTGTTCCCATTCACAAAAACTACATTATGTGACTATGGAAAATCTACTGTATCAGACAAGAAAGGGACTGGATTCTTTACATATAATATTTATCAGTCTCATAATCCTAAAAAGTTATTACCATCACAATTTACAGGTTAGAAATCCAGTATTTACTTCTTTAGGATTACTTATACGCTGTTTACCAACTGCAAAATAAATTCCCCCATTGTTTTCCTAAATTAGAAATATTACTTGAGGGATTTGCAATGCAAAAGCTATTGAGACGGTCCAAACTCTTGTTAAGTGGTAGATTACTTTAAAGGATTACACTTCAAAATAGGGGGAAAGATTAGATGTTTTGTGATAATTTAGTACAGAAATACATACATATCTTCACACACACATTATTGTGCTGTTTTTTAGATTTATGTATAAAATTCGATGTTATCACTAAAATATGACCTGTTCTTGCTAAGCACGATGTTTTTGGTCCTTTTCTTTTGGAACAAGCAGGATCTTTCGAATCCCTAAGTGGTTCACAGATTTAAAAATTTAAGAATCACGAGCCCAGTAGCCTTTTAAGAAACCGTCCAGTCCAGACATCCAAAAGATGCTCACATTTCTCACTTGCCAAAGTTCTAATTATTTTGTGTAACCAGATGACAATGAAGAAGTGACCTTTTGTCAGTCCTAAAAATAAACAGCAAAACCACCCCGGGTTCTCACACGGATACCAGAACTGCCCAGCAGGAATTGGGGAAGGTGGTAAAGACGAAGCACTAATTATTTACAGGTTGCTGGGGCAAGCCATGAACCAACCTTGTCTCCACACAACTTCCTTACCGAACCGCGTCTGGCGGAGCCAACTCCTTCGCCCGTCGCATCAAAATCAGTGACAGCACCTCGAGCTCAAAACTCCAGCCTATCTACCCTCACTCCCCAGAAACTCCCGAGTGGAAACAGCTCTTTCAACTTGCTCACTGCACAA